>VZSF01008384.1:286509-479402 GCA_013398295.1 Chionis minor
CGCCCCCCCCCCCCCCCCCCCCCCCCCCCAAAAAAAAAAAAAGAAATCATACAACCCAAACCCACTAATGAAAGAAGTTACATGAAAGAAAAAAGGACTAATTAAAAATATGAAAATGGGGATCATAGGGAAAAAAGACCAAATCTTTGGAATGCTACTAAGATTTTGCAACATATTTAGTTTCCTTCATGGCACTCACCAACGATGTCAGGCAAATAAATACACATTTAGCTAAGTGTTTGTATTGGGTTGGCATGGCAAGGTTTTGGTAGCAGGGGTCTACAGGGGTGGCTTCCGTGAAAAGCTGCTAGAAGCCTCCCTGTGTCCGATAGGTCCAATGCCAGCCGGCTCCAACATGGACCTGCCACTGGCCAAGGCCAAGCCAATCAGTGATGGTGGTAGCATCTCTGTGTTAATACATTTAAAAAGAGGGAAAAAAACATGGTCATTTTGCAGCTGGAAGAGAGGAGTGGGAATATGTGAGACCAACAACTCAGGTGCTCCAGGCACCAGAGCAGAGATCCCCCTGCAGCCCATGAAGACCATGCTGAGGCAGGCTGACCCCCTGCAAGCCCGTGAAGGTCCACTGTGGGGCAGATATCTACTTGAAGCCCATGGAGCAGGCTCCAGGCAGGACCTGTGAACCCTGTGGAGAGAGCAACCCACACTGGAGCAGATTTGATGACAGGACTTGTGACTTTGTGAGAGACTCACACTGGAGCAGTCTGTTCCTGAAGGACTGCAGCCTGTGGGAAGGACCCACAATGGAGTAGTGAGGAGTCCTCCCCCTGAGGAGAAAGGAGCAGTGTGGTAAACTGACCTCAACCCCATTCTCTGTCCTCCTGTACCACACCGAGCTTTGGGGCTCCTCGCCCTTTTATTTCCTTCAAACTCTCCCATTTTGGGTTTTTTAGGGTTTTTTATAAGCTATTTTACTCCATCAGGAGTGAAGTTAAGCCCAGAAAGAAGGGTAGGTTGGGAGCAAGGTGTTTTAAGATTTGGTTTTATTTCTTATGATCCTAGTCTGATTTTGATTGGTAATAAATGAAGTTAATTTCCTGATTTAAGTCTGGTTTGCCCATGATGGTAATTGGTGAGTGATCTGTCTTTATCTGGACCAACGAGCCTTTCATTATATTTTCTCTCCCATGTCCAGCTGAGGATAGGGTGGATTGTTGGGCACTTGGCATCCAGCCAGGGTTATCCCACCACAGTACTGTATGACACATGCTCATCTTGATAACTTTTTTTTCCTGTTGGAAAATGTATATAAATTGAAAGACAGCAGATTTAGTATATATAAAGTTGGAGTAGTAATTGACCATGAAAGTCCGATGAAAACTTCTGGGTGCTAGGAAATTTGAGAAAAACTAAAAGGTGGTGAAATACGTAGGAATCAGAACAATAAGTCCAGGCATAAAGAGAGAGGCAAGAAAAGGTACTGATTCAGAAACAGTGATCTGGTTGACTTAAATTTTTGCATATCCCTCTTGAAACATTGTCAAAGGAAACAGCCTTCAGATGGTTTGTCAAATTTACCTGAATGTAAGGAGTTTGGTAAGTTATCTCACAGTGAGCTATCACTGTGACTATTCAGCTCTGAACAAAGAAGACACAGGTTTTTAACTGTCTCTGGCATTGACACAACCTGACACGACACGGTCGTATATTGTATTAGTTAGGATCCACTTATCCTTTCACAGTTAAGAGCTGCTGGTTTTAGCCATTTGGTAAAAATTAAAAAAAAAAGCGCCTCAAAAAAGCATTTGAAACAAGCATATACAGCAGAAAGAGAAAAAGAACATCATTAAAATATCTCTGTATCTCACTAGTTTGCAAAGACTTTGCTTCTGTTACTATTATTCAAGTCTCTAAAACCTCATCTTCTAGGACGTTAGACAAACAACAGACAAACGTATGACTATAAGGCTTACAGATTTGCAACAGAATTTATGCAATGACTCAGTACTGAATAGTCCTTATTTTAGACAGACTTTTATTGTCCAACTCAATGGATCAGAAGTGTGTCTTAGGACTGTATTGAACCTTGAAGTAAGAAGGGGGAAGAAAAAAATACCTGATCATTTACAATAATCAAAACATATTTTCTCAAGAATGAAATTATTCAGATTCTGAGAAAAAGATTGCCTGTCAAAAATAAATGGTCTTTGGAAGCCCAGAGATACTATTTAATGGAGCAGTATTTTTCCCACTGACTGCTCATTGCCCCTTGGCATGGACTAATCAGATGGAGAGAAAGGATGCTTGAATTTTAAGATGATACTGAGCTCTGCAGCTTTTTAAATTCACAATTAGTCATTGAACTGACACCCAGTATATCAATGCAGGCAATTTATTCTGATATAAAACTGGTTGGAGAGTTTCTTTTTAAAAGAACTATGACTTGTAGCAGAGTTAAATGTTCAAGTGGGAAGCATGTATGACTAAGAAAAGGAAGGATCTAGTATTTGCTTTCAGTGATCTGTAAACAATATGTCACAGTTTTTAAAAATTGTTTGTGTGTTCTGAACTAACATCAACATAATGATTCCAAATAAAGAGACTTTGGAGCATGACTTTTTTTGTTTGTTTCTTTTGTTGTTTTGCCTTTTTTTTTTTTCCCCTGTAGACAGACTTTCAAAGAAAAGCCAGAAAATATAACATGATAGAAGCTGTAAAGTAGGAGAAAAAAATCTGTTTATTGATTAGACCAATGGTAAAGAATTCAGAAGTCTCCATTCTGTTCTTGACTTTATCACTAATTTATTCGGGGTCTTAAAGTGATTTTTTTTTTTTAACTTAGTGCACATCTGTGACTACACCTGTACATTCTGGAATAAGTAGAAAAGATTGTACAGTTATGAAACCTGAACTAAATGTTAATGGAGTCAGTCTGCTTCTATAACGAAGGGACATAGGTACAGAGAACATAATGCACTTTAATTCTGTTGTGACAGTACTGTATTTTTATAGTGAACTAGTACGAAGGGAAAGACTGAGTTCTATAAATATTTGATTTAAAAATCCAGCATAGAATTTTGGTTTTGTTCGGATTTCCTACTGCTGACTGGATTTTTTACTTTTTTTTTATTATTGTTTTTATCCATCTTTTTATGGAAAAGTGATCTCTATAGTTAAGTTTTCAGGTATGAAGTACTACATAAATCATAATAATTTTACAAAATCTTACTGCATGCTTTGCACAACAGGCATTTAATGAAAAGACAATTGCTTCTCCCAGAAAATATACATTTGTTAGGATAAAAATTCTATTGTGCTAAACAAGAAGTACATCTGATTTTGAGTTTATGACAGATTACATAAATAGGAGAGATCTTGTTTAAATCTGCATAATTTAGATGTAGGTTAGACCAATTGGTGTTCTAATCCTCTTATTAAAGACTTTTCCCTCATATTTATAAGTAGACCAGGAAAAAATTCTAAATGCGTTTTTTTATAGTAATTTCACATTTTTTTTTCAATTTATGATTTATGGCATAACATCTATAGCATCTATACAATAGCTTATAAATATTTATTACCAATGTAATTTTCTTACTTCGGAAACCTAAAATGATCACCGCTTCAATCCACTAAAGGCAAATAAAAAAATAAATAAGGTCATTCATGTTTGGTTTACTTGAATCAAAAAATGAATTTAAAATTAACTCCTGTGACTTTCTAAAATTAAAAACCGCAATACTTTAAATACACACACAATACTTTACATTCAAAATTTTAGATCCCTAATCCACAAACCTAATCTTGTCCTTGCAGTCTGTATTAATTCATTTGCAAATATGACTTTATTAGTCCAAATTTGAAGCATATTCAGTACAAGTCAACAATACTTAGTTAAAAAAAAAAAAAAAAAGTTTTTTTTGGAACAAGGCATGGGAGTCATGCTTGTAACTTTTCTTTCTCAATAAAAGACCACAGCTGACCAAACACTGTATATAGCATGTATTTGCATTTAAATAAATCTACATGTTAAAAAGAGCATCTCTAGAAGCTCCCAAGTATCCAGCCTCACTGTTGCTTTAAATATTTGGCAAAATTGTGTTTTCTTGACTGTGTTTGTGTAACACAACTCCTGTCACTAAGTTCTAGCCACTTAATTTGTTAGGAAAATATCCTCCTGTGGTTTTGTGCTCACTACTACAATTTTCAAAGGTATTTTTCATTAACCTGCCTCAGGATCTCAAGTGCTTATCTGCCTTTCTATACTGGAGTGACATCTACTCCCCTTCCAGACTTTGTTCCTTTGCTAGGATTGTCCAGTCAGTCACAATGTTCATCTGAACAAGTCTGTTAGTCTTGCACCTGAATCTTGGCCAGACAATTACAGGATTAAATTCCAGTAAATCAAGCCTCACCAAACAATGGAGTTATTTATTTGGAACAAAGGTAAACCAGAAAAGAAGCATTTAAATTTACTAACAACAGGTATCTCTTTCCGCATTATGAAATTATAACTCATCTTTCACGTGAAAAATATTCCAAAATCTGAAAAAATGTAAATCGTCTAACTTTAGTTTCAGTTGGTCATTGATTCAAAAGTTTCATTTTTCAGATAAGACCTCACTCTGTAGGTAGAAACAGATCATTCTGTGAGCCTGGAATCTTTTTCTCCCACTGTTATTGCTCTATTAGGTAGAATTGTTGTTACAATTTTCTTTAATACCAGTAGTCTCAAAAATCTTGGAAATTTCTTACCTAAGTTGTTGTTTTTCTGTTGTTGTTTCATTGGATATAAGCCACAAAAAAAATCTGACAACACTGTATTGAACACCAGCTTTATTTCCTGTAGGAGGCAATCTTTATCTTTTCATTTAACCGGGAATGCAATTGTTGGTAAGGCCATAAGGCTGCAAAAACATTTATTCAATTAATACATTGGTCTTTGAATACTGCATGATGCCGCAGCATCTGTCACAGATTCCTTCATGCACCAGTAGGTGAAGAATGGAGGGTGTTTTGGCTGGAGTCTCTAATATGACATCCACCAGAAAGTAGATATAATAGAGGGAGAACAAAGTTGGCAGAGGGTTTGCGGTGATAACTTTGCCACAGCGGAAATGAGGCTCTCCTTGCTGACTCTGTCATACAGTTCTGCACTATTCACTGCCCCATTTGGGGCTGTTTGTTGATGGGAATTCCTGTCTTAAATATTAATACTGTACTTCAAAAACCAATGACTTGTTTGTAACTGGTAAGAAATTCAATGCATATGTGAAATGATTTCCGCCTGCTTATGGCTAGAAGGAGGCTGGCAAACTGTAATTCAGCATGACTAACAGCTCAGAACCTGTTTCAGTTTCCAGTTCCTGCATCACTATTCTGCAAGATACTCTTAATGCTACCAGATTAATAAGACAACAGACAGGCATAAACTGTTGTCCTACTAAAATGTAATAAAACACCTTCATTAAGCTTTACTTGAAACATAGAAGATATATTAAGAACTATCACAGGCTTCCTTGTATTCATCAGCCTTGGAACTGCTATATACGTAAAAGAAAAAAACATCAACTTTATGCCCTTGGATGATATTTATCACCAGAATAAGCAAATATTTCTTTTTAAAATCATTTTGCTATTGAATGTTCCATATTTGGATGTATCTAAACTGGTAAAAAATCTGGAAAACAAGTTTCTTTTTCTAGACTTCTAAAGAAATTATTATTAAGCAAATATTGCAAAACAAGCTGTAATCCATTTATTTTCTTCATACTAATTGTCTAAACTTCCTCTGCAACCACAAAAAGAAATAGACTCTTCTAAAATTAGTAATCTGATTTGTTTTATCTCAGACTGAGTTAAATAAAGCCTGAGAAATACTTATCAACGTCAACTAAAAAGGAAGCCTAAAACTCTTGCTTAGTTTTTTAGTTCTGAATTGTAGCTCTTTAAAAGTTATATAGGATGAACCTCACTGGATTTAAAGCACAACAGTGAGGAAGATAAACACAGAATTAGAATTATTTTTATTAGAATCAGAATTTTAGAATTATTTTTATATATGCAAAGATTAAGAAGTTGTTTCAAATGTGGTATTAACAGAAATTATGTTGTTTCATTGTTCTCAGGTACAGTGTATGAGGCTTTCTCATTGACAAACTGTATTTGTAAACAAGCACAAACAGTAGTTTACTTCATGCCACACTTTGATTTCAACTTCCACTTCACTTACTGTAATTAGCTTATCACATTCTGGAATGCACATTCTCCGCACACAATAAAAATCACTTTCAAGTATCAAAGTACACCAAACTTGCACATTTAACATTAAGTCAACAGTTAATCAGAAAACCATAAATATCATTGTGACATTAAAATATTATGTTTTACAATAATAGTGTGGGTAGAGGAGACAGTAAATTCTATGAGTGGGATAATCGTTGTACCTTTTCTTTTACTTCCCAGTGGAATGAGATGTAGGCCTTATGTAGGAAACTCTTTTGCTCTTCAGATTTGTTTCTTCATCTGTTTTTTCAGCTACCTCCAAGTCTGGAAAATTTAAACCTTTTGGCATGATATTTCTATTTAATTTCAATGACAAAATGCTATGAACTTAGAAAAAAAATGTAACAACTAAGGTATCCAGCCAGAAAGGGCTTACATGTGAAGCTATAAATGTCAAAGGACTGAGTGTTCCTCCTGCTCATCAAGAAAATGCTGCAAGAGAAGGATTAAGAGAGTTGTTTCTGAGTCTTGATAAAAGAAGAAAATTCTAACATTGTAACTAATGTGCATTTACAGGGAAGACATGATATTTGTGCTATATGTACATTAGCTGTTAAGTGTGTGTTAGGTTATTTGTACATTAGGTATATTGAAAATGAAAATTTACACATATGAATCTGTCATGAACAGTCTTGACTTGAGGAACTTCAGTAAGTCTAATTTCTTGTTAACTAATAAGAACTTTTAATTACTAATTCAGGTATTAACGGGGGGGGAGGGGAGAGGAGGGAATTAATTAAATAAACACTAGGCAAATTACTTTTCTATGTACTCTCCTGGCTCAGCTTCATTCCAGCCCCCTTATTTTCACCACACATTACACTCAGTTCCTTCCAACACCTTCTGTGATGCAATGGTCAGTTTCTTTCTGCCATTCCTTGCTTCTTACTCTTCTCTTGCCCCATTGTGGGTCCTTCGCAAGCCACAGTCCCTTTGAGGGCATCCTTCCTCCCACATGGGTCCTCCACAGGCTACAGCCCCTCAGAGCACCCCTCACACATCAGAAGTGCCTTCTTCCATGAGGCCCTCTTCAGTGCTGTCCCCAACAATATCCCCTTTCACATTCCTCCTCCTTTTTTCTCCAAACCTACCTCTTTACTTAGCTCCTCACGGGTCATTTTTTGAGTGTCCTCCTGTGTCTCATCTCATTTCTCCTTGTGTCTCCTGCCCCCAGCAGCTGCCACCCTTCCTCAAACACACCTTAGGAGATGCGCCGCATGCTCCTCTGTGTGATTGAAAGTTTGGGGCACAATGGGCTGTTTCCATTCTTTTCAGAGTCATCTGGAACCTGCTGTGACTGGCACAGGACCTCCTTCCACACAGGCACCCTGCAGTCCCTCTTACTAAACCCTGTCTTTTATGACCAATGACTTACGAAGCGATGTATTTTTTCGTGCTGCACTTGCTTTGTTTCCACAATCCCATGCAGACATGCACGAATGCACATTTTGTCTAGAACTTAGTCAATAACGGAGCACAAATCCATTTTGTCATTTCATTACTATGTTATTTATATCTTGTCTACATTAATATACAGCAATAGGTCTGCAACAACTTTTCTTACTCTCGTTCTCTTTTTATAGGCCTAGGTAGGGAACATAGCAACAATATTTAAGTCTCTTTAAGGAGGTGAAATGGAAGCAAGATTTTAACTTTTGAATCACATCAAAGTGTGAATATTTAGCAAATATTCCTTTTCAGAGAGATGTTAGTAGTGGACATTGAGGGAAAAGGATAAGAACAAGGCTTCCACACTGAGCCATCCCTACCACCTCCTGGCAAACAGTAATTTTAGATCTTCTTGATCTATAAACTGCATTCAGGCTTTAATGTTTTAGCCACGGATGGATCTATCCTCCCTGAATTTCTTGAAACACTTTTGAAATGCCTTTGTGCTTAAGGTTTCTGCAATTTGCTTCAATACTTTGGAAAAAAAACCCCACATCACCACCAACAAAAAAGACACCCTCCTTATGTTTATTTTTAGTGTACTATGTAGCAATTTAATCAGGAACACCCTGGCTCCTGTGAGAGGAAAACACTTAATTACGCAGACATGAACAATACAGTGTATTTAATTGAAGAAATGCTAGTCACTTGAACCATGCTTCATTCTGTTGCAGTATAGATGCCAGTAATAATTTCTACTGAGATCAATGCTTGATACCACTTGAGAACTTATAGGAGGGGAAAAAAGGTTTATTTAAATCTGAGTCTAGCTTTAGCACAAAGAAAGTATTGATGGCTATTCACAGATGAGACCAAAACCTGATCATCTGCAGTCCTGGTGGGCAAGCAATAGTACAAGGCTTGGTGACACAACACAGATATGGGGTATAAACATATCTTTTGGTAAACATCTGATAGTATTTTTCAGCTAGATGCATCATGAGATACTCAAAAATTTACATTTTATGATGGTCTCAGATTTCTTTTTCACTGATTTAGGGCCAGAAAATTTTATTCACTTTCTTGCAATTTACTGCAAGAAAATGGAGAATGATCTTTACAAGTACTATCACAAGTTAGTAGGGTACAATCTGGTGAAAAATTTTGTCTCTTACAATTGCAGTGTGTTTCAAGAACTTAGCACTTCACAGTAAGATTTTGTTATTTAGCTGATAAAATGTCATGACAGAAAATCAGAAATAAGCAAGTAAATTTGTTATGGGTGTGCTGCTTTCTCCCTGTCACCATCTGAAGCACACTGGAAGAAAACTAGCAAAACCCAAAATACAGAAATGTTAACATAAATCCCATGCAGTGGTTTATATGCAAATGTCATTGATTATTAGGACTGGTTTATGCAACCTTTCACATGTCTGTATGGCCAAGAAAGAGAAAACTGTCTTACTGCAGCTTTTCAAATAATCTACTCAAGTTCTGAAGTAATATAAGACAAACTGAAATGAAGCTTCTACTTCAGAGAGATTTTGTTATAAACCATAGAACTGATCAAGCGGAAATGAGAAGGTCCATTGCATTTTGTTCTTTTTCTTTAGCAAGGGATCTTCTATATGTTTAAAAAAATTCATATCCTGTCTGATTTGGTTATATAGATACACTTTCAGTGGGACGTCTTACATCAGTCTCTGCAGCAATTTAGCTTTACAAATTCAGTTAATATCAACCTGATTCAGGCCTATACGGTTTTAGAAGCATCATATATCAACATATGTTACAAAGAATGAACTATAGCAAAGAAGCTTGAAGGTGAACAGCAGACTTGTCTGCATACAGTCAGGATCATGAAAATAGCTGTCCTGAAACTGTCCCTGCTGTGTTAATCTGTTTCCCGTCTGTATCATGACTTTTTTTCATGGTGGAAATTGTTTCTTTTTTTTCTTCAGTAGTAGCCATAAGCATAGAAAAGAGAGAATTAATTTGAAATAGAACTGAAGAAAGATGACAATATGATTCTGAGAAATGCAACAGCAACAGTCTCCACCACAGATTTGAAAGAGAGTTGGTTTTGCCGCAGACAACCAGTTCAAATTCGAAAGCCCAGAAGTTAGTCGTATGGTTTTAGGTACTGGTTCACTGTGAAATTCCTCTATGATGTTGGCTAAATCACCTGTCATCTGGTGAGACCTGGCCTGTCATTTATCCTTTTCTTTATCTATCATATGGTGATAATAATGTTGATTTACTTCACAGGAATGCTGCGAAGATTAATTAGATTCCTCAGGAAGAAAGTACTTCTGAAGTGTGGAGTAACATCTACATACAGCACAGAAATACTTTTTTCCCTCTAACACAGACTGTTAATTATCTGCAAAACTGTGCTTGGCAAACATTTGATCTGAAACTTTGTAGATAAGGTTATGTGGGTTTTTTACAATTCCTTTTTTCTTTTCTCTTCCCCTCACATACTGTAAAGCAAGGAAATTTCTAATGCTAATCTTGCATTTTTGCATAACTTTAAATTAACTTTTAATTAGATTTTATATTGACCTGGTGGCTATGTTGTATCTTAATAATCTTTGCATGTAATCTGTTAAACATTTAAATTTTCATGTAGGTGATTCAACATAGATTAATTCACAGAATTCTGTGAGTGGAGTAATAAAAGTTCAAATGTTTATAGCATGGTTAATTATCAAATCACGCTGAGTGTTTGGACAAGCACTTTGCTGTATGCAAAGGAAACTTACTATACTGGGAAACATTATTAAGTGTCCAGATATTTTGTTATCTGTCTGGCTTACTCTCTGGCATACTCTAGGTATGTCCTAAATTTTTTATTTTTTATAGTAGAGCTGCACCTAGCAAAGATCTAATTGAACCAGAGACAGCTTCTCAGTAGCACAGATAAAAGTGTATCTTTTAACTGGAGAACATCTGGTGACCTGAGCAGGTAAAAACTTCTCAAGTTTCTCTGCACTTGTGATAGTATGGCTAAATTATGTAACAGAATTTTTAACAAGCGTTTATTCATTTGTTGAATATTTCTAACCAGAATGTCCATTTAGGACCTGTGTTTTTCAGAAGTGAGAATACTTAGCCTTCGGTGGTAACAACGTTTACTTACATCAGTTGAAGAGATAAAATAGTTCAACTGTTAAAATAGTTCCAATCACAGCTGAGCATCTGGTTCACCGAACAAAAATGTTGTTATATGTGCATTTTTTCACCTAATGTGCCTCACCAAGTAGATCTACAAACTGATACATGTGAGCTACATAGATTCCCAAAACTTTTCTTATCTATTTTGCAGAGAAGAATCATACGGATTCTCCTACCAAGACAGTTTTCATGTTTGCATAACCAAAGGAAGATCTGTTCTCTGGGTATTCAGACAGGACCTTACCCAATCATTAGCTGTACGGAATTTTCAAGAAGTCAATTTCAAGGAGATAAAATGAATTATTTAATGTCATGTGAGTAGCCTAGCTGTAAGTTGAATATCAGGAAAAGGCATGATGTCTACAAGAAATCATCTCACACACTATTTTTATGTGTATGAAATTTCAAGTACGTGCTCTTTTAAACCAGAACTCTGTTTATGATTATCATCATTAGCTCTAGGATAACACAGAAAATTGCAAGAATGTAGAAAATTATATGGGGGTATTTTTACATGCAATTTAAAAAATGTGTGTATAAGAATGTTATCTGTAATATCTTTTTTTTCATATGCTATGAAAACAAGGGCAAACTTTTCATTGGCTGCAAAAATTATGCTCCCGCTTTTTGAACAAGAATGATGTTCTCAAATTAATAACAAGGATTTTCATAATATGCAGTCATTCAATGCATTCTGTGTGGAAGCTTCTGCTGTGGAAAACACTGTTAATATAACCTTTACTGAAGTAGAGTAATTAATAATTTCTTCATATTTGCATTTGTGAGTTTCCCAAATATCATCCTGTCTTATTTCAGGTCTGTCTAAATAGTAAATGTTTCTGAATGTTACAAAACTTTCTGCAAAGTAATCATGAGCTTTTAAATCATTTTTCCGTCATCACAGTGCAAGCATAGCTACCACATTTTTCATGACATTTCAAAGCACTCAATCTGGTGGCATAACAGTGTATTATGGTAGGACATAATTGGAACAAGTGCATTTCTCTCTTTAAAATCCAGAATGCAGTTTCAGAATGCCCAGGACATCGCCAGCTAAGAGGGACCCAAAGTTGGTGTGTCTTGTGTGGAGGAAGTGGGTGGTGGTGTTTCCGTTTACAAAACAGGTGTTTTAACCCTCCAGATACAGAAATTAATAGTCAGTTAAAAATACCTTGTTTCAGAAAAGGGATTACTGTGACCTGTGTCAGATTATTAAGTGCGTTATATATATATATAGGGTCTGTTTCCCTTCCCTCCACTGTCCTCCCCAAACCACAAGCACATGTAGCTTCTTTTGGAACAATTTATTGCATTTATGGAATGATTATACTGAAAGTTTGCACTGCTAAAACTCAGTACACAGAAAAACATAGAGAATTAGTTTAGATGAGAAATCTTGCATTAGTGGAGACATAAATTAAATAATAATTTATGATAACCCTTACCTAAAGGCATCAATATCAACAGAAGCATCCATAATTTCATTGTTTTAAGTGAGGCCTTGGCCTTAGACTAGATTATTATTTACCATTTTTTGTTTTGTATGTTATGTTTGTTTTTCAAGCAATTGGTTATTACAGCAAACTATAATTGTGTCCTATTCATTGTATTGTACAATACATGTTTTAAAGGAAGCACACCTTCATTGTAATTGGCCTTGTGTATCTGAAAGGAAAACAATATCCACTTTAGTGGCTGAACGCTGAAGAGTCCATCTACTGTTGAATATCAGAAACTAAGAAGTATAGTACTTCTAGGAATATAGAAAGACTGTGCTTATGGAAACTATGGCCCTCTAATATAGACTGAAAATGAAGGAAAGCTCATCATTATTGGTATGCATTTTAATCCTTTTTCTGAATAGGAACTATGGTTGTGTTTTATGGTTCTGTTTTCAAGTCCAAGGCGTTCTATTAGCAAACAATTTTATGGAAAAATACACTTTCTCAGCTAAAGAACAAGCTTTAGAAATGTCTATTCTATTTTTAATAAGTCTACAAGTCTGTTAAAGTTTGGATTACACATCAGAAGAAACTTTTCTAGGTGGTCCTTGAGTCTTCTAGGTTGGATATTATACAATACAGGAAATAAAGCAGGATATATCTTCTTTTTTTTTTTTTTTTAAATCAGTTTTATTTCTTTATACAGCTCCAACACAGTTTTCTATCTTTTTTACAATACCTTTTTTCTGATCTATTACCTTTGGTATTCTCATTCTGGATGGCTTGATTATATTAATTAGTTTCTACTTTAAAACAAAGCCACAGAAATTTATTTAACATGCATCAGTACACGCTATGAAGATGATTAGGGGGCTGGGGCACCTTTCTTATGAGGAAAGGCTGAGGGAGTTGAGTCTTTTTAGTCAGGAGAAGAGAAGACTGAGGAGCAATCTCATCAATGTTTACAAATACTTAAAAGGAGGGTGCCAGGAGGAGGAGGTCAGTCTTTTTTCAGTGGTGCCCAGTGACAGGACAAGACGCGACGGGCACAAACCTGAACATAGGAAGTTCCACCTGAACATGAGAATGAACCTCTTTCCTTTGAGGGTGGCAGAGCACTGGCACAGGCTGCCCGAGAGGTGGTGAAGTCTCTGACTCTGGAGACATTCCAAACCCACCTGGACACCATCCTGTGCAACCTGCTGTAGGTGAACCTGCTCTGGCAGGGGGTTTAGATTGGATGATCTCCAGAGGTCCCTTCCATCCCCTAACATTCTATGATTCTATGATTCACCTCTAGAAGCAGTATTCTTTATTGTTTAGTCAAGTTTTATTCAACTTCTTACCCACCCCAGCAACAGAAAAAAGATTAATTATAATGGAGGATCTAACCAGCAGCTGGAATTCCTAATACAGCAATAAGTTCAGTCCTATAGGAAAAGAATGCATATCAGATGTCAAATGCCATCAAGTCTGAGTATCTGTGCAATACTTTGCACCTCTCAAAATGAAAAAAGTATAACCTTCTTTTAGAAAAGTCCATTAAAATCTGTAAGTAGTAGGTACATATATCTATAAACTACTAATATTAACAACTTTTATTTCTTGAGAGTATTTGTATAGTTATAGTTACATGAACGTCTCAAACAGTATATGAAAATTCTCAGTTTATCACTTGGAATGGACTTTTTCAAAATTGTACTTTTATATTTCTTTTAAATCAAAGTACCCAAAAAATGGTTTTAGTGTTTTGCAGCGTTGATATTCTCAAAATATGCTGCACACAAGGATGTAAATGTAATTGGAGAAGCAAGCATTAAAGGACAAAACATTGTCCCTCTGTGACAGACGCACTCAATTCCTTAACCAAATTAGTGGTAGTTTGGTACTGGCTCTAAAGAAGGTAAAGGCCTAAGCCATAACTGGGCCAAGAACTTATCTAGTTCCAATCTGTTCTCTGAAAAATTACAAAGAAACAGAGTGGGACACTGAGCATCAATGTACATGAGCTTGGAACACCGATCATAAAATTAACATGTGCATAGCAAGTGGCTTTTCCAAGACTTATTTTTTAAGGAACAGAGAAAGTGGTGGGTACAGGGAGTCTCATGCATACCTTTCCCATTGCATGTAACTTGACTGCAAGCCAGCCACTTTATTCTATAAATATGACAGCCTAAGTGGGCCTTATTTGAGCTCTCCCTGCTAAGTGGCTAGCTACATTGTGGTGATCTCCCCCTGAGCTGGGACACCTCTCAAAGTTGCTCACTGAGGCAGAAACTCCTCTTACAAACTGCAGATATTTGGTAAGTGACCAATACCACACATAAGCTGGTATTATAGTGCACTAAGATTCTCTATTGTTATCTTTGATATTTTTTCTTGGTAACTTTGATTCTGTCTTGGTGGTTTTGAATCATTGTTATATTGTTTGAAAAGTAAGTAATAGGGTGAACCTTGCCATCAAACTTTAAGTCACACTTTTAAAACATCATATTTCAATAAAACTGCTTTTGCTGATACCTTTGACAATGGTTCTTTAAGTAGTCTAAATCACCCATTTGTGACACCATCATACATGTTTCTAAAGGTTTTTGTCTTATAGCCCTTTCACTTAAGCTCATTCTCTCTCACCATTACAAGCCATAATGATACATGTTGATTGTTTAACAACCCCTTGCTACCACAAATTAGATTCAAGAGTAGGAAAACAGACAACTATTTGGCTCTTTGTTTTGTTTTGGTTTTGTTGTTCTCCCAATTTACATTGATTTAAATTTTTAGAGCAGGTTGCCAAATACTTATTCAGTCCTGGCATCTACTCTCAATGTATGAGCTGAGGCAATGGTCAGTAGAGAGATCCTACGCTATATCATTCCTTGATATGAATTCTGGCAAAGCCCAGACTTTCCTTGCAAGCTGGGTGTTAATACTATATTCCTCTCTTACTTTTAACTCTGCCAAAACTCGGCATCTGGTCCCATATAGGGTGTTGACAGTTGAAGCATTTTCCCATTGTGTTGTAACTCTGCCGAGACCTGGCATCTGCTCACAAATAGAGGTGTTGACAGTTTGAGCTCTAGCGCTTTCCCTTTGTGCATCAACTCTGTGGAAACCTGGCATCTGCTCACAGACGCAAGTTTTGACAGCATAAACTGCAGTCTAACACTAAGTTACTCTAATGTAGGGGCACACATGTAGTCATAGTTTTGGAGGGAGACTACTTCCTCATGACATGAAATCCTGAGAGATCAGAAGACAAAGCAGGTGTAGGGCTTGGACCACGTTTTATGCAGCAAAAGTCTTCACAGGATCGACATATTGTGTCAATGAACTATATGGAAGATTTTTCCTTCATAATAGGTACTAGGAAAAAATTAATCAGCACTCAAAAATCTCACGTTATACCGTTTCTCCACGACTTAGGCAGTTGCACTGTGAATGTTTAATACTTGGATAAGATCATTTCTGTCTCTCATTATGCTGAAAGGCAGAACAGTAGAATTACTGTGATCTTGTTTTTTCCTGTTGGAACTTATCTTGAATCCTCAGCCATTTTTAAGGTCTTTTTTAAGACACAGGAAAAAAGATAATTGTGCCAGAGTCAGAACTGGCATGACATGTTGCTTATTATTATGTGAAGCACACTAGAAAAAAAGATGTCAGGTAACAATATTCCCTCTTTTATTGCTGGGCAACAACAGAATACTTTAGATGAACCAAGGCCACCTCCTGTATGAGAAGCAGGTTGAACTGTAGTTTAAAAATATTAATGTGTATTTGTTCTGAACTCTGATGTGAAAGCAGAGTTAAAGTCCCTATACTGTATTTTAGGATAACAGAAAAAGACGAAGTAAATCAGTTCTCCCAGATGTGTTTTGTTCAAGTAGAACAGCAGATTATTGTTCTTACAACTAATTCTTCAGAGATTTGTTTCTATAATAATCTTTACTATTCATTATAGAAAAAAGTCTAAAGGGATTCTTAAACATCTTAGCGGTAGGATACTGAATATGAACCAAAAATACTAAGGGAAACTATATTTTTTGTTTACATTACTTCATGTGAAAAAAAATAGCAAAATTAAAGAGAAAATAAAACTGTTTTTAAGAAACCAAACACAACACTTTTGTAGGACTTCATTTTTTCATCAACAAATAAGTAATTGTCCTGGTTTGATATTAAAAAAAAAACATTTTCTGTTTCGTAATTTTACTTTGCAACTAAGCCTCTTCTAACTAACTGAACTTTCTGAAATTAGCAGCATATCATCTAGAAACTCTTTGCTCTCAGCGTGATAAGTTGTAATTTAGGCCAAGGAATGGTGGGCAGAGGGGCTCTTGCTTATACTTATTGCTATAGCAACCAAGGCCAGACAACTTTGGTTTTGGCCCTGTTGTAGGTCAGAAGTGGAAAATCCTAGAGGGATCCCACCTGTTGAGAGGAGCGGACTGGACAGGTGACCCAAAACTGATGAACAGGGTATTCCATGCCATCTGCCTCATGCTCAGTATAAAAGCTGAGGGATCAAAGGATGAGCCCTCTTCAATGGCCAGCATCCGAGGACTCTTTACCTGCTTTTGATCCGAATCTGTGCATTCCTCAGTCCAGATCCGAATACCAGCTCCCGTCCACCTCTGAGTCTAGTCTGGGACTTGCCCCGTTCCTGTGAGTGACGTGATCATCATCCTTGGAGCTCGATACAGTTTTGCATACATTGTATATATTTCATTATTTTCTTTTTTATTATTTTATTAATTTATTAATATATTCATTAAAGTAGTTTAGTTTTTTCTAGGTTCATAAGTCTCTTTCTCGCCTTGGAGAGAGAGGTGGGGGAGAGGATCTTTTGTTTTCAGTGGTTAGTCCAGCCCTAACCACAACGGTAACATATTTGGAATATGATTTTTATCCATGTCTTGCCCCAACTTCAGATTTAAAAAAGNTTTACCTGCTTTTGATCCGAATCTGTGCATTCCTCAGTCCAGATCCGAATACCAGCTCCCGTCCACCTCTGAGTCTAGTCTGGGACTTGCCCCGTTCCTGTGAGTGACGTGATCATCATCCTTGGAGCTCGATACAGTTTTGCATACATTGTATATATTTCATTATTTTCTTTTTTATTATTTTATTAATTTATTAATATATTCATTAAAGTAGTTTAGTTTTTTCTAGGTTCATAAGTCTCTTTCTCGCCTTGGAGAGAGAGGTGGGGGAGAGGATCTTTTGTTTTCAGTGGTTAGTCCAGCCCTAACCACAACGGTAACATATTTGGAATATGATTTTTATCCATGTCTTGCCCCAACTTCAGATTTAAAAAAGAGTCAACTACATTCTGCAAATAAAAAGGATGAAATTAATAAAAGTAAATAGATCCAAAGAGAAGAAAAGTAGCATGCAGCCTCCCTCTGAAAAATAAAGTTTTGACATATACAAAATTAAACCTAAGCATTCTTGTATGGACAGATTTTGACTTAAACCTAGGACTTTTCTATTCCTACTTCTCCACTTGTCAATCAGTATTATACTGTATATGAAAACAGAAAACACCAGAGAAAAAGTAGCAGTTATGGGCATTAAATATGGCAAGCTTTGAAAGGTTTATAACAGGTAGTTTTTTAAAGGGACAGTATGATTTGAGTAGCTGTTGGACTAGTTTCACAATCTTTATGATGCAGCATGTGAAAAATAAATGCTTATGTTATATATTGGAATTTTGCTGCCATAAGTTACATTCTACTCTTCTGATATATCTACAGAACTATATATGTAGTTACACATACATGTATCCCTGTATGGGTATATTTATCTCCTATGCATATGATACACATACACATGTGTGTGTGTGATTCAAAAGAGTTTGCATAGTATTCGATAAGTTTTTGCATATGAATTTGTAAACACAAATCCATATAAGACTTTCCACAGAATCACAGAATGGTAGGGGCTGGAATGGACCTTCGGAGATCATTTAGTTCAACCCCCCTGCCAAAGCAGCTTCACCTACAGCAGGTTGCACGGGGTGGCATGCAGGCAAGTCTTGAGTACCTCCACAGGAGACTCCACAACCTCTCTGGGCAGCCTGTTCCAGTGCTCTGTCACCCTCAGAGTAAAGTTTTTCCTTGTGTTGAGATGGAATTTCCTGTGTTCCAGCTTGTGCCCATTGTGCCTTGTCCTGTTGCTGCGCACCATTGAAAAAAGACTGGCCCCATCCTCTTGACGCCTGCCCTTTAGATATTTATAAGCATTGATGAGATCCCCTGTCAGTCTTCTCTTCTCCAGGCTAAAAAGACCCAACTCCCTCAGCCTCTCCTCATCATAAGAGAGGTGCTCCAGTCCCTCGATTGTCTTTGTAACCCTTCACTGGACCCTCTTCAGTAGTTCCCTGTCTTTCTTGAACTGGGGAGCCCCGAACTGCACGCAGTACTCCAGGTGTGGCCTCATCAGGGCAGAGTAGAGGGTGAGGATGACCTTCCTCGACGTGCTGGCCACAGTCTTTTTAATGAAACCCAGGAGATCACTGGCATTTTTGGCCACAAGGGCATATTGCTGGCTCATGGTCAGCTTGAGACTCCCAGGTCGCTCTCTGCAGAGCTGCTTTCCAGCAGCTCAGCCCGTAACCTGTACCAGTGCATGGGGTTATTCCTCCCCAGGTGCAGGACCTTACACTTGCCCTTGTTGAATTTCATTCGGTTCCTCTCCACCCAACTCTCCAGCCTGTCCAGGTCTTGCTGAATGGCGGCACAGCCTTCTGGTGTGTCAGCCACTCCTCCCAGTTTTGGATCATCAGAAACTTGCTGAGGGTATGATGAATATGTCGAACAAGACTGGATGGACCCAGTACTGACCTCTGGAGAACACTGAGAGTTACAGGCCTCCAACTGGACTCTGTGCCACTGATAACAACCCTCTGAGCTCTTCTGCCATCCAGCCAGTTCTCAATCCACCTCACTGACCACTCATCTAACCCACACCTCCCAAGCTTACCTATGAGGATGGTATGGGAGCTGTGTCAAAACTGTGTCCTCTGCCATGGTTTTTTATTTGCACATGTTGCACTGGTTAATGTTAACACAGGTCAAGATGGAACCGTTTAGTTTTAAACAGGAAATCTGTGCCTCTTTCATTGTTGTAATTTCAATCTATGTCTGGCATCAGACAGTCATTTGTTAACTCCTGCATACAGAGAAATGATTCAAGTGGTGTCTAGCCAGCCACTGAAGAATTGGATGGTTGCCTGGAGACTAACTTTGGTTAGTGTTCAGAATCAGCCTTTTTAAACAGGAAAGAAAAAAAAACCAAAACCCTATGCAACTCACTCTAAAGAGGATACTAAGCAGCCTTACAGACACTTGTCAGTTTTGAATGCCATTCAGACAGAAGGTTTGCTGCATCCTGAAACTGCACACAAGCATAACCTAAAGCACAAGGTTTTCTGCCTGTTCACCATATATCTCACTTGGTAAATGGGTTGAGAGATTCAGAGCTCAAGTTAGACATTTTGATAGCTGAGACACATCTTGCATTCAAGCTTTGCATCTCCAGCACTCCATTATCACCATAAATCTCTGCCCCAACTTCCTATTGTATGTCGCATGGTCATAGGATAATTCACACTGGAAGAAACATAGGGAGATCGTAGAACCATAGAATAGTTTAGGTTGGAAGTGGCCTTTAAAGGACATCAAGTTGGTCATGGTTTCAGCTGGACTGGACACTAAAATGAACTACAGATGCTCTCTAACCTGTCTCCCAAGTGAGAGAAGAATGAGAGATAGAGACTTATGAGTTGAAAAGAAACTAAACTACTTTAACGAAATACTACTAATAAAATGATAAATAGAAAAGATAATGATATTAATTAGAAAAGAATGAAATATATACAATATATACAAAACTGTATCAAGCTCCCAGGATGATGATCACATCACCGTCAGGCACTGGGAAAGTCCCAGACTGGACTCAGCGACGGACGGAAGATCTAGGCTCTTGAATGCACAGATTGGGATAAAAGGCAGATGAACAGAGTCCCCCTTGGATACTGGCCACTGATGAAAGAGACTGACCCCTTTGATGCCTCAGCATTTATACTGAGCATGAGGCAGATGGGATGAAATACCCTGTTAGTCAGTTTTGGGTCCTTTCTGCTCCTCCCTACAAGTGTGACCCCTTCACACTCCTCTGCTTCCAATGCTCCAAGTTGGTGCATAACGAAGTTAGCTGATCTTGGTTGTTATAGCAATAAGTATTAGGAAGAGCCTCTCTGCATACCATTTCATGACATTAACTATAAACATCAGACTTCATCTGCTAGAAGTGGACATGGTTTGAAAAATATGCTGTTAATTTCAGAGAGTGGTTAGTTAGAAGACTTAACAGAAAAGTAAAATTACTGAAAATAAAATTGTTTCTGTTTTACCTCAAACGAGGACATAGTCCAACCCCCCTCCAACGAGCAGGGACACCTTCAACTAAATCAGGTTCCTCAGACTGCCATCCAACCTGACCTTGAATGTTTCCAGGGATGAGGCATCTACCACCTCTATGGGTAACTTGTGCCAGTGTTTCATCAGCCTTATTATAAAAAAATTTCTTCATTATATCTAGTCTATGTCTTCCCTCTTTTTGTTTAAAACCATTACCCCTTATCCTATCACAACAGGCCCTACTAAAAAGTTTGTAGCCATCTTTCCTGTAGGCCCCCTTTAATTATTGAAACACTGCAATGAGGTATCCCCAGAGCATTTCCTTCTCCAGGCTGAAAAATTATGTATTACAAGTTCCTGCCCAAAGCAGCATTAGGTAGTTTTACTCCTGTTCATCACATCACACAGGCATTCATCCTTGTTACAAGTCTGAACATTTATTTCAAACTAAAAATCACACTAATTTTATAAAACTAAGAAAATTTAGTTTTTAAAGACGTTATATTGAGACATGAATCTGATGAACAGCATAAACACCACAGAAGATGTATTTTTGCAGATGGTCTCTAAAGCTAAGGATAAACCACAAACGAGGTTTTCCAAACTAATTCATTGAATTAAGTGCCTAATTTCTATTGATTTTATTCTAACCAAATGACCTTTTAAAGCAAAAGACATTTTGATTATTTATGCAAATGGACAAGTCTTTTGAACATGTACTAACTTAATTGTTAAATAAAATCAGCCATTACATCAAGCTCCACAACTGACAAAGCTAAAGCAGAGAGCATTTTAGGAAGATTAAAGAAAAAAAGCGTGTTCCTGACTCAGGCATTTCTTTGTACTCATTCTATTAATTCTGGCTTGTTTAAGGGCTTGTCTCTGTTTTGAGAGGAAGTTTCTGTCTCTGTTTCTGATGGGGATTCTATTCAGATTTTTCAACATAGCTACTTTCAGTTTGCTATAAGATAGAAAAATGTTATGGTCATCTTTTTCAATATGAATGCAAATATCTTGTCTCAAAAGCTAAGCAGCTATGGCTAACTATTCCTTGCCTTTCTTTTCGAAGAAAACTGGTTTTGCAGAACACACAGCTACAATCACTTCCTCTCCAAGTCTAAGACCCCAAAACTGATCTTTTGGCTTTGTACAACAATACCTCTGCAGACTAGGAGCGACCTGAAGATACCTGAAACTCTTCGTAGAACTCCCAGGCTGGCTGACAGTGTCACCTCGGCTGATCTGATACAGATGTTTGGAGTCACTCTACAGGGGCATTTTAGAGAGTGAGAAAAATCATTAGTTTCCTGGTTAAGGATATATTTGAGATTTTAATAATATGTAGAGAAGTTTTGCTTTGTTTTCAGGAAATAGGAGACCCTGTCACAAAGCATGTCAAAATCCAAAGTCTATATTGCTACACATCTAATCAAAATCCGCAGTTTACATTGTCAAAGGTAAAATATTTTAACAGACTAAAGGTGTTAGATCTCACAGGACTGCATGACTCATGTTACATTTTTCAGTTTCATTAATGTACTTCTTCTGAATGTCCTATCCAGTGACATTCTCATTACTAATTTAGTAGAATTTCTGCACTAGTAGAAAATCATGTTTCACTACACATTGTTCTAAGAGATACACAGCAGGTAGACAATGGATTGGAAAACAAAAATAAAGAGACCAGACATATAAAACATTTCACCATGAAAATACTTTTAAAAAAAATAACTATCAATTATAGCACAGACTTCATTTTTGTAGAAATTTGAGCCATAATTTTTGTAATTTTGTGGTTACTAGATACGATTTTTGCCATTATTGCAACAAGCCTCAGGCTTCTTTTTGATCTGACAGTCTCAGGACTCCCATGGAATTTCTGTGGCATTATTTTAGGTGTTTCATGTGTTTTTAACAACCGGTTAGTGGTCAAACTATTGCCTAATCTGACTTGCTGAAGCTCTATGAATACTATTTATGCTAAAGATCTGACAAACCTAGGTAGTCATCCCAATGCAAACAACAGCCCTTTACATCAATGGAGTTTGGGAGAGGCTAATGTATAACTTCCAAACTTCAACTCGGAATCAGTAAGAAGGAAGTAAACTGTGATAAGGAAACGTTAAACTAAAAAGACACCAAGGCTGAGGAGGAAGGAGGCCCCAACAGCTTTAAATTCTTCTTTGTGAAGAATCATGCTGACTAGTGGTGGACATCCCACCATTTCTCTGCTTAAAGAAGACTGATGCCACTGACCTCAGGATTCAGAAGGACAATGGAAATATGAGCCCAACACAAACGAAGAGGGACAGAAAAAAAGCAAATTACTCTATATAAACATTTTATGGGTGAAACTTTTGATAAAACTTTTATGTATTGATTGGGACCATGAGCAGTATTGTAACTAGACTGATTGTCACATTTTGATGGAATTGCTAAGTTTTTAACTAGACAAACAAGAAATTTTGTCTCCATATATATATAGTGCAGCTCCTGCCCATAGCAAGATTGTAAGTATAATATTACTTTTGTACGGTATGTATGCTTGGCCATCAGTAGAAATCTAGAGGAATTTCATAATATTTCTTATTATTCTAAAGGAAAATAGGTGCAACAAACTTTAAGAGGAATTGTCCTAGAAAGTATATTTCAAAAGCAGATATAGAGTTTTTCTTGTCTCAGGGATGTGAGGTTTTTTTCCCGTATAAAACCTATTAGAAATTTAAAAAGTAAGACCTGCATATTTTTTTGAACTACCTTTTTCACATTTGGAAATAATGTCTCAGCCTTTTCACATATATTCATTTCACTAATAAAATTACATATTTTAAAATACACATGTAGGTAGGTATTTTTTATAGAAAAGTTGCTCTTTGACTTTTTTCTTCATTAAGATACACAGGGATCTGTTTGACATGGTAATTGGTTGTGTGGAAATTTATAAGCTACAGAAATATGTCGGTATTGCCTACAGATGGAAACTGTTCCTCGTTTGGAAGAATATCTCATTTTTTGGTAGATGTGGGAAGTCATATGCTGAATAATACAGCTAAATACATAAAGAAAAGACTGAGTCAAGGTTACAGCAGCTGAAATCTGCCTGAGTACTTGGATTTGATCCACTGGTTTCTTACCTTCAGTTTTCTTATATGATGTTAGCACTTAAAACTTTACTCAGTTTTATAACACAGCAATGATGAAATTTTTGACTGTTCAGTGCTAGATACTGAGATCTGACAATCAAAACTTTCTAGCTTTCTGGCCTCTAATTGGAGTCAGTGGGAGATTTGAAACATATAGTTAGTGGTACCAGTCTAGAAAAGGAACTCACAGGCACACAAAATTACTGTGTGCTTTTCACCATAATTTTGCTGCATCTCATATCTAAGCTGTAAAATGCGAATAATTACATTATCTTATTTTGGAAGAGTATTGTAAAAATGAAGTCATTGCGTAGACATTCAGAAAAAAAACCCCCTGTATTCACAGCAGAGTACAAATAGTTTATGAAAGCAAATAAAGGAACATGCACCACCTGAGAAGAAAACAAATAGTTTCTTTTTAAGTTGGCATCATCAGTTTTGTTGACTCAGTGATTCAGGGGTAGGGTCGTAGCACAGGAAAAATGAGCAAAGGCTCACGTCGGGAGAAGGTGTACCGCACTGAAGTTGTACTGAAAAAATGGCACTGCCGTGGCAGCTGGCAGCTCCCTGGGGGCCAGGAACCAGGGCCAGGAACCAGGACCAGAAGGTTCCCCCAGGGACAGCAGGGCAGGGCCTCGCGGCCAAGCCTGTCCTGCTGCCCCAGCCAGGAACAGCCATGGCAACCCCAATCCCACCATTGAGCACCTCCCTGGGGCTGAGGACAGGCCGAGACTGGGCTGGGACATGCACCAGCAAGTCGGCCCAGCTCGGCAGCGCCCATGGCCAGGGAAGGCGATGGCGAGCGGGAGCCTGGCCCTGCTGCAGCACCGCTGGGGCAAGGACTCACTGCTGCGGGACTGGAATGGGATCCTGGGCCCTGAGTTTGATCTTAATAATTCTAGTGAACTATTAAAAGTTAAACTAACTTTTCTTTTTGAGCCTTCATGAATTCTGTCAACATTTTACTATTTCCCCTCTTCCTTACAAAGCAACTTGTTTTCTTTTCTGTAATCCTTGGAACATTCAGATTTGCAGGTTAGGCTCTATTTATCTCATCTTTACTACGAGCGTATATTCAGATGTGTACCAGCCATATGTTATGTGTGTTGTTTTCTGATCTATTTTTGACAATACATCCATTCTTGCACTCTGATCTGCAGACCTTTGTGTTCTCTGTTTTTTATAAATCACTCAATTTTCTCCTGTGCATCCTATGTATTTTCAGTCTCCAATTTCTTGAAATCTGGAATCTGCTTTCATGCAACATATTCCAGCTTCTGCCTTTTTTTTACCATTAATTTTTTGTGTGTTCTTCTCTTGCAAAATCATATTACAAATAACACAGATATTTATTGAGTATTTCACCATATTTTTGTATTTTACTTTCTACTTTGCTGTCTTTCCATTCCAGAGACATTTGCATAACGTATTTTGCTTTCTCTGAATCGGTAACATTTACTACCGTGCTCCTTGATTAAATTACTTGATTTTTTTCAAATTCGTTGTGGCATCTCCTCTACACTCCTCTGTAATTTTGGTTGGAAACAGGATGAATTCCATAAAGTTTTTTTTGTCACTGTGTTTACTGTTAGCAAAGCTGTATAAGAGGAGTATCTTTTGCAATGTAGGATATCTGCTTCAGCTTCTGTAAGTATCTAAAAATCCATACTATTTCTTGAGGTTTGGCTTTCTGGGAATATGGTCTTGTTTCCCTTTGGTATGCTAATAAATTACACATAATTTTTCCTGTGTTGAGTCTGTATATCTGCCGGTTCCACTACTCATTTAGTGTTCAAAAATCTGTCAGCCATGAATTCTGGCTTGCAGAGAGGTTGCTCAGAGGCTGGATAATAAGTAATGACACACAATTTACATTTTGATTGAAGGATCCAGCTCAATACACTCCCATGTGCATGCCAATTGGTATGTTCTGGCAGGAAGCTGGTCAGTGTTTCATCTCCTTTTGTCTGCCTTGCCTGAAAACAAATGTTTCATAAACCATATTATTTCCTAGAGAGAAAAGGTCAGCTGGAATACTAAGGGCATTTTCAAGGGCATCTTAATCTCTGCCATTTCTTATTGTTAGTCAGCAAATCACATGTCTTCTACATCACTGCCCATGCAATGCAGATGAAATGCAACTTGTAATGTACTTTCGATTTTTAGTGCATCCAACATTTATGTGCTTCTTCATTTCCAACACCGTTGAACAACATCTCTGTCCTAATGAGAACATTGTGCTTGAAATAAAGCTATTGCAAATATCAGATCACTTTATATCTCTTTTTGTTCTCGTTCTGCCCCTAAATTTTTCTTCCTCAACCTTTATTTCACTGTAATGTGTTGAAAATTTGTTCTCACTGAATTGTTATGATTTTGTTACTAAAGATTTTATGACCTGCTCTCTTTTACTTAGTGTTAAATGACTTGAATCTGTGTATTAATGACCACATCAAGGTGATCAGAAAATTTATACTATTCGATGGTTGCCCTTTCAAAAGGTGTCTCTGAAGACGTGTCTTGCTAACAACTGTAGTCTCACAACTGTAAGATAAGAGGTGTCCTTGGAATTAGTCAGCTTCATCTCTTGGGTACCACATTGATTATTTTGGGGTGGTATTGCATTGCACTGGGTATACTTTAGTTTTCTTCATTTTTTAGTTTCTCTGATTTTTTTTATTTTTTATTTCACAACTGAAAATCAAGATCACTGTATTATTGATAAAAATTTATGGGAAAAAGTGCCTTATAACACCTTGTAAGAATGTTAACGTTGGATCTAATGAGGCATCTAGAATGAGAGGAAAAGGCCTCAAGTTGCACTGGAGGACATTTCAGTTGGATATGAGTTAAAAATCCGTCATTGAAAGGGTTATCAAGCATTAGAAGAAGCTGCTCGGGAAGAGGTTGAGTCACCATCCCTGAAAGTATTTAAAGGCATGTAGAAGCGACACTTAGGAACATGGTGTAGTGGTGGAGTTGGCAGTGTTAGGCTTACTGTTGGACTCAATGATCTTAAGGGTATTTTCCAACATAAATGTACTATGATTCTGTATTTCTTGGTTATACTGTTGGTTGGATAAAGAGCTTTCAGGAATGAAGATCACAGGTTTATGGGCTTATTGCCCTGTTAGGGAATACCTTGATTTAAGGCTTTTTACTACATATTTTTTGGCAGCAAAATAAGTTTATATAGTTTATTATTTTTCATCTTCTGACATTATCATTTTTGTACAGATTGTAAAAAATAGTGCAGGATGGTTGTTCAAGAATGTCCATACAATTTTCTAAACAATGAAAGTAAAAAATAAATTGGATCATTTCTTTCAGAGTAAATGTGTCTTAATGGCACCTTTACTCAACAGAAGTCTCTCTTATGTGTATCGCGAAGAAAATATGCTGACTTCATTGACTAAAACATAATTTCTTAACACTTTTATTTCTGTCAAGACTGCAGAGTTAGAATTTGTAAAGCTGATATGGTTGGATTCCATTTGTCCTTGTACGTTACCAATATAATCATTGTTGAGAATGCCCCAAAATGAAAAATAAGATAGTAGTGATAGCTGATAAATTTACTGAACTGACACTTTATTAAGTGACAATGATATTTTATCTAGCAGTGATTTATCTAGAACAGAATATGTGCCTTTTAGTTATGCTATCTGGTACAAGTATAGCGTCTTCTTGCTCTTTATTTTTCTCCATGAAGTACAAACCACAATCCCTTTCCCACTCCAACTGTTGTTGTGTCCTCAGGTTTTCTTTTCTGTAAAGAACTTATACTGTGGAAATATGAATGCCTCCAGCTCTGTGGCTGGCATGTTTGCTTTTCAGTTCCTGACCCCATCTTTACCCCATGATTAATGGCCAAATGGACAGGACCTTACATGTCATAAACTATAGATGTTACCTCTATACACCAAACGTCAGGAATCCCACCACAGCTGTAGCAGAGCTAGTCCTTGCCTCAGAGGAAGTAACACTTTTGAATGATTACCTACATTGGGTAATTGTTACACTGGTACAGTAAACTTTTTAAACTCCACATCCTGGACTCCCTTCACTGCCGAACAAGAAATGAAATACCTTTCCTCCACAAGGCTAATGTGAAAAGGAGGGTAAAATTTTTCCAAAACTTATAATATGACTAACATGAATGCTAAAAATAAAGTGCCTGAAGACTGCCTAGCTTTAGTCACAAGGATATTGTGGGCATTAGGATGAAGAAAAATGCATGTATACATGATGTTACAAAACTTACTGGAGGAGAGACTTGAACTCACATTTCCTATAGGTTTCCTGAGCAGTGAGATGATGACTCACTTTTTCTCATTTTGTAACTTTAAAAATATTTATGTTAAGAAAAGACACACTGAGAAAATACCCAGGGAAGGGTAGTCCTCTGCATGGAAAATAGAGCAGTCACTTTGAAGTCAAATCTTGCACAGCATCAGACTGATAATTTTGAAGTAAGTTTCTCGAATACTTCACTAAATATTAGACAATTAGCACACTGGGGATCCCAAATGAATAAACAGGTGCATCTGGCCACATACCAGTGCCCATCTCTATGTCAACAGGTGAGTTACTCCACTGCCTTTACATTTCAGTACTGTCAAACTTGCTTAAGTTCCTGAGTAGGGAATCTCATTTTAAGCTTCCAAATCTTCTGTGCAACACAGAGGTGAAGATTCTAGGACTGGTTAGGAAAAATATCTTCCATTTTTTTGGGAGGAGAGAAGGAAAACGCTCCTATATTCTTTTTGCTGAAGCTTTCTGACAAATGCTAGTGCTTAAAAAAAGAAATAAAAATATTAAAACGATGGTAGTGGTTTGGGCCGGATTGGCCCAAGCAAGCCAAGTGACAGATGTTTCCTCTCTCCTGCCGTATCAAGCTCCAGGACGACAATCATGTCACCAGCAGGCACTGGGGAGGTCCCAGACTGGACTCAGCGACGGATGGGAACTGGATTCTGGATCTGGATTCAGGAACACACAGATTGGGATCAAAGGCAGACGAACAGACGGAGTCCTCCTTGGGTGCCAGCCATTGAAGAAAGAGGGCTGACCCTTTGATCCCTCAGCTTTTATAGTGAGGCAGATGGGATGAATACACTGTTTGGTCAGTTTTGGGTCACCTGTCCTGTCTGCTCTTCCCCACAGGGTCCCCTCTCGACTTTTCCGCTTCCGACCCTCCAATGGGGCAAATAACAAAGTTGGTTGGCCTTGGTTGTTATAGCAATAAAGTATAAGGAAGGACCTCTCTGCATACCGTGCCTTGGCATCAGCTATAAACATGGGTCTTACCGCTCTGAGAAAGAACATTTTTCTGCACAATATGCTGCCAATTTCAGCAGTTAGAAGAGGCCCAGTTAGAAAGCAGAGATACTGAACAAAATTAGTCCTATTTTACCTCAAACCAGCACAAATGGCAACTTACTGTTTTTCTGCTGTGTATATTTCCTTTTAATGTGTTTCAGTAAGTACTATTTTTTACACAAAATTTTTGAACTAGTAATATTTCTGCACCTACTAAATGAATACTGGCTGTTATTTATTAAGTTACTTAAGATAGTAATCTTGAAATAAAGCATATAAAAGGAGAGAAACTATGACATTTCTCAGAGGAGCTGGGAGTGGAAAACAGTAGACACATATGTTGAAAAGTCACTGGATAAGCCTGTTGTGATTTGTAGTGGAATAGTAATAACTCCCTCGTTCACAGAAATGAGTTTTATATGACAGTTACATATGATGTGTTTTAAAAACTCTCGATTTTGTATGAGAATATACTTAAGATATTTAAAAAGTATGGTAAGTATGCATAAATGCATATGTGGAAATTGAATTAGTTTATAATTTATATTTTTATCATTCAATTTATCTATATTAGTAAAATTCTCCATCCAATTACTATAACTCCTCAGTTCACTTCACAGATGGATAAAAACCGTTTGAGGGCTGGCATCCTCCCGTTATTCTTGCAGCACTTAACACAGCAAGTTTCTGAACTAAACTGGTGTTCCTAGGCACTACTAATCACTGAAGTTCGCTGCAGTAAAACAGAAGGACCAAAGAAAATTACTCATCCTGAAAGAAGATAGTGGTGAAAAGGAAGAATGTTTTCAAACAATTTTTCATTAATATGCCTTACTCAGAAAATCTGAGCTACCCTATTCAAACATTACCTTCTTGAAGTTTATATTCCAAAAAAGGCTTGTGTCAGAGCTTGCTAACCTTTCCAGAAGTCGTGGAAGACTTGCAGACTGGCATGTTTCATTTCAAATGTCTGGCTGACTTAGAAACCTGTTAAGCTGTGACACTCAGAAAAGCCAGTAAGACTGTCATTGACAAAATTATTTCAGTGCAAAGGCACGCTTTAGGTAGAACATAGGTATTTTACTCAGAATGGTTTGAAAAAAAATTCACTCAGCTGCTTATGCACCTCCCCTTTTGAGTGTGTCATGACTTTCACCAAAATGTATTACACAGTGTTCAAAGCACTACTATAATGAGTTACTAGTTTAATACAGCATTATATAATAGAGAGTTCAAACTGGTGCCACCATCCATAAAAGAGGAAGACCTGTGATTCATTCATTTCTCCTGTTCCCTGTGGGATTGTATGGCTATTAGTAACTGATTAATTACAACTCTACAACAGAATACAGTTCTGAAATGTTGGGCAAGGGCAATGTGCTCATGAAGCTCAGGGAAGAATGGGTGGAGTGAATGACAGAATAACACAGCTACTGCAAAGAAAGACAAACTTAAAGGGAACTGACGGGTGTCCTTTATTATATATAAATATCTATATCAGTTGATAGGAATATCTGCTTGTATAAATGCTTGACCCTAAATTAATCAAAAGAGTGCAAATGTCTTCCTGACTCAGCAAGCATGGGATTGGAGGTGGAGGGTATCTGTGTCTCAACTTACCATAAAATACAAAAAAAAATCAACAAAAAGAACTTGAAGAGAACAATAGACTTCAGCTGGTTTCAAGCCATGTAGTCCTTCCCAGAGATGAGGAATACCCAGCATCATGATAGTGAACATATTACAGCGATCGGTCCTGAGAATCACATTCGTATTGCAACTGGTATGCTCTAAGTGCAATTTTTAGTTGCATTGTGATTTAAGTGCATTGCCATATCACTCTGCTAAATCAAAATCCTATGTAATGTCAAATAACTTAAAAGAAGTAGATTTGGTATTAAAAATTAAACCATCCATATTAAACATTAAACCCTCTGTCCTCTTGGTCTAAATGAACCTGACATATTCTGAGCAATCATCTTGTTTAAAATTTTCTTCTGATTTTTCTTTAGAAGATGCCTATCAAGTCTAGCATTGTGAACTCCAGTCCCAGTAAGAGATCACCAAATTCTGGTCATCAAAATGCTTAGCATGGCTCAACATAGGTTTCTGTAAGACTCTAAGACGAAGAGCCTGTGCCAGTTCTCGTATCTGAAAGTTAAAGCAGTAAAGTTAAACAACTGCAATCCCCTATATTTGAAATACATAGCCATTTTGCCAACCTCACATTATTACTTCATCTCAAAGAAGCTGGTGCATCTCCTAAAGCCTTAGGTTCTGAAATAGTTTCACTGTGTGAGAAGATCAGCTTTCACTTTTAAAAGCAAGCTTCTAGTCCTATGATTAAGGAGAAGAGCTTGAGGCCACTAACACTGAAGGTTGAATACCCAGAAGGCAAATAAAAACACCACACCATCTCCTATTTTCTAATAATAGTAATAATAATAAAAACTTTAAAACCAGTCATAAGCTTTTCTATGTGCCAAATTGCTTTCTAAATGTATAAAAAATGTCAACACATATGGGTTTTTTTTTTCATGTTTCCCATTATAAGCTCTTCAATTAATTATTTAATTTATATTTAAAAAACAGTACTCGACTGCATTGACTTTGTACGGTACAAGAAAAAATTCAAGATTTTCTAATAATATTCAACAGGTTTTTGTGCCATCATTTTAGCAACCGAACACCATGCCAAAATTACGGACAAGAAGCTAGATCCCAGAATTTGTGAGGCTATTGCTTCTATAGGTATTTCCATGCCTTAGTAAGGCATCAAGAAAATTAACTAACAGGATGCTAAAATGAAAATGGACTGTGGATGAAGACCTATAACTTGGATAGGTGTATTCATCTTGGCTTTCATCTACCTATCAAAGAAAGTAATTACTCTTTAATAATTTTACATTGTACTACAAGCACATTGATAATCCTGGGAGTGTGTTCTGCTTACTACACTATACTGAACTGTGTACCATGATATCTAAGACCTGTTTCTCAGAGTAAACCAGCCTAGGGTGGCTATGCCTGCTCACACCATTCTTGAAATTTCTTTTGTATATCCATCCATAATTTAAAAATATATAGGGAAATTTTAATTTTGTCTAACTTTAGACAAATACCATGAACCTCAGTGCCTGTTATTCTCCCTACAGTCAATGGAAATCCAGTTAGTAAAATCAATGGAAAATGCAAATCATTTGTGTTGCTTTATCATAGATACATACATTTAGTCAAATATATTAAATCTCTATTGATTAGATCTCCAGAAATTACAATCAGAGCTTAAAGACAATGTTTTAATGTAGGCAACTACATGACAGATATCTAAATTTAGGCAAAATTAATTCTATCTATATTTATTTCAGTATGTTAAAGACTTTTCTGTATCGAATGCAAATAAGCTTTCTCTGTTCAATGTCTATTTAGCAATGGGTCTCTTCCATCTGTATGGTTTGATAAAGTTCCTCTGAAATAGTTCTGTTTTCCTTGAAACTATGAATCAATGTACTTTGTGTTGCAGACCTAATATTTATCCTCAATACATAAGGTAGACAATAGTGAGACTGAAAGAAACAGAAATCCAGTTGAGTAGATGAAGTACCACAGAAATGGCAAAATGATCACTTTTGAAGTCCAAGATATTTCACAGAAATGGATGAAGATATAATGTTCATAAATATAACTAAATAATTGCATAAACATGTATTTGAAATTTTAATTTGTAAGTAGCTAAAAGCGTCTTGATTTTTTGTATGGCAGCTCAGCTATCTCTATCATTTTTATAATACATCACATTGACACAGAATAACACAGCTATTTGTTGATATCTGTTTTAATAGCACCAGCAGCAAAAGTTCTTTCTACTGATGACCTATAGCTGGCACTAGAAGACATTGCCTAGCTGTTATTTAGATGGCTTATTAATGTGTTCATATTTTTAATTGAAAGGGCTGGGGTTTTTTATTGCTTTTGTTTGAATTTAGACAATTTCAAAAGTTGTTTTCAAAATTATTTCCATCATTCTTGGTGTAGAAGGATGTTTAGTCAATTTTTATTTCTTATTACGTTACACCTCAACCTTATTGAAATCCATCTGTAGATCTGAAATCTTTTTTTCAAAAAGGAAGCATTTTTATCTCTGCTTTACAATTAGAGGAGACAATAAAGCCACCACTGCAACTTCATCATGCTGTGTTGAAAGCTTATACATCTTAATTGGTACATTTTCTCACATCCCTCTTCTACTTTTTCATGCCTCCCCCTCCCACCACAAACACTGTGATAAATAATCTTCCTAATATGAGACTTCTCCTTTATCACATGCTTTGGGAATGAGTGAAATAGTTAACGATGCTAAACTGTAAAATCTCTTTCTCAGTTTCTGCATCATATGAAATAAACAGGACATTTCACAGCTCAGAATTATAGCATCTGGCCCTATACTTCCTCAGGCAAATGTCTCTCTAGGTAACACTTTATCCTTTGAATTTCGAAGGCTTCCCTTGCAAGCACAGCATCCTTTGGGGTTGCTTTCATTTTTATGGTAAAAGATAAAGCTGTGGAGAACATAAGAGTTCCCTTTTGGAATCTTCTATACTACCATTCGTGTCCCATGAGGGAACATACTTCTGGAAACACATTTTGGAAACACAGATTTAAGTGAATTTTTTTTTTTTTAGCCAACAATATGCATATTTTTTCTACAAAGATTATTCAATTATGTATCATTATGACAATATTAATCATTTGCTCAGGAACCAGACAGAAAAAATCCCCAAACCTCTCACAAGTTTTGGGTAGCACTGAAAGACCCATTTAACCACATTTTTTAAGCTTGTTACTAACACCCCCTTCAAATATAATTCCACAATGCCTTTCATGGTTGTATGAACCAAAGATTGATGACTGATGTTAGGTATGAGAATTACTGCAATCACCTTTTTCTTAACAACATCAAAATCAAGGAAGATAAGACAGTTTCTGCTTCTTTGGGTTAAGAGTCCTTTTGGATTTGTTTTCTTAATCTTTATCCATCTAGAATGTTTAATATGTTACTCTGTGTGTTCAGTTTTAGGTTGACATTAAAACAGGGTAACATTTAGGGATCTCTTTGTCCACTGGTAAAAAATACATTTATCTTCACACATTTAAACATGAATGCTAGTACTCAGGTGCAAAGGCTTGGTACTTACAAAGTATAGAAAGATTTGTTGGAAATTTTATTTACAAATGGAAAGATGATCTAGCTGATTGACTATCAGCTAGCTTGGTAAGCAGTATACTGCTTCCTTTTGTCATACCTCAGTATCTAGGAGGTACAAAGAATACAAATTAGTAAATCAGTTTATAGAGCAGAAAGAAGTGTGCTGTCTTTCTCCAAGTGTCCATAATGGAATGCTATTTAACAATCTATGGAGTTTGAGAGGAAGATCAATAGTTATTATTTATGTCTTATTGCAGATATAAACATGAACAGTTTTCAACAGATGATACTTTACCCTGAAAAAATTTAAACTTTTTTGTAAAATAATAATTTCAGTATAGCCTTGATCAGGCTCTCATTTGTCTGTCATTGCCATAAAGTAGGTAGGTAAGTAAGGTGGGTGGAATTCTAGCAACATAAATCTTAATGGGTACCAGTGCCTCAGGGAACACCATGAAGATTTTGATAATTATTCTGATTACTTTTCTCTTAATATATGGTGCTAACAGGCTGTATTCTGAGCTGCTGAAATATAGGAATGTGTTTTGACTTTTAGTCTATTAAATGGAATAGCATTTGTTTTGACATTAATACCTTGTTTCTTTAGTAGGAAGCAGAAATGGATAGCACAAAAATATGATCTCTTCACAGTTCCATTAGAATAAACCCTCATGTACATCATCTGATTTTATTGCTACAGTAATTTGTGTAAAAAAACCAGGCAGATAAATATATATAGAAAGGAAAAGAACAGAAAGACAGAATAATAATATAAATTCTTCCTCACCTGGCAGACAGGTTTTTAACTCCTCTTCATTTTAGGTATCCCTCTAGGCAATAACTCTGACAGATATTGACAGACTGGGAAAGTCCAGGTAGTGCTTTTAATCTACTGATATACGTTTTTTTCAGCAGCAATTCTAGGCAATTACAAAGCTGTTCATAACATTTTATGAATCGTTCATTAAAACAAATTCCAGCAGAATTAATTTAAATATATCCTGTGGGACAAATTCACTGCAGATCTAAGTCAATGCAGCCTCTTCTTGACAAAGCTTCTTCCAGTGCAAGGGAGTCAAACCCATTCTAGGTGTATGACATTCTAGGCTGTCATAAATTTTGACTCCCTAAGTCTAGAGCCAAAACATCTGTAGTCACGGTTTCAAGGAACAAAGTTCAAAGGAGGATTTTCATAAATATGTGTTCTTGAAAGATACTAGTATGATCTCTCTGTCAAGATGTAATGCTTACAATCTTGTTTATGGACAAAGAGAAAACACAGCTTGTATTTAAAGCCAGGAATTTATTGATGATATAATCGAAATCTTAGCAGTTTCAAAAACATTAGTCCAGATGTAACTATTGCAGAAAAAAAAAGAATAATTTTTTATGCAGGGAATGTTCCAGTACTAATAGCAGAGTTAGAATTGTTAAATGTGCACTTCTTAGTTTCTACTCAGTTGCCTGGTGTTTTGCTCACTCTTCACCTCTGTTTCTGGATCTTAAGGTTGGTGATTTCATTCCCATGCTGGTAGAGGTGTTACGGTGAGTTGTCAGCCTCTGGAATCATTCACTGGAGATTATGGTATTGATATTTTCTTCCTTCTCTAAAATCCACTCAGGGTCATTTTTACATGTCTTTTGACATGCTTTCATACCTTGTGTTATCTTTCATGGTCTACAGCTTCATGTTACATCCAGTTTTACTTTATGATGGCTTTTACTTGTGTTTAACCTAAAACCAGTTTTGTCCAGCTCTAGGTTTGAGTTTCTTTAACTGACTCCTGGTGTTATTGATATTAGTGAGGTCTCCGATTTCAGGGCTTGTGCCCCATCCCCTGTCATCCGAGGGCTGTGCTCCTCTATGCTGCATCCTCTATCTCCCCTTCTCAAGGCGTGTGCTATCCCACCAGTCCTGTTTGTCCCTGTTGACTTGTAAAGCCATGGCAATGCCATAAAGTTAAACAAATTAGCCATAACCACCTGGTCAGTTAGAAAAAATCGAAACCAAGTGATTAAGGTAGGTCAAAAACAGTCAAGACTTGCAAATTCAGTTCAGTGCCTGTGGCCTGTTGCTAGCAACGGCAATTTCATGCAATAGGTCTACAGGGTAGCAAGGAGTATCCTCTTTCAGTTATGCTCTTTCAGGCATTTCAGAATTTTTTAAAATCTAATATATTATTTTAAAAATGCCTGAAATTTGAAGAGATCATACTAGAGAAAAGAAAGAAGCTGAACAAGCAAAGGAAGATGAAACTCGTTTAGAGAGTTTAATATGTTCCTCAAAATTACCCAGTGACCCCTAACATCTGATGAATATATCACATCCTTTGCCATAATGAAAGAAGAAAAATGTCAGAGTCATTTGTGATAGCAAAAGGACTGAAATAGGTTTCAAATAGCCATTGAACAGATTGGATACATATGTAATTATTTCATCATGTGGTGGGACGACCCTGGCTGAATACCAGGTACCCACCCAAGCTGCTCTGTCACTCCTGTCCTCAGCTGGACAGGGGATAGAGAATACAGCAAAAGGCTTGTGGGTTGAGATAAGGACAAGGAGAGATCATTTAGCAATTACCATCATGGGAAAAACAGACACAACTTGGGGAAATTATTTTAATTTATTAACAATCAAATCGAAGTAGGATAATGATAAATAAAACCAAATCTTAAAACACCTTCCATCCACCCCTCCCTTCTTCCTGGGCTCAACGTTACTCTTGAATTCTCTACCTCCTTCCCCCGCGACCAAGCAGGGGGATGGAGAATGGCAGTCTTGGTCAGTTCATCGCATGTTGCCTCTAGTGCTCCTTCCTCCTCAGGGGGAGGACTACTCACACTCTCCCCTTGCTTCAGCATGGGGTCCTACCTACAGAAGATAGTTATTCATGAACTGATCCATCATGGGTCCTTCCCACAGGCTGCAGTCCTTCAAGAACAGACTGCTCCAGCATGGGTCCCTCAGAGCATCACAAGTCCTGCCAGCAAACGTTCTCCAGTGTGGGTTTCTCTCTCCATGGGTCCACAGGTCCTGCCAGAAGCCTGCTCCAGCGTAGGCTTCCCATGGGGTCACAGCCTTCTTCAGGCATCCACCTGCTCCAATGTGGAGTCCTCCGTGGGCTGCAAGCGAATATCTGCCCCACTGTGGACCTCCTTGGACATGCCTACCTCAGCATGGTCTTCACCATGGGCTGCAGGGAAATCTCTGCTCTGGCACCTGGAACACCTCCTCTCTCAGCTTCTTCACTGACCTTGGTGTCTGCAGAGTTGTTTCTCTCACATATTCTCACTCTCCTCTGCAGCTGCAGTTGATTAGGATGTTGATTTTTTTTTTTCTAATATGTTATCTAAGAAGCACTACCACTGTCACTGATGGGCTTGGCCTTGGCCTTGACCAGCGGCAGGTAGATCTTGGAGCTCTCTGGCATTGGCTCTGTCAGACATGGGGGAAGCTTCTAGCAGCTTCTCACAGAGGGCACTCCTGTAGACCTCCGCTACCAAAACCTTTCCACGCAACCCCAATGCACATAATTATCTGTTCTTTATCAAGGATTTGAGAGCACCTCTGACATCGTCCATGTCAAGAGATAGTCTTACCAAATTAATTTTAGAGATACTTCTTTTCCAGATTAAGTCAGTATTTGGAAAGTGGTTTAGAGAGAAGAAAAACTTATAATATTTAAGAACAGTTTGGTCATCAAATTTAAAATCTTTTTTCTTGAAAGAACTGTGGCAAGCTTTCCACATTGTCCTTTAATGTGAATTTTCTAAGCCCTGAGGGAGAAAAATAATCTAGGATCAGGGTGTTCTTTAAAGCCTGGCTTCTCCCTATGCAGTTGAAAAAGATACCTATCAGTGCCTTTTGCCACAGTGTTTTTCTTTGATATGGTAATTTGGTCATTAGACTTGTATCACAAAATATTTACTGTGGGGGAAAAAAAAAACAGGGAAGAAAAACATTTTAATCACAAATGCATGCACAGGACTGAATCTTTTTAAACATGTTGGGATGTAAGACCTGGATGTGAATGATACAGCGTCTCTCAGTAGTGCTGTTGTCAGTGGCATACTATTCGCACATTTGGAAACTGTTGTGATTGAGCTCACAAATTGAATTTACTGAAAACAATAAAGTTAAATGAATACTGAATATGAAAAGTTATGTGTCTCTGAAATAAAGGGAATGAGGGGAAACACAGATCTCTGCCCAATAATGGGTGCCCCTCTCTGAGGTATGGCATCTTATTTCTTTTTCTTTGAGGGCTAATAAATGTTTAGGTATTCCATACAAAATGAAGTGATTTCTAAAAAAAGGATTTTAAAGTTTTTCCCAAAATACTCATAACTTAATGGACAAAGCACTATGATGGAGAACATGGATTTAGATCCTCTGAGATAAAGAAGGTAAATTGATCTTGTCTTTTTAAACAAGCAGTATAATCACTGAGTTGCAAAAGAGCCAATGAAAGAGGATAGAGAGGATAAGGAAGGAAATTATTTATGGCCCCTCCTCTTTTGGGCTACATGTATACAATATGTCCATGAATTTTGAAAGAAGAATGTTACTTAACTGAAATCTGGAAAACAGCTGTGTGTCTTAAGGGGATAAAAAAACTCAGAGGTACATTATCACTCTCCCTCCCCGACACGGATTTTCTTGTGTTTCCTCAAGAATAGATCCATCAGTTCCTTTCTCAGTATACTGGGTCCCACTCCTACCTGAGCATATTTCTCTGTGCCTCTGTAGAGAACCTAAATGAACAACTTGACTTTCATTACAAACATGAATTACTAGTGATAGAATTAATAAAATAAATACTCCAAATGTGTTCTTTGCTGTTCATAGCCTGATAAATCCAACTTTACAGTTCAGCTCAGAATATTGTATATAAGCATTTATGATCTTCAGTCTGCACAATGGAATGCTAATATGCTAGTTATAGTAATTAGTGGAAAAAGTCAATGCTCTCATGAAAAGAAATAGCCCTTTTTTTGAAAAAAAATGAAAAACTTTGAAAAAAATAACAACAACTGATTTTATGAAAATGTTGGGGTTTTTTTCTTAAGAAGTAGCTATTACAATGTGTGTTCTAGTGATTTTGATATTAGGTGTATAGTGGATTCCTGGAGAAGTAGTCTCTGGATTGAAAATTTTATCACAGTGTTCATTTTCTATGGCAATGAAAGATGGTATTTAACTCTTTCTAAGTTGTTACAATGTAGTTTGTTTTAACTATGCAGAACCTGATCCAAGCAGTCCTGCCTATATAAGTTGTTTTTGAATTAATCAGTCAGTTTCACTAATTTGTAACTGTGCTAGGTTTTAAAATCAAAAGCATAGTATTTTGATAAAACAAACAGGATGGTTTTTATACATATATTAAAAAAAATATAAATATATATAAAAAAATATAATGATGAGAGCGGAAAGGAAGAATATTGATGTGTTACCACTATACACAATTTATGTTATGTCACAATCTTATTAAAATATTCCATAGAGTCATCTTATATAATTGATGTATTTATTGTTTTTACATTTCTATTGTAAAAGTGAAAAGCCATGACAATTGATTTAATCTAATTATGATGGTAACTGTCACCAGAATTCTTTGTTATTGGTTTTTTCTTTTTTTTTTTTCCAAAATATTTCGGTTCTGATATTTATTTTGAAATAGAAACATGGATGCTTTCTGTTGAGAATTTTCTGTCACTTACATTTTGTATTTTTACAGTAGTAATGAGTAATCCAGTGTGGCACACCATACCATTTCATATGATGTTCCGCTGATGCCTGTGCGTCAACGTAGTTTGAAAGTATCTTCATGTTATTGAAGATACTGGTTTTTACTTTTCCATAAATTGTTTTATTTAATATGAATTAGTGAGAAATGTTTTCTCTGTAATTACAACTACGTTCAAGCTAGAATGTGATAGTCTATTTATTTCCACAAGGAAATAATCAAGCAATATCTAAAAAAAAGATGGAATCTCACATCAGAATTTTTGGCCTTGAATTTCTCTTTCTGAAATGAATAACAAACTGTTAGGATATATTTATTCTATGTCAGTAGCAAGAAGTAATGCAATACCTTAGATTGTCTCTGCTTCACAAATTAAGACAAGATAGAGAAGTCCGCTTGAACATGGTTTGGTGTTTTGTAGATTTATAAAAAGGGTGGGTTTAGGGAATGAAAGAGAGATTAAAGATAACTTTTTTCTTAAGAATATCACATGTATATACACGAATACATACATTGATCAGTGGAGCTGGATATTGGATACCATAGGCTGTTCTGAAATTATGTTTGTAGAGTAAATAGATGTACAGACATGCATGTATAGTTAAAATAATTCTTGATGAATCAGTTCTATCTGACACATCAGGTGGATGCGTGTGGGTGTTATTTTTTATTTTGTTTCCTAATTCTCATACCATTAATACTTATTTGACCTGAAAAACTAGTATAATGATACTAATTTGTCATGGATGTCACAAATAGAGATAAGGAAAAGACAAAAAAAAAACCAAAAACTCAACCTACCTTCTTCCAGCTGTAAAATGGTAAAAAGCGAGTGAAAGCCAATCACACTAAGACTGGAGAAACATAACTCAGTATGAATTCTGTAAATGCATACACTGGAAAAAGACCACACTAGTTGACAAAATGAGCTGTATATCAATTAGCGGCAGCAAGTGAAGTCAAGTTTTAACTAAAATGGAAGTAGCCAGATGGAAATAAATGTAGAAAAATCAATGAAAATGTCAAACATCAAAATAAAGGTCAAGATCAACAGTGCACTTTGAGAAATGTAATAAACCTTTGCCAAACAGTGGGTCAAATACTATAGTACTCTTGTGAATTCATTGACACATTGATGCATAACCCAGTGAAGATCAATGATAATTTAAATCCAAGGACTTAACTTTGGTTTATATTGTTGTAATTGGGAGTAAAATGTTGTCCATTTTATTGCCAGCTATTTGATTATGAAGAGAAAATATTCATCAGTCTAAATCACTTGCCCAGCTCCTCCGTCTGTCATGATAGCTATTACTACTGCTCACAGAGATTAAAGGCATGAAAAACAATCTAAAGGAGAAGTGACCAGTGAAGCTGAGAAGCTAAAGAAGAAAGAGGATTAAATCGACTCAAAAAATTATTTTGTGCAATAGTGCTATGGCAGTGCTTTCTTATTCTTGTTAAACAGTAAGAACAAGGTAACCCCCTGGAGTTCCTAAATAGCATTCTTAATGATGAGACTTGATGCCTCCCAATGAGGTTTGATGTCTCAGTAGTTCCTTGGGCAATTTAGTATTGGTTTAAAAGCTGTCAGTCAATAGAAAATACTCTTCAAGTACAGTACTTGACTGACACTGAGGGTTTTCATTACTAGAGAAAAATTCTAGCCTTGTCCAAAATTATGATGAAAATCTCCTTCAATATAAGGCTCCACAGAATAAAATCTGAACGTGTCTGTCATTCTCTGCAGTAGCGAATGGAATATATATGTTTTCATATGAATCAACTCTTGCTTCAGATTAACAGTTCTCTGCCCCTCGCTGCCATTAAGACATTTCTCCAAATGGATTTCATTCTTAGATCATTATGGTTTGGATGAACCATGATTTATAAAGAAATTGTTGCTGTCATTATACATCCTTTTACTTCTAGGAAGTTTTTACGTAGTGTCTTTTTTTGTTGTTATTGTTAATCTTTTACTCTAAGTGACTATCCAAGTTGTTTAGATTTGTCTTACAGTCTTTTGCTTTATTTTTTTTTACTATATAAAGATTACTGAGAGCCTCATTGCCTAATAACATTTAAAAAAAAATTATTTTTATTTGTTCCGGTATATTTAGTCTGCACTTTGACATTTATACTCCTATATTGAATTGTGATACAGAAATTGTTCTACACAGAGCTCTGACATGAAGATTGCTGGAAATCTGTTTAGGTTTTAATACTTTATGAATAAGAAAATGTTTACACTCTCTTCTTCACAAACTTTATTTTTGCTTATGTAATTCTCCTTCCAAAGTTTAATTTTAGACATTTGTCCAATAGTATCATGTTGTCCAATAAAACTCATATTGCAAGTGTGATTCTTGTGCTTTCATTACAGAATATATGGCTCCAGGTTGTTAGAACTCTGTTATATAGACTAGACTAAAACCATTATTCAGTTCTTACTAGGTGAAGCACACATTTGTTTCACAGACGGAATTTGGTTTTGTCTATGAATTGAATTTAATTAGTTAACTAATTAAGTAATTCAATTAGTTTAAATTAAAAAAAATTAAAGCTGTAAAGTCAGCCACAATGAGGAGGTGGAGACAAGAGGAACAGGTAAAGTAGATGGCTTGTCCCAGTCTCCTCGTTTCAGAAGTTAGGCAAAGTCTATCTGATTATGTTACATCTCTTAATATTCAAAGACAGTCACAGGCAACTTTTGAACTGGCCTTTTGATATCTCCATGCTCCTTGAGAGTTATTCTCTCATACAGAGTTCAGTGCTAAAATGCTTCTTTGTTAAACTTTTGTTGCAAAGATTCATGCATATGTTTAATTTAATTGATTGAATGGTCCTATTAAAGTTAATAAAACTAATTCCTTGAGCCATTAAAGCACATATACAAGTCTTTGCAGGACCAGGGCTATCATTGCTGCATATTTCTAGTGGAGAAAAATAACTTAATCTCTGAATAATATATGGTATATAAATAAAAATATACATAATTGTTTCTGAATTCAGTTTGATAAATTCCGAACAATTTACTTTTAATCAGCACTGAAATACTGATGTGATATGTTGCATGGGAATTATCATTTGATAAATGGGCATATTTTAGCTTCCATATTGAGTCCAGATGGTTACAGATTCCTTAATATATCTGTCCATGTGGCATTTGCACATTTGCGTATCTCAGTCTTCCTCTCATTTATGTTTAATGATGGATTGAATCCAAACAATACAAGATGTTCTTCGGCATGCTAAACTTCTGTTAAGTGGACTGAGAGTCAGATCTTTCTGCACAGGATCCTCTTTCTTTCAGCATACTCTTTTCCAAGACAATCAATCTTCATTTGAAAAAGTTTTACTGATGACATTTCACGCATAAGCAAATGATAGCCCAAAGAGCCTCCCCAGTTATCCAGGCAGGAGTGTGATTTGACAGTTGTGTGCAACATCCTTTCTAGGTTATATCAACTCTATTAGATGTTCGAACTGAAGTTATAGTTTTATATATATTATCATGTGCAGAGCTGTATTTGATCATTAAACCAATCTGGAATTTCCAATAAGCTTGGAGTACTCAGATTATTCAGGAAGTTTGCTCTTTTTGTGTGTGTGGATTTTTGTTTGGGTTTTTTTTGGTCTGGTTTGGTTTGTTTTTTTAAGGGAAAGCTGAAGAATTCCACACTGTCCAACTGCTTTAATCTGTCCCATCCTCTCACCTCCATTGCCCTCTATTTCTCATCCACTGATATGAGAGCTGTTTTCCTTTTGCTGAGGAAATAGAAGACTAATTAGTTGGATTCCCATCAAGGAATTCAATTAACTGAGATAACAACTTCTTCCCTCAGGTCAGGAAGTCTTGTGAGACATCAGCTGAACTTTAGTCTTCTAATGGAAGAAATATCATGTTCACTTGCACCAAGTTCTGAATTTGTTGGTAACCATAAAAGAGAATTAACAAACAATAGATTGTTTTGGTGTCTTTTATTGCCTTTATAAATCAATGCGTCAGTGCTGTGGGGTCACAATATGTTATCATTTTCACTGCTCATTAGACTTCTGCTGTGCAAACACAAGTAGACTCTGTAACCCTGAGTGATGAAGGAATAATTTGTTATGCACTCACTTTAACCAGTATTTGAGTTTAGATTTCCTCTCTTCGAATGTGTCTTAGTATTGGTCTCTCATTTGAGACATACTTCATTGCCATTCCATACATCTGTCGTTATTCCTGTCTATTATGTTATATGGATGAAAAAAGTTTATGTAACAGTGCTGAGGAAAATTAAGTTTTATCAATAAAAAATGGGATTTATTGTTAAATAATTGTTCTCCATAATAAATTTCATTGTTTTTTATTTGGAAAACATAGATTTCCTCACTCTACAAAACAGTCTTAATTTCATGTCAAACAGTTCCAGTACTAGATCATTAGTTAGTACGTTTGACATAAATAATGAATTTAGGAAGTTCAGTGCAAATTTCTGCTATTTTGAGGGAAGTTCAATGTGTATGATTTAGATAATTTTTACCAGATTTATATCTTAAAAATATTCTGAATCCTCTTTAACCTCAGTTATGGAGGCCACTTCTGGAGAACAGCTTGTAAGCAAGCAGAAATTCTCAGCTCTTGCTTTGGAAATTTCCATTAAATCAAAAATGATGTTCACTTTTGTTACATACAACCAAACTAAAACACATTAAATAAATAAATATTTATTAATACTACTGGACATTTTCATTATTGGTAAGTAAGCATCTTACCTACTAAAATATTTGTTTCTTCTGGTCTACTATCATTTATCTTCACAAACAGATGACAACTTATATTCTGACCCTACCAATATTGTTCCCAACACCTGTCATAAATTTCATTTATTTTATATAGAACCTCTCAAATCAAAATGGTAAGAGTTAGAATCTGATGTAACATAAGCTTTATTAGATATCTTTGTCCTTAGTAAAAGTTATGTAGGAATTTTCAAAATCCCACATTTTGCATTATATGACAATTGAATGTATTTTTCTTGGTCAGAAATATGGGGTGGATACTTCCACAAGATTACTTCCATTTTCTATTAGATGAATTTCAGGATCCTGTCTTCTTCACTTAGATGCTCAAGACAAGAGTAAAGGTTCACACAGTGTTAGCTTAGTGTAGAAGGAGCACATTAACTCTCATCTTTCCAAGAATGATTCTCTGAGTTATTCACATATATGTATCAAAAATTGGAATAAATTTGATTTACAATTTATATTGTATATTCATGGTCGTCTTTTTAGCTGATTTCAATTCAATAAGAAAAAATTAATTTCTGTATTTTGCACATCTTCAGAATTGCCTTTTTGTGATCCTTCGTTCATACTTGTACATTTATTATCGGTAAGACTTTCATTGTGATTTGTGTAACTGCATGCTTCTTTTTCTGCTGATTCTTTACTAACAGACAAAATGAAATGTTAGTCACAAAACAAAAATTCTGTCCCATAAAAACTGATTTCTAATATATTTTTTTTACTGGGAGAGAAAGCCAAGTTATAATAGGAGTGTAATTATTTCTAAAAACAAGTAGTAAGCATTCATTGCTTCTAATGAAGTTAAAGTTGATGACAATTGTTTGTCTAGTGCAAGATAAAGGAACCAGCTCATCAGCCTACACCCTATCCCTTTCTGACTGATGAAATACCATTTTAGACACGACTTACAGTATTGCAGGTACTATTCTTACCTCCTTCTCTAAGTACTCTTTCTTCCTGTGCATGAAAATTTCCTCAGCAATCCTTGTCTAAGTCAACTAGTCTCTTGGACATTTTAAACAATTCTGCAGAAAGCATTAGGAATCATAGCTTGCAGAGTAACCAGTTTAGTCCTGTAATAAGTACATCAGCTGACAAAAGACAGGCAGAAACTTGAAGCCTTTGAATGTACTATTTGACAACTCTTGGTAAGTCTGTTTGAATGTGGCATGAGCAAAGGAACATGGACAAAAATTCGGCACTGTTTAAACAAATGGCAAAATTCTTATCTATTATATGGGACAGAAGATATGCCAGAAATTTTCTGAACAATTTCTACAAGAATGCTGTAGGAGGTGTAGAGGGGGCAATATTTTAAATTGAAAAGTTGTTTATTTTGTGACAGTGGGCCTGGTATCTGTCAACTACTAATATTAATTGGGGAACATAATTAAGTATAGAAGTCCATGATACACAATATGAAATACAGGACAATATGCTTGAATATCTCAGTTTATTAGAATCCATTTAAAAAATTATGATCAAGACCCTGAAAGTCTACCTGCACCTGAGGACAGATGGGAAAGAAAAAACTAATTAATTATTTCTGAGATAATTTTGCATACGAAAAGAAAACTTAGGAACTTTTGTGCAGTGGAGGAATGATCTTGAAATGGAAGAAGATGGACTGGTGTTTCATTTCAGCAAAGTGTTTACTCCGGCTTCAATAACATGCAGTCTGAACCAGCAAAAATCAGAATTTTTCAGTGCAAATGTTTTCAAGGGCTAGTTGCCGTAATATTATCTTTCTGGAAGGGCTGAGCAAGAAAGGTTTCCAGAGTAACTAAGTGAAAACTTAAATGTTGAGGCATTATTAAAATTGTACATATAGGTATCTTACTATGACAAAAGCGGAAAGTTAATAGTATTAAAAAAATGCTCCAATAAACAATGGCATAAGAACATTAGAATACAGATTAAGTATGTTAAAAAAGCAGAAAATACAAGAAATAAAGTTGGAGAGATGCTCTATATGCCATGTGTTTGGTTTTTTATTTGTTTACTAGTTTTGATTACAATTTTGTGTCCTTTCAAAATTATTCCTTTGATGTAATATAAACTTGGGGTCAAAAAAATAATTTCAGCTGCTCTGAAGTTGCAAAGCTTCTCCAAAGAAAACAAAACCCTTTGACCTCTAAGGAATGCAAAGAGAGATACAGGATATTTCAAGCATTCCCCCATTTAAAGTTGACATTCAAAGGGCACAGATCAAAGGATTTCTATCCCTGGAGAGTTGTTATATGGAAGGCTGTGTCAAAATGAAATATGCAAAACATCCCATAGGAATCAAGAAGGCATGCCTTCTGAAGGAAAAGACCACATTATTAATTGTATCATAGAATCATAGAATGGTTTAGGCTAGAAGCGACCTTAAAGATCATCTCGTTCCAATCCCCTTGCCATGGCCAAGGACACCTTCCACTAGACCAGATTGCTCAAAGGCCCATGCAACCTGACCTTAAACATTTCCAGGGATGGCACCTCCACAACTCCCCTGGGCAACCTGTTCCAGTGCCTCACCAACCTCACAGCAAAGATTTTCTTCCTTATATGTAACCTAAATCTACCCGCTTTCAGTTTAAAACTGTTACCCCTCATCCTATCGCTACAGTCCCCGATAAAAAGTCGGTCCCCATCTTTCCTGCAGGCCCTTTTTTAAGCACTGGAAGGCTGCTAGAAGGTCTTCCCAGAGTGTTTTCTACAGCCTGAACAACCCCAACTTTCTCAGCTTATCCTCATAGGAGAGGTGCTCCAGCCCTCTGATCATCTTTGTGGCCCTCCTCTGGACCTGCTCCAACAGGTCCTTGTCCTTCTTGTGCTGGGGGCTCCAGAGCTGGATACATTATTCCAGATGGGGTCTCACAAGAGCAGAGTAGAGGGGCAGAATCACCTCCCTTGACCTGCTGGCCACACTTCTTTTGATGCAGCCCAGGGTGCAGTTGGCTTTCTGGGCTGCAAGAGCACATTGCAGGCTCATGTTGAGCTTCTTATGCACCAACACCCCCAAGTCCCTCTCTTCAGGGCTGCTCTCAATTCATTCTCTGCCCAGCCTGTATTTGTCCTTCAGATCTCCCCAATCCAGGTGCAGGACTTTGCACTTGGCCTTGTTGGCACGGGCCCACTTCTCCAGCCTGTCCATCTCCCTCTGGATGGCATCTCTTCCCTCCAGTGTGTCGATTGCACCACACAGGTTGGTGGCATCAGTATATCTCCATTATGATACTCATCTTAATAGCAACCTAATTTTTTTATACTAGAGAATACCCAAATATTTGAGAAATACATCAAACATACACTTTTGAAAGCCATGGGACCAAATTTATTATTACAATATTATTTCCATTCAGTGGACAGTACAGAGTATATCAGCATGTCTTGCAATTATTAGAAAGAAAGGGTACCTGGGTGCCTTTTTAAAACCTACTGAGACTAACAAGAATGAAATAACTAGTTAGTATTACCTAAATATTTTCACATTCCTGGATAATCTAGGGAATATAGTTTTAGCAATACCCAGGAAATAATGACATTTCCTAGACTACTGGGCTACCTGATGGTCCCATTCATAACCTGATACTTTATTTACATACTCAACAAATCATAAATAAAATCCTACAAATGTTTTTTTGTATTCACTAAATCTGGGAATATGAACTGTATTTCTATCCATAGCAACATGGACATCAGCTCTAATTTCATCCTTTCTCAAACCAGCAGAAGTTTATTCAAAATGCATTTACATCCCGTAATTATACAAGGATTTCTTTTTCAACCCAATATGCTTTTTTTTTGTTCATACCATTAATTGTTTCTTTGGGTCATTGCTTATAATGAATCTATAGACGTGTTTGTTCAACAGCATGAGTTTTGCAAATAAAGTCATGTAATATAAATAAAAGGATTTTGCTGTGTTGCTAGGTGACCAGGTCAAACTCATGTGTTGGGAGGGATCAGTCAAGCCCATCAGAAGTGTACTGAGATAGAACAATTTGAAGGGAAACATTTTGCTCTTAAAGTCTCAGTCTGTGATACTAGAATTACTTTTTTTTTTTTTTTTTTTCCCCTTCTCTCCAATTCCTTTTGGAACTGTCAGCTATGAAAAATGGTCTGATTGACACACAGTCTATAAGTAACTTTCAGTTTTACATGGAGAACTTTGTTTCACTGTTATACAAGGTCTTTTATGCCATCAATCTAAAGCATGAGATTTTATTCTTTTCTTTACAAAGACTGACACCATATCTACACTTCTTATTCTCCCACTCAGCTGGAAGTTGCCTGCATCTTATCACTTAGTATTTTGTTTCATACAATTGTGTCTGTTTTACAAGGAAAAATTTTCCTGCTAGTTAACCTTGTGTCATTGATTGATACAGAAGGGAGAAAGGAGGAGAAATTTCACAATTTTGTAGCGTTCCGTGTTATTAAAACAAATAGTGGCCCTACCATTTCCTCATAGTAGAAAACAGAGTAAGTGTAATTGAGACCAACATGTACTTTCTGCAGTGAAATTACAGGATTCAAAAAGGTTTTACAGGTGTGCAAAGCATATTTTGTTCAATGTGCACAGGTAATGAATAGTGTCTATCTAGAAGTAGGTTTTGCACTCATGTCAGTTCTCATATTAACAGAATCAAAATGATGCTACATTGTTGAAGAAGGCATCCCAAACAATTCTATCAGGGAAGCTTTGTTTACTTAAGAGCACAAGAATGTACCAGTTCAGACCAAGAGTCTGTTTAGACTGATACCTTGCCTGTCTCTGGCAAGGAGCATCACTGGATTTCCAGAGAATTTTATTTGACTAGGTTAAAAAAAAAAAAAAAAAAAAAAAAGAAGTTGTATTTTCCCAGTGTAAAGTCTCATCATCGAAATCTAGAAAAGCAGACATTCTTAAGGAGTTATTCTTCTGATATATTTCAGCTTTTTTGGGGGGAGCAGCAAGAGCAGGGCTGTTCACAAACAAAGGTGAGTTGGGAGTCAAGGGTGAACACTGCACAGGCAGGAAAGTGCCCTCCGCAGCTGAGCGTGGTCCTACTGCCTCTGTGTAGGATAAGCGTAGCAGGGGTGGTGATAGCTGTTGGTCCTATTGACAGTTCAGTAATCCTCACAAAAATACAAGGTAACGGGTCAGGTTTGAGATTAGTTTGGAGAAATCCAAACAAGTCAGAAGGCAGACCTGAGTGCAGGGCTGAGCTACAGAAGAGTTCAGGTAGGGATTGGATGCTCCTGGGTACAGGGGCAGAGTGTGTGTGCGCGCGTTGGGCTGTGTGTGTTAATTTCAGGTGAGGCTGGCTGTGGCCGCTGAAGCATGAGTCCTGACACTGTTTTAGAATGATATCGTTTGTATCCTGAAAATATCTATTTCTTCTTTCTGATTGTGAAAGTATTCCAACTAATTCAAATGTGGGTGTCTGAATTTGTACTGGTATGTTTAATAGGGCTTGGTGAACTTCTGGCACTATTTTGTCTAATTTTGTTTAAACTCATAGTCTTTGTATCATATGACAAAGTTCAACAGTTAAAGTATATGTGTCTTTATATGTTTGGAACATGACACCTGCTAGTATATTTTTGTCACTTTATACTTTAATTTGAAGAAACAATGTAAGATTTTTCTGTATTCACCTTTATTCATGCAACACATGATTTTATAGACTTAAACATATAATTTCACAGTCATGTCTTTTTCAGTCTAGAAGATTCTTGTTTAATTATTCCTGTACAGAAGCTAATCAAAGCTTTGATCTTCCCTGTTACCTTTTTTCATGATCCTCTCTAATTCTTACTATTTCCTTTCTGAGATGAATGGATCAGAACTGGGCTGATAAAGATATTGAGAAAATAAAGAATTTCATTATATCTGGCAGTCACTGTTAGCTGTCTGTCTACACCAAACTGAGATATTTAACAGCTGGCACCTGGGCGTCTATGTCTGTTGTAAAGCAATGTAGTATAACAGTGTTAGAACAGTATAACAGATCTAGAAAAAAGAAAACAAACCATAAAACCATAAAACTACACACACACCCCCCCCCCCCCCCACACCCCCCCATTATTAGTAGGCTAGAATATTTCAGATAAATCATTGTTCTTGCATGAGAAGATGGAACGAAATAAAATTAAATCCTTTTTCTGTTTTGTTTGTTTGTTGGCTTGGTTTTTTAAACTTATTTTTTCAAGAAGTTTACAGAAAACTGAGTATGAAACTCACCATTGTACTACCCAGGCAACAAAATACTTTGTGTTTCCAGGAGGAATGCAGCCTTTTCCTACAATTTTCCTGTTATATGTTGCACATGTCTGGTGTCAGCCACTGCAATGTTATCAAATAACATTCACCTCAAGGTAGGTGAACAAGTGTATCCTGGCTATTCTACTTGCAACTTAGGAGAGAAAACAAGACAAATTATTTATCTGCCATTTCACATTTTGCTGGGGCTACATTATCTGCTTCAAGGCAAGCAACAAAGTCCAAAACATTACAGAAGAAAAGATGTTTTGCCATCAATCACTGTGACATTTGAGATAACTAGAGGAAGTGCAGAAATCATAGGGCTTTAATCATTTTCCAGTAGACAACAGAGGTTTTAATATGTCCACTCACTAAAGATCTTCAGCTGGTTAAAATACTGAACAAGAAAAGCCCTAATAGTTTAAATTTAAAGAAAAGGCACTGAACTTTAACTCTTCGTCAGCCAAGAACCTCTGAGACCATACTTTCATTCCATAACTGACAGACATTCTGGTGTCTAAATATTGCAGCAGCCACTGTGACAAAAATTTGGCTGCTTGATAGTGTTTATTGAAAGGGATATAGGGACGTAAAATGTAAGAGCTAGAATTAAGGGAAAGGCCAACAAGGCAGATATCTTGGTGTGAGCCTGTTATACACCACCCAACCAGGATGAAGAGAAAAATGAAATACTATATAAGCAGTTGGGAGAAGTCTCGCTATCATTAGCCCTTGTTCTCATGTGGGGTTTAAACTTACCAGATGTCTGCTGCAAACACAATACAACAGAGAGGAAACAGTGTAGGAGGTTCCTGGAGTATGTGTCAGATAACTTCCTGATAGTTGTTGAGGAAGCCAACAAGGGATGGTGCACTGCTGGACCTGTTTGCAAACAGAGAAGGACTTGCGGGGGATGTGATTGTTGGAGGCTATCTTAGGAATAGTGATCGTGAAATGGTAGTTTTCAATTCTCTGAGAAGTAGGGAACAGGGTCAGCAGAACTGCTGCCTTGGACTTCCAGAGGGCAGACTTTGGCCTCTTTAGGAGACTGGTTGACAGAGTCTACTGGGGGACAATAATGAAGGGAAAAGGAGTTCAGGAAGGCTGGGCATTCTTCAAGAAGTACATTTTTAAGGCACAGGACCAGGCCATCCCTCTGTGCTGAAAGATGACACTGTGGGAAAGAAGTGTGGCTTGGCTGAATACAGAGCTTTGGCTGGAAGTCAGGAAAAAAAGACAGTTTACGATCTTTGGAAGAAGGGGCAGGCAACTCAGGAGTACTACAAAGATTATGTGAGGTCATGCAGGGAGAAAATTAGTAGGGCCAAAGCCCAACTAGAACTTAATCTGGGAAGTGCCATAAAAGACAATACAAAACATTGCTATAAATACATTAGCAACAAAAAGAGGGCTAAGGAGAATCTCTGTCCTCTGTTGGATGTAGGCAGAAAGATAGTGACAGAGGGTGAGGAACAGGCTGAACTATTTAATGCCTTCTTTGTCTCAGACTTTGATGGTAAGACCAGTTATTCTTGGGGTACCTGGTTTCCTGAGCTGGAAGACAGGTATGAGGAGCAGAATGAAACCCCCATAATCCAAGGGGAAGTGGTTAGTGACCTGCTAGAGCACATAGACACACACAAGTCGATGGGACCAGATGTCATCCACCCAAGGATATTGAGGGAGCTGGCAGAAGTGCTCACCAAGCCACTGTCCATCATTTATCAGCAGGTCTGGATAATGGGGGAAGTCCCAGTTGTCTGGAATTTAGCAAACGTGGCGCCCATCTACAAGAAGAGCCGGAGGGAGGATTCAGGGAACTACAGGCCTGTCAGTCTGACCTTGATGCTGGGGAATATTATGGAGCAGATCATCCTGAGTGCCATTATATGGCACATGCAGACAACCAGGTGATCAGGCCCAGTCAGCACAGGTTCATGAAAGGCAGGTCCTGCTTGAGATACCTGATGTCCTTCTATGACAAGGTGACGTGCTTGGTGGATGAGGGAAAGACTCTGGACATTGTCTACCTGGACTTTAGTAAAGTCTTTTCCCACAGCATTCTCAGCCGGCTGAATATTAGCCAGCAGCGTGTCCAGGTGGCCAAGAAGGCCAATAGCATCCTGGGCTGTATCAGAAATAGTGTGGCCAGCACGACAAGGGCAGTGATCATTCCCCAATGAAAAATATTTTGTCTCACATAATGAAAGGCAAGTTTCATTATGATTTCACTTTCAATAATGATCAGCAATCTTCCAAAAATCAATTCCTTCCCATTTTTAAATATTAATGAATGGATAAAAGAAAGAAGGGTCATTCTGTCATCTGCTATAGAAATTATTCAGACAGAGGTGTTCACACTCTTCCTTGGTTTTATAGAAGCACCCATGTCATCACTCTCAATCTCTCTCAAAGATAATACTGACATCTACCACTACTTTTCTGAGAAAATATTCAAACTCGTAACAGCCTAAACCTCATCACAGCGTCTGTCGCAGTCTTTGGTAAGAAACAGAGAAGTAACCAACAATGTTCTTATTTGTCTCATTCAGATAAGAGAATGCCAGTAAATATACTTTTCTGAAAATGTTCTAGACAAATATTTTTTGTTATGTTTTATAGATTTTGTACAGGGTTTTTTCATGTCCTAGATTAAAATTTCAAGAGAGTTTTTTGAGACTGTTGTTTGTGCACTACAAAAATATGAATACTGTTTATGAATACTGATTTTATTGGACACCTACTGCTCTTAGAAGTCTTTGAATATTCAAATGCTTTATTTTATATTGGGAACCAGTAAATTGAAGAATGGTAGTAATATTGGACGAAATACTCCAGATAGGTCTACAATGTATAACTTTTTATTTTACTAGCTCATTTTTAAGTACCTACATTACTAGTTCACAGTATGGATCAAAAGTTGGAATTGATTTATGACTGGAATAAAGTGTTGATCAAGTATTATACAGTTTTTGTACCTGCAAATACAAAAATTTTGCTAAATACCATTCAAAAATGTGTGAAGTATGCAAGGGGACTTAATTTCCTATTAAGATACCAAACTCAGAAATTCAGATGTATATTTTATTTTTTTTCTAAACACAGTGAGATCCTTGATAGGATATTTAATATGAGTAGTATGTTTTCCATCCTCTCTATGGATTTACGCAGAACATTCCTGAAAAGACAAATTCTTGAACAGGAACAATTCCTCCTCTCTCCATATGTCTTTTGAACTCACTTTTTTTCCTTCAAAAGAATATGATTAATAACATCTTCATGTTGAAAAGGACAGTTAAGACAACTTCGTGAAAACATCTGTGTGGTTGAATGTTCCAAAGTAAAACTTTATGTCCAGATGTGATTACAAATCTTCCTGTCACTGTAATAAACATAATCTTTTATAGCAAGTAAACCCTGCTATACTGTCTGCTGCATTTTGTACTAAATACGTGTTTCAGTTCATGAAATTTAATTTCAGGCTATGCTGACGACAACAGCAATGAAGTAAAGATAAAAACAGAAATGCCAGAATAAAATAAGCAAAAAGTAAACAAAAATATATATAAAAAAATAATTGATATTATTTTGCACATGCTTTTTTGTCCTATTAGGATGGTAAAACTTTAAAACTGTATAGTTCATAGTATGTAGTGAAATTCAAATCTAGCTTGGTTTAGTTGCAACTTATTTTCCAAACTGAGCCATCTACAAGGCAATTTCCCTTATGATAATTTTCTACTAAAATATTTCCAGCATAAGGGTTGACAGTGACTTTTAGAACTTTATCGTTGGTTACATCTTGTGGCCTGTTTTGGAAAATAGTTTTATACCCCGCAAAGATATTTCGAGTTTCCCACATTACAGGTATGGAGGAGAGGTGGACTGGAGTAGTACTGAACTTTTTGAACAAAAAACTTTTACTTTCATAACCATGGCTTTGAAAAAACAGATTTTTTTTTAGTGTTGTATAAATTTGACTGTTTACTACAAAATAGCATAGAAAATTCTCTAATATTTTCCATATATAGTAACACTTCTACTGACGTATCCTGAGATAATAAAAACATAAAATTTATATCCAATTTAAAATAGAAGGGAAATCCTGATTCACACTTAATTTCTCTACTTTTTTTTTTAAGTTTCTCTTCTGTGAGGAAAATATTCTTATTTTGTTTTGGAGTTAAGACCAATCTGGGACAAAAAACTGTTCAGAGTTCTGAACAGCTTTACTAGGTGCTTTAAGGAAAATAGATAGCTAATAATTCCAGTTTGACCATTATAAGCCAGATATATAGGGAAGTAATTTTCTCCAATGTAAGGATTTCATATAGCTGTAGAATAATTTCCCTGACATTTTATTAATACATTGTGCATAGAATACATAACTTGTATAAACATATTGCAGTTTGAAGCTAGACAGCTAGGACAATTCTTTGTCTTAAGAAGATTTATGTAATCATTGATGAATTTTTCAGAGAAATAACAATTTCATATTTTGTGCAAAGTTAACATGGTTTCCCAGAATTTTAAGGAACTTTGTCTCATGCTTCACAACACACCTTTGTCATGGTATTATCAGACTAGAACATGATATGAAACATTTTTTAGCTTAAATGATGTGATTTAGGAAAACATATGCAGATTAGTCTTCAAAAATCAATTATACAGTAGTATAATACTGGTTTTGCAATATTAATAAAGGTCCTAAGAGACAGCTCAGTTAATTTTGTTCCAAATATAGTAAATTTATCCTCATGTTTTATACATTGTTTAAATTTGTGTAATATAAATAATACATACTGGCTAATAATTTATTTATAAGAAATAAACATAATTTCTTTTTCTTTGTAGTGTTAAGCCACATTGTTATTCATGTACTTTAGTTATGCCAATTAGCTATGCTTGATAAGTGTAATAAGAAATATGTGCAAAATACAAAAATTAGTTCAAGCAATCTTTAAGATCTGTCAGAGTTATTATGAACAATAATGTTTTAGTCAATCAAAACAATAACGTATTTCTATGTTATTTCAGGCTCAGATTCTGGATTCGCCTCTAGTGTCTTTACATACCCAATTAAAATAAATATACACACACACACAGATGCGCACACACACACAGAGTTACTTGGTCAGTCACACGTCCAAAAAGAAATCATCTTAATATGATGAAATGGAGGAGTTAGTTAGGAATGGAATCTAAACTATCTTTGGTAAATTTTGTTTTAAGATACTATCTGAGCAATGAATAAAGTGCTCACGTATGGGTGAATTTACGAAAATTTAATTGTGTCCTAGTTTAAATGAAAAAGTAACTTTTAAAATGGTATTTCACTAATTGTGCTTCTACTTAAGTTCCACTTTTGCTTTTCTCTAGATTTCTTAAAATTCCACAACCACATATAGAAAATGGACAGATTATCATCATAAATTCTGTAGAAGAAAATTATTAGGAATATTTTATGTATAGAATACACTTACAGTAGAAGAGCTGAGGTTATAAACAGGTCTTAGAGCAAATAACTGTGATAGATAATATGAAAAAAAAATCCCAGTGAGGCATGCCCTTTTCGTTACCAATGAATTTGAAGTCTTCACCTTCACATAGGGTTATAGTTTTCTGCAGTTCCTGACGGGGAATTTGTGACTTGCAGTCACATTTTTCCGATACTGCCAGGTGTATCTTCATCATTTTTTTAATATGGCCATAGCATTGACTATTCAGGAAAGCAACAGAAAAGGGATTTAAACAGAAATAACCATAATATTAAAAAAACACATAAAATAATTATGTCCTTAAAAAAGATAGGCTATTTGATACCTGTCTTTATGATAAACTTTCTAATGGGGAAAAAAAAAAGAAAATCCAATTAGTTATGCAATAAGATGCTCATGAAGAATCCACATCCCATCTTGCCATATTAATCATTACAAATGATGGCTCAATATCTCCTTTAGAAGGATCAAAAAAAAGATGCAGACTTGTACATGGGACATTTTAAGTGTTATACCAAATTGTCTTATTTCCACCACACCAGATGTTGTTTGGTTTGCTATTATTAGACCTAACACAGACAACCTTAAATCATTTAAAATCACCAGTTTAACAAATTCATTTCAGTAACAGAAAAAAAAGCAAGAACAGATGTTCAATACAGTTCCCACTCGCTTACAGCCTCTTTTTGCCTACAGCCTCCTTTTGCATATCTTCCTTAAAAATAACAAAAATATGGTCAGAACATCAGTCTTCATTGACATCCGCTGTTTCTTAGTTTAACCTCATTAAAGTAATAGTTTAAAAGGTTCTTACTTCTCAGCTTTGCAATGTGATAGCTGGACAACCCGCATTATACTCTCTAAATCTGGATTTGTAAATTTCATGCTTTCAAATTCCAACAAGATTCCTTTCAGCACTGTAAGACAGTGACAGCATAACTCACAAAACTGAAATGCTAATGCATGCCATACATAAGCAGAAAACAACTGGGGTAGCTGGATGCATTCTCATAAGCTGTTTCACAGATCAGCAAGGGAAAAGGACATTGTGGTTAGAGGTAATACGATGAGGTATGGAATAAGAAAAGTATTGGAGGATTAAGTATAATTTTATGTGCTATTTGAAGTCTGGCTGTGACAGCCATCAGTCTTAAAAACCTTTCAAAGATTTTATTAATTATTTATGACGATAGTGATTTAGTGGTAGATACAGCTGATTGACAACTTTTCATCTAAACTTTTTTAAAAGCAGAAAAAGTATCTTTTTTTAAGAAAGTGGCAGTAATTGTAAGAAATAGAGCTATATTTGTTCTAAGAAAGTGTTAGAAATAGAGTGCTTCAAAAATTAGATGTTTTAAAAGAGAAAACATTTAATCTTATGGTATTCTGTGTAAATTACAAGGCAGATTGTGTGTGCAATTACACATGTATGGGAGAAGAGAGATTGTACAAGGAGACTTTGGTGTCATTAAGGTATGCAGACAGATTATGCCCATGTCCTGAAGGTTAGGTGACAGAATAGAAGAAATTCCTGAACATCACATACATGTGGATGTATCAAAAAATAGAGTGAAAAGCTCACAAAGCAGTTTTCAGCATAAGAACAGTAACATGAGGGTGAGGAATGGCTGGATTTCAGAGATAGTTAAGCAAAAGTTGGCCAAAGATCATGTATAATTGGAGGAAAGCATTCTGGAGTTGCAAAGCAGCCAGGTAGCCATATCAGAAATAGCATGTATGTCTGAGATTATGTAGGTCACTTTATCAGAAATAGCAAGTTTGGGTACAGAGGGAGTTAAACTGGAACCAACAGGAAGAACGTAATTAGGGGCGGGGTTTTTGTCTGGGAGAAGATAAGGAGAAAGAAAAGGAGAGATGGAGGTGAATGGCAAAAGAGAAAGCATGGGAAAATGGAGATAAATGGGGATAAAAGAGACTGTTTAAGCTTAAGCAAGATGTTGGTTAGTACATTTGCCTGAGTTCTACACCTGTCTCAAAAACTACCTCTAACTAGCTGTCAATCACAACCATCACAAATTGTGGGCCTGAACCCTCTGTAGTAGCACAATTTTTTCAGAATTCAATATTCTCTTAAAAACCCTAATCTACTTAGACATCTACATTACAGAATGTAGTCTACATAAAAGAATTATGAGGAAGAAAGAGAAAACTTGTGGGAAGGATGAAATAAAGTGTATTTCTCAGGGGTTACATCTGACATAAGTCTGCTTTTACAAGTTATTGTTGCCACTCAGCAACTTTAGCCATAACCAGCCCCGTCACTCTTCTTAGTGTGCCCATCAGTATCTTTGTGCCTTCGTTCTGATTGCATGTGCCAGTCTCTTTTTCTCCCTCCCTGCCATCTTTTTCATGTATGTCAGTGCTCGAAGAAGCTTCAAAAATAGCCATTCTCCCCAGTCTCTTCAGGGATGGAGCATACACAGGAGATGGATGAACAATACTGTGGACTCAGTAAGGCTTCTTCATTTAAGGGACCCAGAGGAGAGGGAACTAGTGGGAAACAGGAAGACCCTGAGATAAGGAGACCCTTTTTTATTTCCTTAATATATTAAAAAAATTGCCAAAAACCAGTAGCACTGCCAAAGAGTCCCCTAAGGGGGTGAAAGATTTAGAAACCTTCAAAATCTGAAGCTGGTATTTTATTCATGATAATCAGAAAAAGAGTATTGCGTTATTATATTTATAAAATAGGATAAATTGAAATGATCCACTTGTCACAGTGCCTTGAAATGAAATATCCATGCTTGGAAAATAGAGACAATAATACATACAAAAGAAATTATGTTTTGTGGGGAGATGTAATCTTAGTGCAGCACAAAACAAAAAAGACAAAAAGAATTGCAGAAAGCCTTTGGTCAACTGTGTGGGTGTAGAGTGCAAATTGTCTGGTTTTTTCAGCAATCACCGAGCATTTTAGAGGTAGTCAGTCAAGTAAACTACCTAAAGGCAACTCTAGTTTCTCATAAATCCTAAAGAACCTGAAAGATCCTTATTATTTCTGAGGTGCTTCAGACTCTTGATTTTTATACAGAAACTGAAACATTTTCTGTGTATTTCTGATGTTGCCTGTATCTTTCATGATTCCAAAAGACAGATTTTATTTTTCAATACTTTATTTTTTTTGCATGGAAGGCAAAGGCCCCGTGTTTGTGATCTGGCTTAATTTAATTCCTGTTTCTAAAGCAGGCTTCCTGTAGGATCACATAATGCACTTAGACTAATTGTATCTCAATTTCTTACTGATAAAATGAGCAAGCCAATGTGATTTTTTTCTCCCTCTCTCTTGAAACTTCAGTTTCAGTTGCAATTTTCATTTTCATAATAAAAATAGTAAAAAAAATCATTCCTTTATGATTTCACTATACTTCCAGAAAATTCAACTGGTATACAGCTAATTTTTAAGTAAGAATGGACTTCACACTTCAGTGTGTGTCATTTCCATGCAAAGCTTTCTGTTTGTTTACCTGACCATCTTGGAAAGTTTTATTTTTGCAATTACACAACTTTTCAGATAAAATTACCAAACAAGAAATGCCTTTTTCATTTTGGGATACTTTTTATGATAAACCTCAGGAGAAAGCTCATAACTTCAAGTACTGCGTTCTTCTGAAGAGTAGAAGGAGGACAGACAATTGAAGGTGAAGTCACTGAAATTTTCAGCACAAACATATGAATTAAATATTACAAGGACAAGAAATGTTAGAAGAGAGAGACTTGTGAGGAAAAAGAACCCAATTTTGCTTCTTCATTAAATTACATACTGGTTTTTGTAGCTGGTTACGTTATCTTAAATTCAGTATCCATTGATTAAAACATGACTTTTTTCTGTATACATTATATGCTTCTGCACTTTAAGTGTATTTTCTAGAGGCTTAGACTTACTGTCCCAAATTTGCAGTCTACTCTAGTTTATTGTAAACAGGGGACCACATTGCCGAATTACCTTATTTGAAGCTGGGCCAAGCTCATCTAAAAGATTTACAAAACCAATTAAAACTTTTAGCAAACTCTCTTGATTTGTTCTCCTCTTGTACTTCAGTATATCCCCACACATAACGTATCTTCATAGGCAAGTAAGGCAGTAAGTCATACAGGTCATTTATCTCTGTTTAGACTGTGACTTTTTTCCTCGTTTAGTCCCCCATGGCTAGCACTACCAGAGACAGTTTATGCTGGATTAAATTACTCCTTATCATCTTCTGACTGGCGTGCTTTCTTGCATCGCTATAATTATGGAATATTCCAGCATTTGTTCACTGAAAAGATCAACATTTGGAGTCAAATCCTTTTTCTTACTGTTTGTTTTCTAATACAACTGAAGGGTTTACAAATCATGCAATAATTCTGTTGAGGGTATCTCCAAACTGTCCCTGCTTAATCACTTCTGCTGCCATGCCAATATCATCTAATAGAGATAGGGGCATGCTGAGAACTAAAACTACTTCCCCAGATTGTACATAGATGATACATTTCAGTTAAAATTAATTTTCTGTTATGTATACCAGTTTGTTATATCACACTTTTCTCCATATCAAATCTCTGACTGCCAAATCAGAGACTTCTGCAGTGCAGTCTATATTTTAGCATCCCTTTTTACTTTACGAGAATTCTTCTCTCACGTCAGCTTTGATCCTTTTCCCAAGCTGAGTGCCTTATATTATCTTATCTTGCGAACTATGTAACCTCAGCCTCTTCATTTTTCCATATAAACTGTTCCTTTTAGAAGCGCTTACTTCTCAAGAACTGCATCAGTGCCATCCTCCCTCATTTTTCCTCCAGGTTTGTTTCCATATTTCTCAAAATATCAGCTTTCTACTATAATAAATTACAACATAGGGGTTTCTGAGTAGATATGAAGCTGGTACAGCTCCATGTACTCAGCTCCAACAGATATTTCAGGTAGAAGCACTTATACCACTCACACATGACCAGCCTCGCTGATCAATACAGACAAAATACACAGCAGTTACCCTAGATCCCCCATCTCTTCAACAGAAGTTTTGGACAACTGGACCCCTTAGTAGCCAATTTTTAGACCCTTGCTCTTTCTAGGATCCAGCCCTCAGACCTCCAATTTCACTGGTACCTGAATCCTAGATTTGTTCTAACTGCTGAATCAACTCCTAGACTTGTTTTAATTGCTGGCTACTCCAACTTGAAGTTTATTAGCATCACATACACACAGAATGTGAGCAACCTCACAAAGGAAATCAGCTAGGAACAGAGTTTAATATGAAGATAGGATAAACTGTGGAGGTTAGGAGTGGGAGTTGGCCAGACAAGTCACATGTTTACTCTTGTCCAGCCCTTCTGCTTTCCTATTCAGTTTCTTCCTAATCCACCTTTCTCCCTCCTTTGATCTTTTCCCCAAACAGATCACAATATGTTTCTCACATCCCCACAAACTCGTTAAAAATCCCATAATAAGTTTTACATGGTCCCAAAATTATCTCCCCCTTGCATCTCATAATAATGTTATATCCTTGTAGGGTTTAACCCCTCTTCAGTCTGCAAGATCCTCCTGGAAAGCTTGTTTGATTGGCTCAGCTCAGTGGGTTTCACACCAATGACAACAGAAACACTATTTTCTTTTAAGAATATTTTCAAAATCATGGCTTAGGAGTAAACAATTCAGTGAGTTCCCTTTTCACTGATTAGGTCACGTTTAGGTCCTTGACCTGACATTCTTCCTCTTGTGCTTATGGTGATGAGCCTTGAAATTAATTTCAGTTTTAATAATTGTATACATAACAAATATCCTAAGAAACAAGCAACTAATAAAGTATATATTCAGTGAAATTACATATACCACAAACTGCTGAAATGATTCATGCATGAATAATCTTTATTTAAAAATAGACGTACAAGGCAGCATGCTGAAGTGATAGCTCTTTAAGGCAGCTAGTGACCTCCTACAATAAAATAATGCTTTGATAGGATAATCTGCACAGGCAGTTAATGTTCTCTCCATTCATTTGTTATTATACGTACAATATACAGAAGTGTAGGCTCTAGGAAACAAAATTATACCTGTGGAGTATTAGTCATAGTTTTCAAGTAGAGAATTTAAGTAAGAAAAGAAGTAGATTAAGCCTATATCCAAAAAATCTGCATGCTATGTGGGCTGGCAAAAACTATCCACATCTCCCTTTTCAGCTCTCCTGGATCCTAGCCTGGGAACAAATTAACTGCTGTGGACAATTTGCAAACTAAGACTCTGAAGGAAAACAGGGAGTTGAATCAAACTGACAGCACAGAAAAATAAAACCTGATGGTCACATAAGAGGTCCAGGATGAAGGAAATACATCCTTCAATGTATACATTGTATACATTGTATACATTGTATTTGTATTTGTTCAATACAAAGCATACTTTGCTTGGAAGACCATATAGTGATGTAGTCTCAGGAAAATTACCCACTTTGGCTCTACTTTCTCTAAGGAGAGACAGGAAAAATGTAGATGTGCTTGCCTCAACACCACGATATCTGTGAAGCACTACAGACAACCTTGTAACTTTTCTCACATATGTGCACACTTGTATGTACAAACACATCCTACTTGGGCATTATTGTTATAGCTTTTCAGAGCTTTAGCAACAATTTTAGTTACTATTTATAGAAAAAAGTTAATAACTATTTTCAGTAGAACAAATAAAGCAAACAAGGAAAAATAATGTAGATGACACCCTGGTAATAAAACCCACATACTCTGTATATATAGATTTTGTTCTGTAAGTGGATTACTATTTGACTGTTTAATCATTTTTTAAATAATAAAATCACTTTTCTAAATAATATATCATAGTTTAGAGCACGTTTCATGCTGTGTTGTGGCATATTTCCAGTGAAGCCTTATCAACCATATTTTTTGCATAATCCCATTACTTCGTGCTATGTGACTGACAAGATTTAGATTTTTCTTACATCTTCCTGATTTTAAATGCATGTATGTTTTGCAGTCATTACACTTTTTGAGATTCTTTTTTGCCTGCTTCCCACTGTGCCACATGAGCTTCACACACCATTACTCAATTAAAAGCTGCCATAAATAAATTATGAAATCTAGCCCTCAGTCACTTAAACGGAGCTTTGGAACCCATGCATAAGTGTCTGTGCATTTCAAGAACACAATGGATGGTTTCTTCTTTAGCAAAAGATTATTATTTAAAAATGCAGAAAACCAGTGAAACCCAGTATCACAGTTAATTATGTGAACCAACAGCATATATTTTAACCAAAGAATGTAGAAAGGTTTGTTTTTTCTAATAAAATGAATCTGAAGAAGAGCTTCCTGAGACAAAAAAAGTCAGGAAAATACACTGTTTTTCTTAAAAAAGGCAGGCGCAGAGAATTCCAAAAGCTATAGCAGCAAAATCACTTTATTACAGCAGCAGCAGCAGTTATCTCCCCTTCTCTGCAGTGCTGTCACAGCCATCAAGGACATGAGAAAAAATGAGGATGAGATTATTTTATCCTTTTTAATATCCAGTTAAAAGCAACAAATTCAGATGAAGAACACCTCCTCATGTTACCCACTGTGCCTTTTCACATTCATAGATGTGATTTGAATCAACACAAATTAGGAAAACTATGATTGAAAAACAAAACTATGAAAGCAAACTTTTTTTTTTGTGAGAATAAGTTAATTTTCAATTAGTCTATATGTCTGCAAGAAATATAATTGAGTTTTTAGTGCCATATACTTGCAGGAAACCAATAGTATGAGGCAAGTGGGGTACCCTGAAAAAAGAAAATACTATCAAAAAAAGGAAAACTCTCCTAAAAATAAAATACAAAATTGTTCTTTCTAGCTTCTTCAGTATAAAGTATGCAATTATGATTTGCATGTTGTAAAGCTGCAAATCAAATTATAGCAGCCCAGGAGTGAAAGTTGGAGGTGTAAACATAGGAAGAAATACAGGATTTCAGTTGAGATTTATAATGAAATTAAATGGAGAGGTAGAAGTATGTTGTTTCAGAAGCGAAGAGCAGTAGAAGAGAAGGCTTTTGCACCAGATTGTGCAGAAAGAGTGATGGAAGCCAAAACTGAATGAGTAGGGGATCAAAGGAGGAGGAGAAGTTGAGTATTAGGGAAATTTTTTCAGTAGGTAACATAGCATGTTTTAGTACAAACGTTTTTTCTTCAAAAAATCCAATTTAAAGACTTACAAAATAAAATATTAAAATATTAAGGGAAAAAAACCAGACTGAGAAAATGCCCCAAACATACACAGAAGTTTAAAGAAACTCTAAGAGATGTGTTTGAATGATAGCATTATGTATCCGTATTTCATTTTTCACATTGAAAATGCCTAGTGGTCCCCTTTGGGCCATAAAATGGAATGTCAGAAAAATATGCCAAAGAAAATAGAAATCTCAACATTGCTTGTGAACAGAAATTCATAAATCAGACCTTGGATAGATACTAATGTCATATCTATGAATAAATTCACAGGTAGAAAGCAGATATTCTACATAAGAAACTTCTCCCTATACCTGTGTTGGAACCTTGTAGATAATTTCCCATTGGTCTTTTCCCACCAGAGCTGAGGTTCAGAACCCAACCTTCATTTCCAAAAGGTTTTTTGTTTATATGTGGTAATTCTCTTAAACATTGCTAATATAGAAGAATGCCACCTTTCAGACTACCTCAGCAGTGCTGTCTCTGCTGTGCCTATGATCAGCACCAGTTTAGCTGTCTGTACCTGGATCAATTACTGCCAGCAATATTGCAAGTTTCAGGGTGTCATCCTAACTATGATAAAATATGGTAATTTTTTTCTTTCTCCAGTGCGTTTTTTCTTCTAAAGCTATACTATTATCAGTGTCACATGCTAGCATAAAATGGCATGTGTAGATAGTTTTTATGTGAAAATCCAGGGAACCCTGAAATAACAGTGAATCATGAGACTAACAGAAATCTGTTACAGAAACAGATACCTACTTGGCTCACAAATCTTGTCTTGGTTCAGAAAGAAGATATGTAACACCACAAAATCTTTGAATCCTTTTCTCTGGATTTCTCCTCCTTTTCATTCCTCAGTTTTAGTATTGCCCAGGCTCCTTATCACAGTCAATATACCAACTTTGTTTTTCAGTTGTGCACCATTTTATTATGAAAGGTAATACTTAATTTGCCTTTGCAGTCTAGGACAACATTGTTTCTCAACAAGAGTTCATTTTTAAGCACATCTTAATTTGCATATGAAATATTAATGGACCTCATTACATTAAAAAAAGCAAACCACCCCAAAACATCAGAAGCTAAGGAAAAGAAAAATGGAAGAGGTGAACACATATATAGAAATATGAGTCTATGGCATTTCTGTTAATTGATGTCTATTTATGAGAATTCAATAAAGGAAACAAAAACATTCCTTTAATTTGTTATGAAGAAGAGCTTTTGCATTTAGTTGGGTTGGGTTTTTTTTATTCCCCTGAGAAAACTGCAAGAAATGATGACAGGTTTTAGACTGAAGAACAGCAAATGCAGCTTGCATTTGTGGGCTGATTATTAGCCAATTTTTGTTAAGAGGTGAGGAGAGAAATAAAACAAATATATCATGCTGTTATAAGAATCTTCTTTGATGTAACCAGTTGAATTCATTTTCTGCTTACAATAAGAGTGATAATAATACAATGCTTTTCCATTTCATCTTGCAGTACTTGCCCAGATTTTGCTCTCAGCTTTACTGATAAGCCTGGATTGGAAGGAACAATGCTTTTAGCCAACACATGACACTTAACAGCTATTTTTAAGCAGACTGTGAGGGGATATGAATTAGCTGAAAAACTGGCTGCAGTGTGAGGTTTGGAAGGTGCGAAGAGTGGTTTGAGGTCTGACTGGCAGCAAGCTGTGAATGGTGCTCCTCAGGGGTCAACGCTGTGGCCACTGCGGTTACACGTTTGCATCAATGACGTGGAATATGGGATATAACCCAGAGTTATCGTTGCCACCTGTGGCGAGGTGCCAGCAGCGGTGGGCTGCAGGGGCGACCCCTGTGAGGAGAGGCTGGGGCCTCAGGTTCTAAAAAAGATTTCACTGTGTGTAGATCTCGCTGCAGATGCAAATGTTGAGAGCTCAGTTTCAGTCAATATCTCTGCTCTACAGTGCTGACCTGCAGCTCAAAAACAATCACAGGCTACTTCGTGGCTAAATACACTTGCTAAGGTTTTGTGCCATTGATTTCTCTGGAACCTGACTTTCATTTTTTTCCTCTGTTTATGCCACCATCCAGAGCAACTGTAATGCAAAGGTCAGTGCTGTTTGTGTTGTGAAATGTCTCATACATGTTTCTCATCAATTTGCTGCTTAATAAACACTGATGCTCTGACACGACGTTTCTATCAGCCAATTTTATATTTTGCCCTTCTATATCCCCAGATTATTCTTACAGTTACAAAAACCAAACTAAGGGTACGCAGTACCATGCGTACATGGCAAGAGCTGTTTATGAACATTTAATAAACCTGCAGCTTGTTTACTGTGGGAAGAAGGGTCCCATCCCCACACCTCTCTCCTATTTTCCTGCTCTCCTTCATGTAAGAAGACCTGAATAATTTTGATCCAGGACTTCTTTCAGTTTGAAAGTATCAACAGCCAAAATAGACCCCCTCTCCCACTGTCAGATACTCAAAAGTTTGTAATTTGAAACCTCATCCCCAAAGACTGACCTTCCCTGCCAGCCCATACGTAAATGACCAGCCAGGTAATCATGGCCAGTAAAGGGCATCTTAGGGAGAGGTTAGGTACGGCACTTCTTTATGCAGAAACTAGTTTATTTTCCTTGTACTAGAAAATCAGGTATTGTTCCTGGATTATACATGAATTAATCCAGGACCTCATAAGAAAGGGAGCAGGTGAAGATTTAGGAGCGTACAAGAAGGGTGAGAGAAGGAAGAAGAGGGGAAGAGAAACTGAAGGGAACCTTAGGAAAAGGTTCCCTTAGCACCCAGAGGTATATTTCCTGCTGCTCCTGCTGTTCTGTGGGATTGTGGCAATATATGCTGGTTTTGGTAGAAGCCACATCCCACCTATAGGTATATACTGCCCCCTCCCCGCCCCCTCCTCTGATACCTGTTTTGAGGGCAGGAAATCACAAACCAGCTTAGATTTCCAAGCATCTGACACTAGCAGAGCAGACAGCCAAAGCCTGGCTATTTGTCAGACTGCATTCACGTCATGCTCACCTGGAATCTCTTTATTTTGCTGGGATCTAGCACCAAGTCTTACCTGATAACATAGAAATAAAAAATGGAAAAACCGAAACCACATCAGAAAGTGGGCTTTATATTTCTCCAGTTAGAATATAATAGTTTGTCTGTAAGAAGAAAACCTGATAAAATATTTGTCAAATGAAAATTAATACCTAAATGTCACAGAACAAAAGGAAAACAGTTAAGGTTAAATCTAAAGAATTTGCAAAATACTCCAAGATGGAAAGTACAAAATTACTTTCAATGAAATGGACCTGTAAAAGCCCAAGTCATATTTAAGGGCTACATATAATGATGAATCAAAAAAAATCTCTCAGAAGCTTACAGGCGATGCATAGTTCTACTGTATGTTCATTATTAGAGTTTCCAAAACAGTTTAGTATCTGAAGGCAGCGACTGAAAGTGTTTGTAGTAAATTAAATTTACAAATGCCCTAGATAAAACAATTGTATTTTATTTCAAATACCATTTTTTTTTTTTTACCCTATATCATGGCTGAGTTTTGGTTTAGTAATTCTTGCATATAAAATGAAAAAGTTCAGATTTTGAACAATGAAAAAGTGATATAAATACTGAACAAAATACTAAACAAAATACAGGTCTCATAATATGATTACTTTTACACTCCTAGGTCTCTGACCTTCATTGGTCAATGATGTGTGTGCAGGAGCTTTGACTGTGACCGTGGAAACTCCACGTTATTCTGTCACTGCTGAAGCTTCAAGAAATTACAAGGTCTTTTATACCTTTTGCAGGTAACTTAAAAACAGCCTTATATCTAAATACTTATTTCAAAAGCTGAAGGCCTTACATCAGAGAGTGTATGTATGTGCGTCTTAGGGAGTGAGGAAATGTGTAACTATATAAGAGAATTAAGGAACCAAATCAATGTCCAGAAGGTATAGGAGAGATGTTGTTAATATTCAAGATGTTAAATTAAATCTTATAAATTCTATAAGGGGTGTATCACTTTGTACTAGGAAATGATGGACAGATTCACTAAAATGAAGAAAGTCTCATTCAGGAGGCTTGGCAAATACCAGATTTATAAAGAGAAGAATTTGTATAAATACACAATTTTTAAATAGGACTTCCTTGTAGAAAAGGAATTGCAGGGTCTTCCTCATACCTGCAGCAGGTGTCTTTCATTCAACATGTGAGTTGAGACTGGTGGATTTCAAATTTACCAAATGTCTAGTTGTAATAAGGAGAAATGTCCTCTTTGTTGAAAATGGGCTTGAATGGACACAAGTTTGGATGGCAGACTGTATTCCTAAGGATTGCATAAGTAAGATGGCTTGCCTTTTTCAAAACTGGAGAATAGAAATAGATGTCAAAAGAAGGCATGATAATACAGATTCACTTTCTAAGTAAGATATCGCATTTTAAACAGTTTAAGTATCTCTGGTTATTAAAATACATAAGGCAGTTAAGACCTAGTTAGTATGGTTGGAACAGTTTCCTCTTCAGTGTATCACATGATATTTTAAAAAATAAATTAAACTCTCTGACTTTAATACCTCAGTCATAAAACTTTGGAAAGGTCCTTAAGTGATCATCCAGTTCAGCTCCCTGAACTAATCAGGATCAAATTTTAATAGACTTCCCTTGACAAAAGTTTTATATTCTTTTATATCTCATTTCCTTATTTAAAAAAAAAAAAAAGTAGAATAATACCCACTCATCTCATTGTTAATTAATAAGAACATAAAAATGGCCAGAATGGGTCAGACTGGAGTTACACCTAGCCTCAAATCCTAATTCAATCAGAACCAATAAATCATAGAATCACAGAATGTTAGAGGCTGGAAAGGACCTCTGGAGATAATCCAGTCCAACCCCCCTGCCAGAGAAGGTCCACCTAAGGCAGATTGCACAGGATGGTGTCCAGGTGGGTTTGGAATGTCTCCAGAGTTGGAGACTCCACCACCTCTGGGCAGCCTGTTCGAGTGCTCTGCCATCCTCAAAGTCAAGAAGTTCCTCCTCATGTTCAAAGGGAACTTCCTATGTTCAAGTTTGTGCCTGTTACCTCTTGTCCTGTCACTGGGCTCCACTGAAAAAAGACTGGCCCCCTCCTCCTGGCAACCTCCCTTTAAGGATTTGTAAACATTTATGAGATCCCCCTCAGTTTTCTCTTCTCCAGGCTAAAAAGACCCAACTCCCTCAGCCTTTCCTCATAAGAAAGATGGTCCAGCCCCCTAATCATCTTTGTGGCCCTTCGCTGTACCCTCTCCAGCCGTTCCCTGTCCTTTTTGAACTGGGGAGCCCAGAACTGGACACAGTACTCCAGATGTGGCCTTACCAGGGCAGAGTAAATGGGGAGGATGACATCCCTGGACCTACTTTAAGGAAAAAGTAAGAATGTGGAAGGTACTCACAATCCACTTTAATATTTTCTTACTAGTTTCAGCTCAGAAATTTCCTGATTTGACTAAGGTCACTATGGATTTAGTAACTGACAATGGGTTTCTCCTCCATGGATTTATATGTTTATCTGCAACATCCTTCAAATACAAATTCTTATTTTATTCAAAAAAATTGTGGGTGTTTTTTTTGAACCTGGCTTATATTAGTTTCATTTGTTATCTTTTAGCTCTTGTACCTGAAGAAACAGTAAACTATCTCTCCCTATACAACTTTGTCAAGCCACTCATGATTTGTAAATTTTTAGCCTATTTCCCTTGTTTTACTCTACAGCTTATGGATCCCAGCTTATCGATCATTCCCAGTGTGGAAGACATTCCATAACTTTGATCATTATGTTTTGCAATGTTTGTGAAGCATTCAGTACTGCAGGGATGATCACTATAAAAAAAGCTATGAAGAAATAAATAATTCTGTCTTCAGGGCAGGATTTGGATAATCTTCAGTGAATAAGGCTGGGTACAGACTATTAAACAAGATGAAGGCAAAAAAAAGGGAAAACTGCTCATTAAGGAGAACTATCTGCCTCTAAACAGAATGAGGCAGGGATTTGGAGGATAGAAAAATTATATTTTCATATCATAAACCTAAAAAATGTAATATGGCATTCACAAAAAAGGGATACAGACAATCTTGATTCCGGTATTTCTACGTTTCTGTGTGTATGCTGTTATGAGCTAAATAATAGTCTTTAAACATTTGTGCACTATATCTGAGAGACTAAGAATAGTGTGTTGCAGCTTTGGCATGGAGATGGACAGAAGGAAACACAGAAGAGCAGTGAGTTTCATCTGGTGGTATTACAGGATGACTGCCCTTTGTGGCAGTCCTCAAGAGTATGATATATATATCACAGATTATTATTTTATTTAGAGGATGGCAAGAGAGTGGTGTTTCACACTGACAGACCTTCTTTCATTCCTCTTTCTAACCTGATTACTTATATATTTGAGTATAACAGCAGCAGATAGGAGAGACAGAAGAAAAGGATAAGCATGATGTGACTGTGGTTTTGGCTGGGTAAGCACCAGTAGGGGCAAAGACTATCAGAAATATGTGTTAAAAGCTGGTTTAGGGCCTCAAATGTAGATATAAAGGGGGTGAGAATGACTGCTGGAAGAGAAGCATATGCTTAGGACCATTTTAGAGGTGGACAGGAAAATAAAGCAGTAATTGAAGGACAGGTATGTCTGCAATTCTTAAGTTTCATAATACTTGGATTTTCAGCTAGATTTTCAAATTTGGGTGTCATGATTAAGCTTCTATATTCACATAACAATGTTGTAGACTTTACAGATACATATTGATATTTTGATGATCAAATAGTGTACAAGTTATGTGCACAGATTACTTTTTTTTTCTTTAGAAAAGAGATTGGAGGTTTTTAAGATAATATTGAATTGTTTTAAGCACTTTTATATCATATAAATGATGAGGAATTCCAGAAGGATTTCACAAAACTGAGTGAACAAAATCTGGCATATAAGCTTCAGCATGGACAAGTGTAAAGTAACATATTAAGGAAAATACAACCTAAACCATGCTTGTACAATGCTGACCATGTCACCAGTATGTACATCTCAGGAAAGAGATCTTGGAGACAGTTTTTACAGTCCTTTCAAATAATCAATAAAATGTGCAATGACAACGCAAAAGTAAAAAACGCTAGACATGGTGAAGAGGGTATTGAGTGCAATTGTCCACTTCTCCATTTCCGCAAATGTCATCATTCTTCCTTATGGAGAAAATAAGGCTGTTATTCATCAAATTCCTCTCTACTAGAACTTTTGGATCTTGCTGTCCCATAAGGTTGTGGAGGTAGGCAATACAAATAGGTTTAAAAAATGGATTATACAGATTCTTGGACAATACATCCACAAATCAGTAAAAGGGGGAGTAGATATCTGCCATCTGCCATCCCTAAATCCAGTGACTGCAGATGCTGAGAAATTAACAAGCATAATGTCCTGCAGGATACCATCAAGGTTTGTGTGCTCTTATTCCAGAACATCTCCTGATGGTGCTGGAGGCACAGTCACAGGTTGGATGGACCATTGATCTAACAGTGTGACATTTCTCATGTTCTCATTTTACAAAAACATATTCAAAATTGAATCTCAATGTAACTATTAATTTTTGAGTACATTGTCATTTTAAATATTGTGGTTCTCAGCAATATTGACAGAGTCTAGGCTTATTAGGGAGAAGAAATCATAGTTCTGGAAGTGACTGTAACTATGCTATGTAGTGACATACAGTACTGACAATATCCTACTTGAAAAAGAATCTTTATGGAGCATTTTTATCAGTAAAAGAGATTATTTTCATTGTTTAGAATGCAAATGGCATGATTTTATTCATTGATTTTTGCAGAGAGCTGGGTTCTTGTCTTGGGTAGCATCACAAGAGTCATTTCAGATAATGTTCAGCTTCTGTAGGTACCTAGAAAGTCACAGTGATTTATTTAACAATCTTTTGAGTACAAAAGGTTCTGAGAGTGCAAGATGTCAAACATACAACACTTGAACTATATTCTACATTTATCAGACTGGCTGTAGCTCTCTAATCAGCAGTTGCCTTTTTTTCTCCCCTCAGAAAAGTTTCATTGTGAAGCATGACTGAAGAGTTCTGTGTAAGGCAAAATGCTTTGGCATTTATCCTCTTTCTGCTGCCCAATGTGATCAGATTACATGGAACTCTATGACTGTTAAAACGGCAAAGAAAATGGGAACAGCTACCCCAAAAGTTCATATAGTTTCAGAAAGATGACTGGTTTAGCTCATGAGTTCTTTCATTTTTAAGGGTAAGATTGTTTAATATTTAGGTGCTATCCCGTAGGTATCAAGAAACTAGTCTGCAAGCTGCTGTTAATGAACATAAACCAAATCACCTGATTGGTACACCTTAGTTCTGAGGCAATTGGCCTTGATTACTGATAATTTCAAAGGTCTGGTGCCTCAAAACCCTCAGAGTATGAAACAATATAAACTGTTGTTCCTTAGTGATGATCTGGAAACACAAAAAAGACTGTAATTCAAAAAGTATCATGAAGAAAAAATTGAAAATGCTTCAAGGGGTCTGTTCTTGAGAAAGCTTCTCTTTTCCATCATTTTTGGTCTAGTCACATTTTAAGAACATTTACTTTTGTTTATAACTTTTCAAATCTTTTGCGAACTAGTGAAAGTTTTAATTAAATTATTATTTTTTTAAAAGCTGATAAAACCATCTCCACAGTTCTATCTGCATGTTTTAATCTAAAGTATCCGTATACATGGGATAATATAAAATGTTTACAGCATTGGAGTACAAAGTAGTCAAAATACAGTCCCAAAACTATACTCGGATTACAGCTTTTCTGTCTGACTTATCAAGTAAACACTATTTTTTTCTGTATGTCATCTTACTCTAAAACTTCAAATACCCTGAACTAGGCTTCTAGTAAAGACAGAGCACTCCGTACCTACTACCAACCAAATAACCACATAACATATATAAATACATCATGGAAATGTGTCAATAAGTAATAGCAACTAGAATCATAGAACAGTTAGAGTCAGAAGGGACTCTTAAGATCTTCTAGTTCCAGCCCCCCCTGTTAGGGGCAGGTACACCGTCCGTTAGACAAGGTTGTCAAAGTCCCATCCAACCTGCCCTTGAACACCCCACAGGGATGGTACATCCACAACTTCCCTGGGCAACATGTTCCAGTGCCTCACAGCTTCAGAGTGAAACTTTTTTTCTGGATATCCAATCTAAATCTAACGTCTTTCAGTTTAAAACCATTGCCCCTTGTCATATCGCTACATTCCCTGACAAAGAATCCATCCCCACCTTTTCTATAGACCCCCTTTAAGTACTGGAAGGCTGCTAGAAGGTCTTCCCAGAGCATTCTCTTCTACAGGCTGAACAACCCCAACTCTCTCAGCCTGTCGTCATAGGAGAGGTGCTCCAGCCCTCTGATCATCTTTGTGGCCCTCCTCTGGACCTGCTCCAACAGGTCCTTGTCCTTCTTGTGCTGGGGGCTCCAGAGCTGGATGTAGTATTCCAGATGGGGTCTCACGAGAGCAGAGTAGAGGGTCAGAATCACCTCCTTCGACCTGCTGGCCACACTTCTTTTCATGCAGCCCAGGGCACAGTTGGCTTTCTGGGCTGTGAGTACACATTGCAGACTCATGTTGAGCTTCTTATGCACCAACACCCCCAAGTCCCTCTCTTCAGGGCTGCTCTCAATCCATTCTCTACCCAGCCTGTATTTGTGCATGGGATTTCCCCAGCCCAGGTGCAGGACCCTACACTTGGCCCTGTTGAACTTCATGAGGCTCACACAGGCCCACTTCTCCAGCCTGTCCATCCCCCTCTGGATGGCTTCCCTTCCCTCCAGTGTGTCAGCTGCACCACACAGCTTGATATCGTCATCAAACTTGCTGAAGGTGCACTCAGTCCCACTGTCTGTGTCACCAACAGCGCTGGTCCCAATACCAACCACTGAGGAACTCCACTTGTCACCGCTCACCACTTGGACATTGACTTTGAGTGCAGCCATCCAGCCAATTCCTTATCCACCCAGTGGTCCATTCATCAAATCCATGTCTCTCCAGTCTAGAGCATGGACTGGGTGTCGTGTGGGATAGTGTCAAACACTTCACACAAGTCCAGATAGATCATGTCAGTTGCTCTCTCCTTATCCACCAACACTGTAACCTCAACGTAGAAGGCCACCACATTTGTCAGGCACTATTTGCCCTTAGTGAATCCATGTTGGCTGCCACCTATCACGTCCTTATTTTCCATGTGCCTTAGCATAGTTTCCACGAGGATCTGCTCCACGATCTTGCTGAGCACAGGGGTGATACTGACCAGCCTATACTTCCCCAGGTTTTCCTTTTTTCCCTTTTTGCAAATGTGGATTATATTTCCCCTTTTCCAGTCAACGGGAATTTACCAGGCTACCAGGACTTTTCAAATATGATGGGCAGTGGCCTAACCACCAGTTCCCTCAGGACCCACAGATAAATCTCACCAGGTCCCATGTATTTGTGCTTCAGTTTCCTCAGCTGGTCTCAAACTATTAAAGGTCAAAATATATGTAGGGATATAGTCCCTATTTCATCAACAGTATGGTGATTAACTAAAGAAAGTGGCAATTTTTTTTTTTTTTCCTTAGAAGTAATTAGGTATCATACATGTAGATATTACTAACCTTCATATTTCTGTGTTTCATAAAGACAGGAAAGCTACATACAAAGCCATCCATGAAAATACTTGGGTCATCTGTAGACTGGGTACCTGAAAGTACCCTATAACTGAAGAGGATATTTGGAAGTAAGAAGAAGCCCTAGCGTAATTTCAGTTTTGCTGTTTTATCTGAAATACCATGCAGTCTTGCTTCTAGATTTTCCCAGAAAACCTACATTTTCTTAACTGTGCTTCCAACACCTCAATTCACTGGATGTTTTAAAACAGGAATAATTTTTTCTTCTTTGTCTCCCAATCTGAAAATCAGTCTGAAGTGATTGTCAGATGTGAGATCAGAAAGGCAAACTAGAAACAGTAGAAACAGTGCCAATCAAGGATAGATTCTTTTAAAGGCACTTCTTTGTCTTTTCCTAAAAACTAGAGTTACAGAAGAAATAATGGTGACATAGATTGTGCAAGTTTCACTAAATGCAACTTACAAACTATTTTCTTTCATTCTTCTTAAGCTATTTTTTTGGCTATTCTTCAACAGTTGTTTGTGTCAAATCAATATTTTTCATAGTTTTGGTTTATCCCTATTGAATGTGTGAAAGAAATGCCTTAATGATACTCTTCTACAATCATTGCTGATTTGTAAGATATTAATGATCAGTGACGATGAGATGTTTAAAAGTGAATATGAATATTTCCACTCACCTGGAACACAGACAAACAGAGCCTCTAGAACATGGTATCAACATTCTTGAGAATATAGTTAGCATTTATTTCAGTTGAATGTAAAAGGCTGAAATTTCTATGGCACAGAGGTGTTACCAGAAAATCCTCAAACAACAAATATTGCCTTAAATAGTGTTTAATAGGTTTTCTTTGAGTCATTTTGGTACCACAAATTTATCAACAATTTGTAAAACAGCATATAGACAGTGAAATTGGGAAATACTGCCCTCAGTGACACTACGACAAAACTTAATCACTCCATATACTATCCTGTATTCAACATGTAGCTATTGCATGTAGTTACTGAAACTATGGCATGGTGTCCACCAAATTGTTAATGAGGAAAATCCATTCTTGCATGAAAAGTTCACTTTTTTTTTAATTAAAAAAGTAAAGAAAAAAAGTAATTGAATATCCATAATAAAAATACTTTTGTTATAGCTCTGATTTAAAATTTTTAGGCATTAATCAAAATGTTTAAAGTCCCTGCTGTTTCTATTTATTCTGTTTGACAGTCACTCTTATGTATCCGCTCACAATGGTAAATGCACAAATAACTGAACAGATCACCAGAACTTTTGAAGTTATCAGGGTTGTTGCTTGACAATGTAAAATCATTACTTTCATTTAAAAAGTCAAAAACTGCTGTAGTATTCCTGAGATTTATAAATCCTACCTAGACCTAGAAAGCGTCTAGGAATCTGGGTGAGGGTGAATGCTTGCTTTATCAATTCCAGCTGATCCCCTATTCTTTCAGTCTTTGGTTTTAGCAGAGGCAATGAGTCCTAAGAATCCTGTAGAGAACAGCTCAGTTAGTAGTCTGCAATATTCCCTGTGTTTATCAGAAGATAGGTATTCCTCACAAGCCAAGCCCATCAACCCGTAGCAGTTGCAATGATTTCTGATGTCTCTTGTGTTTCCTAGCTAGTTCACAGTCCAGAGACTATACACATCGGCAGAAACAATATGGTACTTTGAAATATGGTAATACAAATCTTTTGAATGTATCTATGGTTTATCTACTTAATCCTATTAAGAAAACTTGACCTGTTTTCTAAAAATGGAAATGGACTTTTCAAGTGTGTAAGAATCATTTCAAATGTGTGTTTATTATACAGGTATCCACACAGGGATAAAACGTTAAAGGGAAATTAAATAGACACTTTTCCATGTATCCCTGGTTTAAAATCTGGACTTCTAGGAAGTCCCCAAGGCCATAATTTCTGTTTAGCAGCCCCTTCCTCTGTTACAGATTGAACATTTCATTCTAATGTGTGAGATAGTTCACGTTAGTAGCCTTTGTAATGTTCTCTGACTTTAATACCAAAGCAAATACTATACAAAATGAAATGGTATTATATTCTGATTTAACTATAATCTGAATTTTTTAGTCCTTTTAAGTGGCAGAATGGGAACATATAATATACAAGGTGTTTTTCCCTTGAGAGAGCAGAAATATTTGCAACTGCATAAGAGTTTGGATTTTCATAGCAGCACAATAAAGTGAAATTTTAATTACTGCGAACAGGAATAGGCAAAAGTTTTTCTGTGATGATGAAGAAAAAAAAAATCAAACTATAACCAGTGGAACTTGTGCCTTAGCATACAGAAAAAAAAAAAAAGGAAAGGAAAAAAGGATCAACCAAAGATGTATTACTATTTTGTATCTTTTACTTTTCACACTTTTTGCCATTGAGTACCTGCCTCATAGGAAAGCTGAATCAAGTTGCAAATGAACTACTTACAGATTTTACTCTGAGAATATACAGTGACACTAAGCTCATATATACAAACCGCATCTGTAAAAGCTCAAATAATAAAAAAGTAACAAGTCTAAGGAACTGAGGCAATGAAATTATTTTTCATTTGGTTTACATTGACAATTGCATTTGTATATTTCATGTTTAAAAGTAGATTTTAAAGATGAAGCCATATTGCACTTTTTGATATTCCTGTGTCAATTATGCTTTGTTTATCCAAACAATGTGCATCAATGAAAGGATTTAGGATGTTCTGAATACAAAAGACATCTTAAACAATATCTATACACTATTTTACACAGTTTTTTTTGTGGCAAAACCAGTGATCAGCAGTGTTTAAGTATCTAAGCACTGTTTATTGAAACTATTAACAGAATTCATTTCAGAAATGTCTCAGTGCAAGTTTGAAATGTCATGGACAAATGATGAAGTATGACTTGACACACAATGTTCCTTCCAGAAGTGCAGATTCTCCTCTTCTGCACATGGGAGACAAAACTACAAGAGCCATGTAGTGTGGCAAAGTACTTTGATGTAGGCCACTGCTCCCAGTTAAATATAGGTGTAACCACTATTGGTGTTTTAGTTAACAGACATATGTTTAGGACATGAACATTTTCCTTAATCTCCTTACTTTGTATTTCGGAAAAACACTAAGACATTTTAAAAGTATAACTTAGCATCAAAACAGGTTGTGAAATTCCATTTTTGCTTTTGTAAAGTTCAGAATTACTGATTTAGGAAGTAGACTTGGCCATGGCTTCCTATATGTCTCATACATTTCTGGAGAATGGAAACATGTGCCAGTATGAGCAACTATTCATCAGATGCTGATTTTGAAATTTGAATTGCAGTTCTCATCTTAGCATTAAGCTCCACATCCAAAAATCTGGTTAAATGAGCTGCTGTGTAGTACTTAGCGGTGACCTTTAGTAGCAATTACATTAATGGTGTATTTATGTTGTTCTCATGAGTTTTCAAATTAGACTAAACTTAGTTACTATCACTGCATGTCTTTTCCAGATGAGCTTAAAGTGAATTTTCATCCAAAAATGAATTCAAATTTTTTATATAAGATTCACCGAAAAACCACTGACCATAAAGCATTAAGTTCAGTGGTCTTGCATCAGTTTTCTGGTAAAAGGTTTTTGCAAAGTCCTGATGACTGAGCTTTTATTATTAGAAGTATTCTTTTCTTATTTCAAAGTAAGTGATGAGTTCATTGTGAGAACTATAAAAATATTTTTATCAATAAAAAATAACCTTTTAAAATGGTCCATTTAAAATTGAAAAAATATGGTAGACTATTATGATAGAAGTTGAACTGTTCTGAAGAATCCTTTATATCTAACTTTCCAACAGAGGAATTCAAACCCCAATTCTAATTAACACCTCCATAAATCAAGCTAAAGCTTTGTCAAGGCTATTTATCAGAAATAATGAAGAGCTAATGTTTCTAAACAGGGTAATATTTGATTCACTGCAGAAACTTTACTGACATCTCTTTGGCATAACACATGTATCTTATCACTCAGGAACAGTATCTTCATTTTTAATTGATGCCTAGAAAAAAACTGTGTCAGAATTCTTCAAGCCCATAGAAGTTTCTATGCATTTTTGGCTTTATATTGAAAAAGAGTTTTTCAAACTACAAGAAAAATACATTTTATTTTTTTGGTCAATACAGCTATCAGATTTCATTTCTGCTGATAGAATGATGTGAGTGCTAGTAATAGTAGGAGTTACAGCCATTGCCTAAAGCCAGCCCTCAGAAAGCATACGGCATGTATTTTCAGACTTGTTTTGGTTATATGCCAGTCTGGATTCTAAATGAAGCACCCTGCTTTAATAAATTTGACTTACATGTGCTCTATAGCAAGCTTCCCCATGCTTCCAACTCTGTGCTCTGCAGGCTTGGCTTTCAATGCCTCTGTTCTTCTGGTCCCGAGTTTTTCAAGAACAAAGCCTGCTAATTGTGCCAGATTGTCATTAATTATGTAATAAGGACAAATGTCCACCAAAAATAAAGCCACACAGTTTGCTTGAATTGGCAGAATGTTTGAACACTTGCTTTCAAAGGAGGTAAGCATTTGCATTACTATGTTGTTCCACAAACTCTTGCTTTGTTAAATTCCTCTATAAAATATGGCAAGTAAATATGAAGAATTTTCAGATGTAATTTTTAGAGGTAAAATCTAATGTCATAGTTTTTTTATCAGTCCAACAACCAGTAAATTGACTTGATATCTCAGGTATGAAAGAGTCCAGTTTGTTGCTAATATACGACTTTCTTCCTCAACTGTTTGACCTACTTAAAAAATGTTAAAGCTGTTTCAACAGACATTTCACATATTATTCACTAGACAGAAGTTTAATTCTCCTGTTCTCCATGGCTTGTTTGATCAATAAACTGATGCAAATTACTCCTAACCAATTGCAAATAACTCCCAATAAATGATTCTTGTAAGCTTTACTCTGCATTATATCAAAGAGCTTCTTATTTTCATTTTCATTTATGGTCATTTCGCAATCCAATTCCTTTAAAACTCAAAAGTCAGAGTGTAAGAAATTGACTTTTACTAATTTAATTTTTTTGTCAATTGATTTCAGTACGCTACATTAAATAGTCTGCTTCCAATAACCTATACCCTCCTGACCCTACTACAATATTGATCTTATGCAATTCTTCATTCCAGAAAATCTCACTTAGCTAAAATTTGTACTTTCTCACACTAAGAGCTGTATGGCCCAAACCTTGAGAATTAATTAGTTAACTGACTCCCACAGAAAGTAGAAGAGAAGGATAAAATAATCAACATAAAGAGTTGGACATATATTTTTGATAACTTCAGCATCTTTCCACTTAAACTGGTTTGATAAGTTATAAATCTATACAGTTTCCTTGATGCTATCCCATTAATAAAATTAAAATGTCATTACACAGATACCATAATAATAAATAGTTCCATTATTATATTAGAACTAAGAGATAAATCTGGACAATATAATGGGACTTCTAAATTTCTAAATTGTGCTCCACTCACTCCAGTTGTGACTGCTTATTTTTCAGTTGTCTAGGCAGAAATACTCATTAAAAGCCCTTTTGAAAAATCTTTGATTGTCTAGACTTGCTATATTATTGGTAGTGCAGGAATTTATATGATTTCACTTTAAAAAAAATATCTATGGAGCGTTTAAGGAATAAGAAATCTGTCTCTATTATTAATGGCAGGTTGTAGATTTATTTTTTTTGGCTATACAGTTAAGCTTTTTCTATTTGAAGGTCTTGTTCCTTTCTTCCTTGTAAATAGAAATATAGCATTTGCTCAGAATACCAGTACCTCATTTTTGGAATGCTTTTGAAAGATCTCCAGCAACCGCACATATTCTCAGAGTGGACTAGATTGGAAATCAAAGCTTCACATGCTAAAATTTGCTCTTGGAGAAACATAAAGATTGCATATCTGCAAGGTTCTGTTACACTTTTGTCTCGTTATGTCAGTAGAATCTGTTTCTCACAAATCACGTACTGAATCACTAACCCAGTTTGTTGAGGAATACTGTGGTATCTGTTATCCTTAAATCTTGAATTGCACTGTTACACAGTATGAGAGGAGTCTAGTGTTCCTGCAAGTATTTGGTGGGGGTTTTTTTCTGAAATAAGTCAGAGAATTATGTAACAATTAAGATTTATTTGTATGGTGAAATCCACATATTATTATGAGGTTTAGAAACTCTACAGAATTAAATGAAAAACACATTTATTACTATTGATACTTAAGTTCAACTCCCAAGAGGTTTTCTCTATCATTCAACTCAAATGTTGTCAGAATACTTACACAGCTTCTGTAGCTGGAATTTAATTCTTTGGCAAGACTGTTTTCTTGGCTCTTATTTCCATTGACAAGGATGAAAGATCGCCTTTCTGCTAAGTATTCTATTCCATTTAAAAACCATTTATCAAGAATTTTTCTAATATAGAGACTTACTATTTAAACAAGTGGAATTCCGAAACCTTGCAAAATCTTCAATGTTGTAGAAGTACATTTAGAAGACAAATGCAGATTAGTTAAGAATTAACACTAACCGCAATGGTCTCCAAGGCAGTTACTAAATCCTAATACAAGATCTGAAAAACCTTGCAATAATCTAACAAATCTCATAATGATAAAATGCCCAGACTTCCGAGGAGATTGTAAAATCTGGAATTATGCCTCCAGTTCTGGAATCTGTTTGTGCTGCAGTAAGCATAAGAACCGAAAAAATAAAGAAATTCCTGAGTTTACAATTGAAATAACAGAATGCGGACAGCTGTAAAGATGTATTACTTTATATTCTGATACTTGAGATTCCTAGGATCTTTCTAGAAACCAGAAATAAGAGGAATTTGAGGAGTTTTGTTTCTTTTTATGCCAATGAATTAATGTCTAGAGAAATACGTAACACAGGAACAACTGCATGTTAAAGTTTATGGAGTTTATATCAACTCCAGACAAACTGTGCAAAGCAACATCTTAGATATTGAGACTGTACCGGCAATGTTCTGTGTACGTGAAATGTCACAGAAAAACTACAGAAAAAAGCGTTGTTTCAAACAATGCTATTCCAAGGCAAACATGATCTACAATAAGTTCAGACAGTTTTTTGTCAGGATGCAGAAGAAACTCTCAGTGTTTAAGTATCTCTAATCTACATAGCTTTCTTGTCTGATCTTACAAACCATAAAACGGGGTTTGAAGTCAAGCATCTTGTGGAAACAGTGCTGAGATCACTTTTGCACGAAGGAGCCAGCAGAAAAGACCTCACAAAGCCCACTAGCTACATCATCTTTATCTGCCTTCAGTGTCCCTTGCTTAAGCTTAAAGTAATTGAATTAGAGAGACTAGCATTCTAGCAAGCTTCTGCTGAAAAATACCCCTTAGAATAAATGAAGGACGTGCCTTAAGCTCAATGAGTCATCTCACTTCTATATAGCATTACTATTAATTGTCTCGTACAGGTAAATTCTATGTTACACTCTTCAAAGTTTTGTCACACTCTTAGTAATAATCAGCTAAAAGCATACTTCGGGACAGTGAATTATCCTCCAGGAATAATATCAAGCTATTATAAGCCACATAGAAGTATTTAAGCAACAAAAAGTCATATACATGAGGAATTAATCAAATTCTTAAAACAGATTTGCTGAGTTATGAATATATATTGAGACAAAGGAATCAGTTCATGCAGTTTCTTCTGTCTTATTTTAATAATTCTGCTGTTTTAGTCTGATATTTTAATAATTTAATTTACATAATGTAATATTATACTTAGCATTATAAAAAGCTTATTCAATGTTCAAAGATCCCAATTATAAAAGCCTTAAATGTAATCTGGAACTTATATTACTATGATGACAGTAAAAATGTGTGACACAGTGAAAAATATTCTGAAACTGCAAAGCATCCCCAGATACGCCTCTTTTCAAAATGCCACTGAAATTGTAGGACCATATCAAATTTGTACCAAAAAAATCACATTTCTGGGAGAAAAAGCAAGAATATTCAGGTCATTCAGTAGCAATTTAGGGCTTCAGCAGTATCTGAAATCATTCATGGGAGTCATAATGGGTAGCATTTACCAGTTGAAAATCAGTTATGAATCTGATTGCAACTCCCTGCTTCACAGTATCATATAATGGTTTAGGTTCGAAGGGACCTTAAAGATCATCTAATTCTAACCTCCCTGCCATGGCAAGGACACCTCTCACTAGACCAGGTTGCTCAAAGCCTCATCCAACCTGGCCTTGAACACCCCACAGGGATGGTACATCCACAACTTCTCTGGGCTACATTTTCCTGTGCCTCACAGCCTCTGAGTGAAAAATTTCTTACTGATATCTAATCTAAATCTACCCTCTTCCAGTCTAAAACCATTACTCAACGTCCTGTCACTGCATGCCCTTGTAAAAAGTCCCTCTCCATCTTTCTTGTAGCCCTCCTTCAGATACTGGGAAGTCGCTATAAGGTCTCCCCAGAGCCTTCTCTTCTCCAGGATGAACCCCAACTCTCTCTGTCTGTCTTCATAACAGAGGTGCTCTAACCCTCTTGTCATCTTCGTGGCCCTCTTCTGTACCCACTCCAACAGGTCCCTGTCCCTTTTACATTGGGGGCCCCAGAGCTGGACACAGTACTCCAGGTGGGGTCACATGANTACATTGGGGGCCCCAGAGGTGGACACAGTACTCCAGGTGGGGTCACATGAGAGCACAGTAGAGGAGCAGAGTCACCTCCCTCGACCTGCTGGCCATGTTTCTTTTGACACAGCCCAGGATATGGTTGGTTTTCTGGGCTGTGAGTGCACATTGCAGGCTCGTGTTGAGCTTCTCGTCCACCAACACCCCCAAGTCCTTCTCCTCAGGGCTGCTCTCAATCCATCCTCCACCTTCTCTGTATTTGTGCATGGGATTGCCCCAATGCACATGCAGGACCCTTGACCTTGTTGAACTTCATGAGGTTCACACAGGCCCACTTCTCCAGCCTGTCCATCTCCCTCTGGATGGCATCCCTTCACTCCAGTGTGTTGACCGCACCACACAGCTTGATGTCATTGGCAAATTTGCTGAAGGTGCACTCAATCCCACTGTCCATGTCACCAACAAAGATGTTAAACAGCACACATCCCAGTAGTGAACCCTGAGGAGCGCCACTCATGTCACTGCTTGCTACTTGGGCATCGAGCCATTGACCACAATTATTTGTGTGCAAACATTCAGCCAATTCCTTATCCACCGAGTGGTCCATCTGTCAAATTCATGCTTCTCCCATTTAGAGACAAGGATGTCATGTGGGACAGTGTCAAATGCTTTGCACAAATCCAGGTAGATGATGTCAGTTGCTCTCCCCTTATCCACCAACACTGTAATGCTGTTTTAGAAGGCCACCAAAATTGTTAGGCATGATTTGCTCTTAGTGAAGCCATGTTGGCTGTGAGTCATCGATCACCTCTTTATTTTCCATGTGCCTTAACAGAGTTCGCAGGAGGATCTGCTCCATGATTCATGTCCAGCTATAGAGGTGAGACTGACCAGCCTGTAGTTCCTCAGGTTTTCCTTTTTTCCCTTTTTGAAAATGGGAAAACTTTTGCCAGTCAGCGGGAACTTTATTGGACTGCCACAACTTCTCAAATATGATGGATAGTGGCTTGGCAACTTCATCCACCAGTTCCCTCAGGACCTACAGATAAAACTCATCAGGTCAGGATTTGTGCACCTTCAGATTCCTCAGCTGGTCTCAAAGCTGGTCTTCTGCTGTGGGATGTTCCTCATTCTCCCATTCCCTGCCTTTGCCTTCTATGACTCAGGCAACGCGGTTAGAGCCTTTACTAGTGAAGACTGAGGCAAAAAAACCATTGAGTACCTCAGCCTTGTCCGTGTCCCGGGCAACCAGGTATCCTGTTCCCTTCCTGAGTGGACCCACATTTTCCCTACTATTCCTTTTATCACTGACTGCTTACAGAACTTTTTCTTGTTGACCTTGATGTCCCGGGCCAGATTTAATTCTAGCTGGGCTTTAGCTTGCCTAACTTCATCCCTGGCTGCTGGACAATTTCTTCATATTCCACTCAGGTCACCTGTCCTTGCTTTCACCCTTTTGCTTTTGAGTGTATCCAGGAGCTCCTTTTTCGTCCATGCCGACGTCCAGGTGTTTTTGCCTGACTTCTTTGCTGGGATACATGAACTCCTGAGCTTGGCAGAGCTGATCTTTGAATACTAACCAGCTTCCTTGGGCCCCTCTCCCGTCCAGTGCTTTAGCCCATGGTACCCTACCAAGCCAATCCTTCTTCTCACTATGTGATTGTTAGAGGGGATGGGGACTGCTTATATAGGAAAAAGGAGGGGATTTTGTGGGAGAAAGTTTACATAGGTATTCACAGGACAGTAGGTAATGTGATTCCCAAAATAAGTCTGAACAACCCCATTGTCTTTTAATATATGTAATAAAGTTTGTGTATGCAAATATACATCCTGTTTGAATGTGTGTATGTGTGTATATATGCTTATTACATGCATGTAAATGAAGAATTAATCAGATTCCTAGGACTAATTAAAAAACTTATAAGCAGTGCATGAAGTGAGACAGAAGGATTTAATACAATTTTTTTCTGTCATATCTTAATAATTTAATTCAATTTTTTTTTTTTTGTACAATATAGTATCTATTAATGTGTGTGTATACATATATACATAGTTTAAGTTATACGGTAGCTATTTTGTATCCAGTTCTGCAAAACTGAGTAGCTATCATTACCGTGACTCACATTTGTTTTTTGCCAAGAAGAAAAAGAAAAACCTGCTATTAGATTCCTTTGAAAACAAGGTACTGTCTACTTCTATATGTATGAAAGTGCATGAAAAGTGACATTATTTTAAAATTTAATATCTATGAAGTTTAAGAAGGAATAAATGCTGTGCATAAAAATGATATAAAGCTACTGCAGTGACCTCATCACAGTCCACAATTTCCTCAAGGGAAGCAGTGGAGGGGGAGGTGCCAATCTCTTCTGTCTGGTGGATTCTCTGGTCCTGATTTTTCAGGACATGAGGAAATGGAATAAAGCTGCGTCAGGGGTAGTTCAAATTGGATATTAGGAAAAGTTTCATCACTGAGAGGGTGGTCGGTCACTAGAACAGGCTCCCCAGGGAAGTGGTCACGGCCCCAAGCCTGTCAGAGTTCAAGGAGCGTCTGGATGACACTCAGTCATATGGTTTAGTTTTAGGTAGTCCTGCAAGGAGCAAGGAGTTGGACTCTATGATCCTTATGGGTCCTTTCCAGCTGAAGACATTCTGTGATTCTATGATTCTATACCATTTAAGGCATGATATTTATTTATGATTGCTGCAGAACTATTTCCTGGTGCATGCAGTTTTTTGTTTATGATTTCCTAGAAGAATTCCGTATTATGAGAGAAAAAGATATCTTCTTTTGTTTAAATGATTTTTTTAATCATTATTTTTTATGTTAGTAAAATGGCTAGGTGAATCAACTCAGAAGGTTTGACATAATTCCGGTGGGGAGCTGTTAATACTACAGAAAAGGAGTTTAAGTTCCCTGACAGAAATAACATAGTGCATTTAAAAATGGACTTTCACAAGCGATCATGTAAGATATATATGCACAAGTGTAAGTTAGATTTAGATTTGTGTGAAATAATTCTAACAACATTCTTTGAGAAAGGCATTCAGTCTAGTAAGTACATGACTTCACAAATGTATGTGATCTTAGCTGTAAAGAAAATTACAAGTTAAAAAATTGTAAGTAGTTTTCTTCCTATTGTCTACAGTGGGGTTCAATTAAGTAAAGCACAATTAGAAAAATCTTGAAAGACTTTCTTTGAAGTTAAGACCAACATTACTTACAAATGGGCTGCATGAGAAAAAAGTTTCATTAGTGTATTCTGCAGTGGGCTCCAAAACGTTGACAAGATTTTCCAGTCCCTTTTACGCATGAAGAATTTGCTGCTATCTTTAGCAAATTCTTAGTGGCTAAAGGAAACTGTTAGGTTTTTTTTTTTTTACTAGAATAAAGTTCAATGCTTTATAAACAACTGTTCCACAGAAAAACCTTATGACTTCTTTCATAAGATTAACCAAAAAATTTCTTGTTCCCATTTGAATTAAAACCATTATAGAAAATGGTACTTTTCAAAAACTTGGGATTGCCACATATATTTATACAGAACGGTATTATCCAATGAAAAGAGTGAAAAATAATTTCTGACTTTGTAGTGATGAAGGGATAATAGTATTTATTAATTGGTGCTTAGTCACAGATACAAAGTGTGTGTATATATAGTGTATTTATAGGCCCTCCTATTTGCAATATCAGTAAACAAACAGGACATCTATGGCCATAGTCTGAAAAAAATGAAGGCAGAAACTACATTTGTCTAGAATAATTTTTTTGGGGGGAAACAGCTTACAGTTTTGCAACGCATATTAACAGAATGTATGGATTAAATTCATCTGACCTCACATATAGGTTGACACCTATCTGGTTATGCAAGCTGCTTTTAAATGTAATAGAGTGCTATGGGTATGACTGTGATGCAGTTTAGCATGCTGTACTGTATCTATCTAAAATAGGTTAAATTAATCATATCTTAAAAAAATTTAACTAATTATAAAAGGTTCCTGATTAGCTAGCTGAGATGTTACTTTATTAGATGTTTAAAGTTAGTTGAGATTAATCCTGTCCCTTGGGTTTGTTTTGCTTTAAGACTTAATCACATTATTTACTTTTTCATTGTATGTATTTTTACAAGAGAAACTTACACTGCAAAAAAAAATCATGTCCATTTTCAGAATATCAATAATACTGAAATGTCCTCTGGCCAGGCATTTCTTGCTAAAAAATTAAAGATAAAAAAATAACCTGATTAGGAAAGCCCAGATAATGTATGGAAATTCTGACTTAGCACTTGCCAAAAAATGCCTTTCAAAAGCAGAATATGTTAAAGAATAAGAAATTTACAGCAGGAGAAAGATTGTATATAAAGTCCCTTACTAAGTACATTCATCAGTTTCTCATTTATAACTCCAGGGCCTCTACTGCAAGAGCATTTCTAATTCATTCTCATTTGTGGAGCCCTTGTTTTTTCCACTTCCTCAGAATGCAATGTTATCTAATGTTATTTCATGCTGAGATGAAACACTGACTGTATCAGTAAGGATAACTGCTGAGGAAGAAGAACAAAAGAATTGTATACATCTAATAGTGCAACATCTTCACTGGGGATACGCTGAGCTAGTGAATTTGCATCATCTGTCCCTAATGAATTATTTCATACAGTTTTGGTTACAGCAAATTGTGGTATGTGGAAAGATGTTAAGGCTGCGCAAAAAGTTTTATCAATAAACTGAACCAGGAAAATTTCTTACTGACAAAAAAAATAAACAAATAAATACAAACTTTTTTTCAAGTTAGTTTTTGTTAAGACTCACCATAATTTTTGGCTTGAATTTGAAATATATTATTGAATTCAGCTACTTGGGGAATCAGTCTTCTGATCTGACCAGAAGTTGTTTAAGATTTTACATGTTTTCCTCGCTTAGGCTGGGATAAAACTAAGTTACACTGAAGATGCAGATGAGGTTTTTGCCCATGACAAATTATACCACAACCCATTGTTGAGGGTATTCAACCTAGACTTTAACTTTGTGACCATGACACTGGTGTAGGATAACATTTGAATTGTGAATAGGTTTCCTAGACCATAGCTGAAAATTACCTTATGGAACCAACATCTCATGTCTAATTTTCCATCTAGCTCACACAGAGGAAGCTGTGTTAAAAAAGCCTGTGTGCTGCATTGGACTCTGCAAAAGATAAGGCAAAGTGAGGACAAGTTTCCATAAACTTCTGATAATTCACACAAGTGTCATGAAAATACTATGAACATTCAACATTCTATCTTATTAAGACACTTCACCGTATTATTTCCATGTCTTCACTGGACAATATTAAGTGCCTTTCATACACATTTGGAAACATATAATTTCCATTTAGACACACCATTTCCCCTCCTCCCTCAGTCTCTTTTAAAAAGGTGTTGGTTAGGATGTGAGTGCCTGTTTATCCTTCTTTCTATGTGGGTGCTTGCAATAGTGACCATTATGTGAAGAACTGAACTCCTTTCAAAGAACAAAGCTATACACAATAGTTAACAAAGTCTGATTGTTATTGCAGGTTCTGAAAGGCAGTGAATTATTACTTTTATAAAATAGAAATAAAAATAAAATCATGCTAATTTAATGTTAATCTTTCCTCTCAACCCTACAAAATGAAAAAATATAAGAGCTTAGTGATTTCATAGTGATTCACCTACAAGGTGCTTTCTTTCCATATTACCAATTTGTTTATTATAGCTTAAGAACTTCTGATTATTAGGCCATTGACATGGTATTTTTGCCTGCTAATTTGTTTGTTTTCTGACTACTAACTTATTAACTGAAATCAGAAGGGCCTCAATATCAACTCTGTAATTCTTGATTCCCAGAATTGTACTTGATGGACGAAAGAAAAGTTAATTAGGCAAATAGCAACATTGAGAGAACAGATATGGTGACGGTATGGTATGCAGTTAAAAATTACTCTGTTCCAGGAAAGAAAATGATTTATGTATTATTTGCTTTTAGATCAGACATTTTTTTCCTCAATATATTATTCTTTATGTAACATTTGATTTCTTAAAATATTTTCATTTCTACTTAAATCTCATAGCCTGGTACATTCAGCATTTTTGGCTAGATTGCGAATCTAAAAAATACCACTATAAAAGATTCACTGCTTAAGGGCTAGGAAAATTTAGAAAATTATAATTCTTATATTACCTTCTCATGCCTAGTAATTTCATTTTTCCTTGTAGGATCTGCCATCTATATGACCAGTGCTAGATGTTACCCTGGTCAACAAATCCTGATTCCTTTTGCTGGACAAATCTGAAAGGGAAAGAAAGAATGTGCAGACAAGATGTACTTAGCTCACTCTACTCATCTATAACCTCCAGACAGTAACTTCAACCCAAGTTGGTCAGAGACCTTAAACTCATTTAGGTCCTTATATAACACACTCTTAGGTACTATATAAAGCTTAAAAATGTGCTCTCCTCTAGCCTAAAGGAACTCTCATAGGAGTTTATACTGTACATCTCTTATGTTGGTTATGGCAGGGTAAATGGCACGGCTTTTGGACAGATTTCTTTGACATTAATTCTGTAATGAGTGATATAAACCTAAACCCTAAACAACATGGAAATACGAATAATAGCTATAGGGGAAAAGTGATCTTGGAATACTATACCTTATCTTAATTATATCTCAGTCCCTGTAGAAATTAGTTTCCCCTTTTTTTACACGAAGAAAATAGCTTTAATATTAGTAACACTGTGCCACTTGTTACTCAAGTAAAAAGATAAAACAAAAGAAATGGTAACATTGAAGATTATCCAACCTTTTTTAGCTGAAAGATGCTTTCTAATTCTGTAGATCTTCTATTATCCTTCAGCTTGAAACGTCCCAGGTGGGGGGCACAAGAGACTCGTTCATCCTCCAGGCAATGAACTTATTACCTGTCTTTTTCTTCTAGCCTCTACACAGCAGAAAACAGATTACTAAACTGCTTAAAAGGGAACTATTTTTCTTGATCTATTTCTTGATTATTTTGGTTATTCATTGTAATTAATCTTACATTCTACCAGTACATCCTAACAGAAGTTCACAAAGAACTGCAAAGTCATCAGACATAGGCACACGATGTATATACTAAAATTAAAATGATGGAAGTTTTAAGCTTCTAGTTATAGAGATTTTTTAAATCAGTTAATGACCTGTGTTTTCCAGATAAGTACATCATATAACCCTATCCATTACAGGGTGAACAGAACAATGTATTAACTTCTTTTCCCTACCTTAGCAAGTATTAAAAAAAAAAAAATTAGAGTCATTATTTCAAAGGTTAGTATATCTGCTCTGCATTTGTGGAGTCACAGTGCTCCCATGATCAAACTCTTAAGAAAAGAGAGACTTTTTGAATCATTGAAGATATCTTTAAACAGTTTGGTTGCTTTTGTGAGCATTGTTATCTTAGTTTTGTTTTGTATAATAGACCTTTGGCCCGCAAAAAATGGAGTTAAACTAAACTATACTCTTTGGAATTAAATAAAAATTATATGTTACCTTTTCCAAGCTGATGTTCTGGTTCTGGAAATACATTATTTTCTTTCTTGATATTCACCAGTGTATATTTATCAATGTGTGAGAATGGCTATTCATGGAATGTCTCCTCTTTGGCAGAGGAAGTCAAAGTTGGCACACATACCACCTACATATCCTATAGAGCAGGTACAGCAACCAGTTTCTCAAAGTTTGCCAAATAGGTAAAAAAGACATCATTATTTTAAAGAGAAAACACTAAAGTAAAGAAATGTAAAATAGCTGGCCTCATGTAACAGAAGTCATGTTTTCTACGACCCCAATTTCAAGAAAATGAATCTGACCAAAAAGTAGTGTTCTGATCATATTACCAATGTGATAGACCAGGATGTGTTTGCAACAAAATGTAGTACACCTTGTAGCCTACACACAGCCAAAGCAAGTTAATTCCTTTGGTCTTCTCAGAATCTTGTGTTCATCGTACAAGACCTCTTCCTTAAATACATCATCTTCATACCACATACTGAATATCATAGAATCTAAGATCATAGAACCATAGAATCATTATGGTTGGAAGAGACCTTGAAGATCATAGAGTCCAACTGTTAACTTATCAACACAAAGTACACCACTAAACCATGTCCCTAAGCATCATGTCTTCAAATCTTTTAAATACCTCTAGGGATGATGACTCCACCACTTCCCTGGGTAGCCTCTTCCAATACTTGATAACCCTTTTAGTGAAAATTTTTCCTAATATCCATCCTAAACCTTCCCTGGTGCAACTTGATGCCATTTCCTCTTGTCCTATTGCTTGTTACCTGGGAGAAGAGTCTGACATCCACCTCACCACAACTTCCTTTCAGGTAGTTGTAGAGAGCGATAAGGTCTCCACTGAGCCTCCTTTTCTCCAGACTAAACATCCTCAGCCACTCTTCCCTAGGCCTGTAGTGTTGCATGGGGCTGTTGTGACCCAAGTGAAGGACCCAGCATTTAGCCTTGTTGAACTTCATATGACTGGCCTCAGGCCATTGATCCAGCCTGTCCAGATCGCTCTGGAGAGCCTTCCTACCCTCAAGCAGATCAACACTCCTGCACAACTTGGTTTTGTCTGCAAACTTACTGAGCGTGCACTCGATTGCCTCCTCTAGACCTAGACTGCTGATAGACACGAAACAGAACTGACCCCAATACTGAGCACTTGTTACTGGCCACCAACTGGATTTAATGCCATTCACCACAACTCTTTGGGCCTGGACATCCAAACAGTTTTTTAACCCAGCAAAGAGTACAGCTATCTAAGCCATAAGCCAGCCAGTTGCTCCAGGAGAATGCTGTGGGAAACCATACTGAAGACTTTACTTAAGTCCAGCTAAACAACGTCCACAGTCCTTCCCTCATCCACCAAGTGGGTCATTTTGTCACAGAAGGAGATCAGGTTAGTCAAACAGGACCAGCTTTTCACAAATCCGTGCTGACTGGGCCTGATCACCTGGTTGTTCTGCATGTGCTCCATAATGGCACTCGATGACATGCTCTATAAACTTCCCTGGCACTGAGGTCAGACTGACAGGCCTGTAGTTACACAGATACTCCTAGCCCTTCTTGTAGATGAAGTGCCACATTTGCTATCTTCCAGTCAACTGGGACCTCTCACATTAACCGGGCTGGCTGATAAATGACAGAAAGTGGCTTGGTGAGCACTTCTGCCAGCTCCCTCAATACCCTTGGGTGGATGCCATCTGGCCCTGTAGACTTACGTATGTCTAACTGTTGTAGCAGGTTGCAAACCATTTCTCCTTTGATCATGGGGTTTTCATTCTGCTCCCTCCCTCTGCCTTCTGCTTTCTGTAGCTCAGGGGCCTGGGTACCTGGAGAACAACTGGTCTTACTACTAAAGACTGAGGAAAAGAAGGCATTTAGTATCTCAGCTTTTTTCTCAACCTTTGATGCTATGTCTCCTTCCACGTCCAATAAAGGATGGAAATTCTCCTTAGCCCTCCTTTTGTTGCATATGTATTTATAGAAAAATTTTGTACTGTCTTCTATGGCAGTTCCCAGATTAAGTTCTAAATAAGATACTCATAATCTTTTTGACCACATTGAGCATACAATGTAACCCTATACCATACCATGCGTCATTGTGGTTAAATTACTTCTGAAACACACATCACCTTGTTGAAGACTGTGTGGCTGACTGTATGGTACTGTGCAGATATTCCTGGAGGCTGAGTCCTAGTTCATGCCACGGAGCACTGGAAGTAAATATTTTTTCAGTGTACCTACGTTATGCATTCATGTAGAGTTGTCACAGTCATGTATTAATAGTTGACAGTAATTATAATAGGGCAAATAGTTAAATATATCACTGTTATGTGTTGATAGACAGTTGAATTCAATTTGTCACTGTCTAAATGTGCTGCATGCATTAGCTGATCTAATTTTTGTAACTTTAGATATACTTTAATAAGTATTGCTGTAAAACCCAGAAATCTTCTCATTACATTTAAATAACCTGTAATTGCATAAGGAAGGATTTTTTAGTGGTTTAAATTAATTTATAATAATTATAAACATATGCTGTAAGCATATAAGTTATTTTTAAAAGTTGAAACTGTCTCAATAATGCTGTGTGTAAAATGCTGATAGAAGACAGATTCCATGTATGGTTAGAATTAGATGTGCTTTCATGCAATGTGTGAGGCAGTTTTTTTCTTTCATTTTACCATTTCTTGCAGAGAGTTTTAATAGCAGCCCTTTGGGGTAATATGCAGTATAGCATTTAAATACAGTTGACAATGTGAGAAAAAGATGATGAAAAAAGAAAGAGATGAAAGTTTCCTTTCATATAAATATCTATTCATAGGTCGCTGCTTGTGCAAGATAAGATTTATGTATACGCACCTCTTTAGAAGAGAGGGGTAAGTTTTATTCACCAATAAGGAATAGTACATACTTTATTGTGGGTTTTAAATGTGTAAATGTTATTAATTTTTCAGTGAATTTTCTAGGCAATGATATAGTCATAAAACTGTATTTTTGACCATACACAGAATATTTTCTTTTTTAGGTTTATTCATGCAAACCTTTCTTAGTTCAGGGTTCAGTGAATATATAAGAGAGATTTTAGGCCTGAAATTACCTTAAAATTATAGTCTGTCTCTCTTAGAAATCTGCTTTCCATGAGAAATTGCCTGCTCCCAAAAATGATTCCTATCATCCATCTATCATTGGCTTCAATCTTCCAATGGAATGGGCTAATTCATCACTGTTATTTTGATGACATTCAGCGCTATCTATCCTTACCCTATGGATTCTGTTGGGGCTAATATAATTCCTGAGGAGTATTCAGATTCACAAAATTTCTCAAAACTAATATCACCTGGATGGAGCGTCTGTCAATTGATTCTGTTAGTTCCAGTACTGTTGCTCCCTGTGGGATATAGCAAACTCTTAGGTGGTGTTAAACACTTAGCTACAAATACTGTGCTATGTGCTATGGTGAGACCTTATCCAAAATTTAGTGAAATCAGATAATCAGTGTATTATGGGAAAAACCTTCTCCTTAATTTTATTTGCATGATTTCATACCTCTAAGCATAACATATAAAATTCAAATAAATCTAAATATGGTCATGTTCTCAAAAAATTTGTTTGACTTTTGAAAATAGTGTCATACAGTTGTAGTAGAAGCTTTATCTGAAATCTACAATCCTGTCTTTCTCCAAGTCTGAGCAGAAAATTAGTGCGAAATTTCACTGAGAATCAGTAGTTTTGGCAACTTGAATTTTCAGAAGTTTCTGTTTGGTTTCCCCCAAAGTATTGTTAAGGTGCATTGCTATTATTATTGTTGCTGTTATATTAATGCTGCAAATCTGAAGCTGTGACAGCAATAACTTATTTGTACACATCTGCCTATGGTCTGTCTATACTGAAACTTTTTATGCCTAGGCTAGATATGCTAAATACTGACAGAAATTTATGACTTAATTTCAGTGGCACTATGCAACTTTTGTGCTTGTATTTTTCTCTTGCATCTTTACTTTTATTTGTTCATCTTATCTTGTTTAAAAGTTCTCAGCATCAATATCTATCACCATAGAACCCCAAAACAAAAACCTCCAAAAAAAGAAAAAATTGTGGTGTCATGAGAATACATGTGTAGCTACAATTAGACAAAATATTCTTGTCAGCAACTTCTCTTCTCCTTCCCACATATTTATCACTGCTCATTCTTACTTAAATCTTACCCTCCATCTAAAAAAAAAAAGTTTATATGAACTACAATTAGTCATAGAGAACTTGTACCTAACTCAAACTCAAGAGAATATGCACAAAATCAAGTTATTTCCAGTTCACCTCTCTCACTCCTTTTTTTTCCACAGGTGTAAAACAACATTATTATAAATTTTTCATAGTTGTTATGGTTTGAGGAACCCACAACAATTTATTTTCATTTAAACAATTATTGTCTCCCAGTGACTCATCCCCACTGGGAAGGGGAATTCGAAAAAACAAGGAAACCCAAGGATTGAAATATAAACAGATTTAATAGAATCAAATGAAATAATTAACATTAATAATACTAAAGAACCAGTATTGATCCCAACCCCACCATAAAATATACAAGGATTATACTCAGCCCATTCTGTCAGTAGGAAGCTGTGCACTCCTAGCAGTGGACAGCAAATGTTGGACACTGCAAGCGCTACAGATTTGGGAGGAAGGGAAGGCCTCAGGGGTCCAGCACTGGAGAAAGAGCTTCTCAGGATAGCAGCCATCAAGGAAGAGAGGGAACTCCTCAGCAAACTTTCCAATTTATATTGAATGTAAGGCCAGCTTGGGTCAAGTGCCTGGGTCTTCCTCATCCCCACACCTGGCTAACTGGAAAACACTGAGGCCTTGAAACCCACATAGCTTGTCATAAAGTAAATATTTTCACAAGTCCAGACACTAGTGTCTTCTAAAGGTACAGTTCTCCCAAGCATTAGAAGAGACTTTATTGAAAAGTAAAATTACTAAATGAGAAACTAATCTTGCGACACTCAAACCATAACAACAGCATNTTGGGAGGAAGGGAAGGCCTCAGGGGTCCAGCACTGGAGAAAGAGCTTCTCAGGATAGCAGCCATCAAGGAAGAGAGGGAACTCCTCAGCAAACTTTCCAATTTATATTGAATGTAAGGCCAGCTTGGGTCAAGTGCCTGGGTCTTCCTCATCCCCACACCTGGCTAACTGGAAAACCCTGAGGCCTTGAAACCCACATAGCTTGTCATAAAGTAAATATTTTCATAAGTCCAGACACTAGTGTCTTCTAAAGGTACAGTTCTCCCAAGCATTAGAAGAGACTTTATTGAAAAGTAAAATTACTAAATGAGAAACTAATCTTGCGACACTCAAACCATAACAACAGCATGCATCATACACATTACAGTCTTAACTCTTTCTTATATATGTTTTTATACATAATATAAAATTAAAATATATATATTTTCTCTTTACCTTCCAACACAACAGTTTCTGATAGAATAGAGAGCAAAACCGAAAGATATGATAGAAAGTTGGTTTTAGGTTAGCTTCTTCTGGATAAAGTATTTCAGTAATAGTGATATTTTTCAAGTTGTGGAGATATTTTAGAAAAAATATTGGTTTAGAAATCCAGGTAAAGAGAACACAGTAAGCTGCAAGTCTTGCAGAATTACACATACATGTAAAGAATAAACAACATTAACAACACTAGCCTAAAAAAATTTGGTTTTAGAGAAATTTATTTAATATAAAACATACTAGATATCTACAATGTGTCTACCAAATAATGTGATTTGTGTTGCTTCTTAAATATTTTTATGCTAATTATTTATTTTGATATCTCCTTTAAATGCCCTTTTATTTCTTAATTATTCAATAGATTTAATTTATTGGAAGAATTTTAATTTTAAATTTATTTTTAGAGCTACCTCAGGCATTTACCTATACTTACTAGGATCTACATCAATAATTGTCCCATTACAAATATAACTTCAGACTAGATCATTTATCAGAAGTGTTCCTAAGTACATAATGTTCATATTAAAAATACAAATAAAAGGTTTACTTTTTATCTTGTAAAGTAATATTTAGATCAAAATTCTAATTACCCCATCACTTCCTTATCTACAATAACAATGAATTAAAATTTAATACCTAGCTGTGCCTGAAAGCTTATTCTTCCTTTCTAACTTTTATGTGCTTACCATGAAATAAATTAACTACTGTCACCTGTGCACAGCGTGGACTTAGAACTTCAAATCTCTTTTATTGACCTCAGAAGCCAATGGTTGAAGTCCACAATATGTAAAGCTGTACACATGTAAGTAGTTGCAGGACTACAGTTTAAATGTGTAAAATTGCTTAAAGACTCTACAGCTTTTAAAAACAGAATATAACAAAAAACTTTGTAAACTGTGTCTACTACATTATTTAATATAATATTTGGAATGTTAATTTCTTGAGTTCTTCCATGTCACACAACAGTACTAGTAAATTAGAAAGGCAGATTGATATTGTTATATATACAAAAAGAGTAATAAAACATAATTGCCAAGAATTCTATTTCACTCTGTGTTTTTAAGGAGCCTGTGAAAAACCTTATTTCTTTGAATTAATCTCATGTACTCATTTTAACTACATTGTTTTTATTCATCTTGCATAGTAGTTTAATCAGTTTCTTTAATTAGTTATAGTTCTGCAAGCCTTACAGTCATATTCTTAGATTTTTCATTATATTGTTATTGTCATATAATACATGGAAATCTTGTTTTATGTAATATTATAATTACAAATAAACATAATTATTTTAACCACAGACAACATTCTCACATTTAAAGTAAAGGAATAATAATGTAGGAATAGGTACAGATCTTGGAATGTGGACACTGAATTACATGGAAATTGTCATGTCTTGCTCTTTCAATCATTTATTTAGAGGGAAAAAAAAGAAAAGGAAAAAGTGAAACAACTACCATATATTTTAACTAATAGCACAATTAACACCAATTACTAGATAAGTAAGATATGCTTCTTTTTAATTAACACTGAAATTATTCTGAGAAACACTTTTTTTCTAATAAGTAGAAAAAAACCATAGACTATAAAAAAAGAAAAATAACCTCCAGTTTTCAAAGTAAACTGATCAGCCTCATGCTGAATGAGGTTGCTCAACCTCTCAGCTGAATAACTCTAGTTATTTCTTCACTTAAATCCCCAGTTACAAAAGCAGAAGGAAATTCTGCTTTTGTGTTTTGCTTCTCTCTTATCTTAGTGTAATTTTAATCTTAATTATCAGTACAAATTATGAGAATTAGTAGATAGACTGAATCATTTAAGGTAAATACTAGGGAAAAATTAAAATGTTCTTAAAGATTTTTCTTTCTCTCTTGCTCCAGAGACTTTCAGTGATGTATAGAATTATCTTTTATTTTTCTTCCTGACAACTTTTTGTATATTAATTTTTTTACATAAAAAGTGCTTCTTGAATGTTACACAGTGAGATTAGAGAAATAGTTACATAGCTACCATGATATAAAAGTAAGGGAAAATGTGTTTTCAACTTATTTTATATGTACACTACTGATTTTTCTTTGTATTTCAGAAAATAAAATAGAAATAATGGTGTAATGTTAAACTATATTTCAGCAGCAATTGATTTATATACCTTTAAAAAATAGAGACTTTAAGTGGGTCAGGAATCTGAAAGGACAGAAAGGACATTGATCTCTCCAGTTGCCATTAGTCCAGCAAAACCTTAAAACCTTTCAAAATCTGAAGAAAAGATTCTCCTCTGGCCTCAGGATGGAATTCCTTGGTATCCCATTGTATGATTATTTGCATTTTCACATAGTTGCTTTATTCTTCTTCAGCAGATTTCTTGCCTTGTTACTCCTAACAAGCTGAAAGAGTAAGGAACGAATGGCAAAGATAAAGAGAGTAATTATTTCTCTTATGAGGGATGGAAAACTAGCATACCAGTAGAGCCAAGAAGAATCCTGAAATGTCCACTTATATCCAGGGAGAGTTTTTAGGGATGACATTATTAAATATACAACTTTACAAATTTTTAGTTATATTTCTCTTCTGAAATGGTAGCTGAAAATAAATATTTGGTTCAATTTCATCTCTGGCTGAGCAGACTTCAAATTCAGAATCAATTCTAGCTCCAGGGGAAAAAAAAAAAGTAGGGGGGGAAGAAGAAAAAAACTCCCCCACCATAACAGTTCTCAAAGTGATTAAAGTTTGCATTTCAATTAATTTTACTTCATTATTCTTGTCCTTCTTGGTTATCTTTGGGCAATGACACATCGTTTGAAGGTGTCTCGGATGTGGCCCTTTGAACCTAATTCTGAAGAGGCTAAATCTCCTTATGAATTAGGTATGGAAGCTTAACACAATACCTTACTTTAAGAAGCAGGCATGTAAAAGTGCAGATTCACAGTTCCCCTTTCCTAAGCTATTTTGGGGGTTTATCTTCAAGTTTTCATTAGAAGATACAGCTGGTCAGATAAAGCAGTCATGATGCCACAGTTCTGCTCTCTGCATAATAAATAGGTGTTCAAACAAGGTCTTTTTGCCTTACTCCCACTGAATTATCATCTTTGAAACATTTTGATTGAACTTAAGAGGGCAATAATAAGCTTTACTGTCCTGAAGTGAACAAAAGAACCACAGTACTCAAAGCATCTAGTAGAAACACCCACATATTCTTGAATTTTCTGTATTACAATCACTTGCAAGCCTCGGCCTTCTACTTTGTTCTTTTATAAGTAGAAATTCTGTGATCTTAGGGCAAAGGTTCTCTGCTTTCAGATAAGATGTGGTAAGACTGGATATTAGCTAGCTGCATCATATAAGCTTCCTATGCCTGGTGGGAAAAAGTGCATTAGGAAACATACATATATTATTAAATATGCCAGTCCTTGAGCTCTAGTTCAGATGGTCTTTTGGACTAGTTCTTGAAAAAAATTGAACAGGTGGTTGGGCAAAGATGTTCCTCTTTTCTCTTACTAAATTATTACGATTTTGCTTTCATCCAGTATTTTTTCCCCAAATCGCCTCTTTAGTCATTCCAGTCCTGCTTGATTAAAGTACAGGAAATTCAAACAAATGTTCCAAAAGCAAGGAGGACAGCTTAAACTTTTTTTTTTTTTCCCTCTTCCTTAAAATCAGTTAAGAAGCTCACAATCTACAGACCTTGCTGAAGGTTATTTGGAATAAATGCAAGAAGCAATGATGTTTCTTTATGAGACTCAGAAGCTGAATGTCTAACCTTCATTCCTTACATAACATCGTGTAAAAAGAAAAGAAAAAAACCCAACAAAAACCCTTGAACTCCGTACCTTGCCTCAACTAACTTCCTAGAGTGAGGATGTCCTCAGGACACTTAAATCCTTCTAAAGGAGAATTCCCAGAAAATAGTTTAAATAGTTTAAATAATAGTTTACACAGTTCTGTAACAATTTAAATAATCAAGCAGTTGACTATGGCTTTTTCTGTAAAATATTTAAATACACTGGGGGAAAAAACCCAAAAAACCCAAACCTCAAAATGTGTACAGAAACATACTCATCAGAAGAGAGATTAGTAGACTACTATTACCTCTCTCTTGTTAAATGATGCATTGGTTTTCATGCACTGTTTGGGGTATGCGTTTCTGACATACATTTGCTACACATAGCAAATAAATCATGGCTTCAAATATAGGTTCTGTTTTGACTATTATTTCTCCTGAAATAGAACAAAAATCAACGGTTGTCTTATACACAAAGCCTCAATAGTTACCATTCACTCCCTGTGTTTAGGTGTGTGTAAGTGAATGGGATGGGGAAGAGAAGGCAGCTGTGTGGAATCTAAATGATGATTTTGCCTAAGTAGAGAGGTTACAGGAGTGCTTCTGTTCCCATTTTCCCTCACTCAAAGTATGCCACAATGTAAGTTACCCATGCCAGCATCTATGCCAGCACGGGTCCTCTGTTAGCACATCAGCCAATTTCAGTGAGTTGAAATAGGAAGATTGGAGCAACCTGCCATTCTTTCTCTTTTCACTAACACAGATAGCATAACACAAGTAATGTCACTTAATCAAGACACACAATTTGGTCACTTACTCAATTCAATTTGTGAGCGGTTAATCATTTAAATAACCTTTATCTAAACATTAAGAAATGTCTCAAAATTGTAACCACATATGCCTGCCTTATTCCACTTTGTTTATTCAAAGCAAAGGTGCTAAAACATTGTGTTAGCACCTTAATTGTAATTGACTAGGCAATTTCCTGGCTGGTATCATGTAAAACAAAGAGAGAGCACCAGCCATGATCTTTTAACTGCCATGTTAATTCTTCTAATTGTAACTGGCAGCATAATTAGCTAGAGTATTGCCCCACAAAAGTGTCTTGTATTATTATTGTCCCACCGTAGTAAAGGGTGTTTCTTTTCATTCAGTGTAATAAATGAATCATATTCTTCAAATTTCTCAGATAAAAGAGCTTCCACTTGGTTATTCACTTTGTTATTCACTTTGACACATTTAAACCACTTTTTACCATATTCCAGTATGGCATATATTCCAGTACCCACATGTTCCTATTGTTGGGTTTTTGTTTTGTTTTGTTTTGTTTTTTTTTAAACTAAGAAGTTTCAGAACCAAGAATAAACTAACATAAACATCTAAATGCAACACGAACTTTAGCAAAAATACTGTCAGGCTTAATGTTTATGATAATTATGTTATCAATGTTTCCATTAATCAGAACAAGACAATGAAATTAATAAATTTAAGTATTTAAAATTTAATTTTAAAGACAAGTGTAAATAAATTAAAACTCTAATTAGCTTCAGTAATTAAAAATCCTTATTACTTTGCCTGAGTAACTAGTCTATGTGATAAAAAGTCAAAAAATCTACCCCTTAGGACAGTGATTGCTGTGAACTTAGTTGTCTCCAAAGCATTAAAGTAGCTTTAGATTTAAAGCAGTCTCCATAGTTACAATGTACCTGTGAAGTCCTGTCTCTTTGCCAACCTCCTCTCTTCTGGAGTTTCATTATCCTTTACATCAAGATGAAGCACACTGTAAGCTCTGCTGCCACATCTGCCAATATGTGAAGCAATTTTAGCAGTTTTACTTCAAGATGTTCCAGAACAATGCTAGAATATGTCTATATGATTCATATCCTTAAGTTCTTACTCAGTTTTCACTCAACCTTTACTCAGTCAAACTCCTATTGGTTTGTAATCACTCTAGGATTTGGCCAAATGTGCAAACGACATAAGTTGGTCTGGTTCTTTTCTTCAAATATTTACCTATCTTGATTAAAAATTGATCTTACAGTACATAGCATGGCTTAGACTTTATAGATCTCCCTCTCACTATGGACAATATTTGAAATTCTATATCAGAAGAGTTTTGAAGAATGAAGGATTTTAATATAAATTCTTTTTGATTGACAGTTGATGACAAGAAATATCAGTATTGTGGAAATTTAAGAAAACTATCATATAAGTTATCTTTCTGTCAAGATAAACAATGGTGATTTTAAAAAGGTCACTTATTATGATTTTTTGGAATTAAAACTCATCCAGTAGTGTACCCGATTCACCATGTATGGTGAAAAGAATTTATTGCTGTGCTTCTCAGTATTGAAAAAGAAAAAGTTCATGCTGTCATTGATTGACCTTTAAAAAGAAAAATGTAGCTGGCTTATGGGTAAAAGCATTTCTTTCCCCCTCACTTTCTCCATTAGGGTTCACTGCATAGTTTCACAACACCTTTTGAAGTCTACCAGCATAAATCAAATGTTCAGTTGTCACAAGAGCATAATGATTTGGTTGCATAAACCCTTGATTAACAGTAATGCTTCATAGCCATTATTTTTAGATGAAGGCATCAATAAGTGCATGTGGTAGCCTACTAACCATCTCTATTTTGTCTAAAGGATTCCAGGCATGGCTGTGGAAGATCACTACAGCAGCTAAGTTCCACATTATTTCCTTTTTCTTTTTCTTTTTTTCTTTTTCCTAATCACAAAATAAATCACCTATCATACTTTTAACAAGTTGTAGGTTTATTCCTGATCTTTCACTAGGAAAGCATACATACCTGGAAAATAAAAATCGATTACCAGATTACCTAAAAAATGATCAAAGTCATAATTAATCTATCATTTCTAGTTGTGCATGATTACTTATTGAAATTTGACACCAACTCTTATTACTTTGTCTTCCACTTGCAAGCAGCATCTTTTCTATTCCACTTATGATTTTCTGAGTCATCTGTGATGTTGTATATTTATGTTTTAACAAAATAATGCAGTGCACTTCATGCATAGCAGTCTTTCTCTTATAGTATTAAACGAATATAAATCAACTTATCTTGAAGGTAAGAGGTATCTTTTTTTACAGGAACACAGTATTAATCAGTGAAATTCACTGAAAAATACACTGCAGAACAGGTAGAAAAGTTAAAATGTTATGTCAGTATATCTGCCATCATAGTCAATGAGAAACAGCAAAGATTTTCATTAAATGAATTAGAAATAGTTCTCTGAAATGTTTTTTAATTAATAGAAAAGCATTTTTGATTTTTTGTTAAATGTAAAAAGAGTCTGTTTACATATATTTCTTGGCATGTATTGTGGCCAAAGCGAATTGTACTGGAACCATTAGTGGAAACTTAATGGATAGACTGCTCTTCTGAAGACATTAAAAAAGAATATGCCATCTAGAAACCTGTGTTAATTAAATAGAAAACAACATCAGAACTGAATTTTGCAGAAATTACTTCTGCCTTGAATATAAAAATGTGTATTTTCAAAAAAAACCCCACACATTATAATTGCATTTGCTGAGTAACACACAAATGAACAGCCCACAACTCACCCATAGTCAAAACAATTTTAAATAAGTTTTACAATAAAAAATACATTTATCAAATTCTAACAGAAAAAAATTGTAAGAGAGAAAAGTTTTCTCCAGCTGCTAATTATATAGTTTAGTAAATTTGGTGGGTTGTGAATTGCCTGTAAAGCTGAGGCAGCTGAGGCAAAATCTGCTCCTATAATTTTAATATTTTTAATTGTTATTCCTAGGAAAATAAAAACTCTTTAAAGGGCTTTTTTTTTGTAGCTTGCAAGGTTCCTTTATATCATAAGAGTTGTGAGGTCAGCCAGGGGAGGTTTTCTATTTAAAACATTTTTCTCTGGTTCTATATGGGAGTTGTGAACCAGGTTTATTAACAAAGGGGATAGCATCTACAGTTCTACGTAGCTATTCTATAATTTCCAGATAAAACCTTCTCAAAATTATCTCATTATTATATGAAGTTAGTCATGTGGAAAGTATTCACTATTTACATATGTTTCTGTTTCTGACAGTTCAAACTTCACAATATTAATACGTGAACAACTAAACAAAGTTGGTCCTTTTTAGATTTAGAATTATATTTTTTTTCTGATGTTGTAAGAAGAAATTTATTCCCTTTCAAAGGTGTTAATATCCAGAATATTTTAAAATAGTCTAAAGTAAGCTTTACACGGCTACTTTAAAAAATGTATTCATTTAAAAAATATTAAAAAATTGCCCATGTAGAAAATTTATTTTTGTGAATGTAATTCTCCTTTTGCTTTCACTAAATGCTCTGTGTTCATTTTTCTATATTGCAAACTAAGCCTGGAGTTGCAAAGGTAATATAATTTGTCTTGCTTCTGAATAATTATCAGTAATAAGGATTAATTGGTCCTTTTTCTGTCCTCACAACCACCTGTTCTGTCACATTTATTCTGCTTGCTATCATCATTTACTAGTAGTTAATATGGAAATCACTTAAGAATGGACTTTGAAATTTCCATGATCGTTTGTTTAAACAATACTGTCAGGATTCCAGTAATTCATTTGAACAGTATAAATAATCTGAAGAAGAGCTACAATGGAAAAAAAAGATTACTGAATACATTGATTCAATTTTCTGGCAGTTAGTAATTTGTTTTCTCTAAAAACTGAGATCAAATATGTCTACGAATATAAAAACTTGTCAGGTAAATTGCTAACTGACTTCATGTCTCAGGTAGAAAACACATATGTGAACAAAATTGAATTAGATTATCAAAATCATTTTGTTTTAAGATTTCTATTAATATACATTATACTGAATCCCCTGTGTTTCAGTTCTTAGGTTATTTGCAGCCAAAATATTAGGGACGGAATTACTTAGGTGTGATTTTAAGTTAGCTGGTTACATTTATTTTTCTCATGTTATTTTATTTGCTAGCCTTTACATGTAGAAAAGAAATAAGAGTGTTTGAGATAATTGGAGAATAATAACACCAAATATATTTTTGTAAATCAAAAGGAATTAACAAGGTGCAGAATGTTTAAAAGGGCTTGACAGTAGAAAGGATATACAGGTATAGCTATTCCATGAAAGATACTGAGTTTTCAAATGTTCATCACATTGTGATAAATGTACTTTGGAAGATAATAAACAAGGAAGAAAATGGCCTCACAACACTATTTAAGTAAGGTGATTTAGATTTTTCCTGTTTTAGTTTTTAATGGATCCTGTATTCTACCTGATATATAATGGATATAATAAAACTTATTTCTTTGAAAGGTGGTTAAAATTTTCTAAGAAACTTTGTTTAAAGAATAGCTGTTCTTCCTCTGGATATTTAAATTTTATGTATGTGCACATAGACACAGCTTATTTATATGTGAAGTTGACTTCACCTGGGAGGTGATGGCCTCCCAGTAATGCTGAGGGCCTTGTACTGTAGAAAAATAAAAGATCATATTAAAAAAAAATTTGTATTAGTATAGAGTGCACACTGCACATTCATTTTTCTGCTACAGTTCAGCTTTGGATATCTGTAACTAGGAAGACTTGCTTAGACTTGCGAACACTATACATTTCCAGCAAATCGTACCTAACAATTTTGGTGGCCTTCTACAACAAGATTATTGTGTTGGTGGTTAAGGGGAGAGCAACTGACATCATCCACCTGGACTTGTGCAAAACATTTGACACTGTCCTGCACAACATCTTTGTCTCTAAATGGGAGAGACGTGGATTTGACAGATGGACCACTTGGTGGATAAGGAACTGGATGAATGGTCACACTCAGAGTTGCAGTCAATGGCTTGATGTCCAAGTGACGACAAGTGACATTCCTCCGGGGACAGTATTGGGACCGCTGCTGTTCAACAACTTTGTTGATGACATGGCAGTGGGATTGAGTGCACCCTCAGCAAGTTTGCCAATGACGTCAAGCTGTGTGGTGCGGTTGACACACTGGAGGGAAGGGATACCATACAGAGGGACATGGACAGGCTGGAGAAGTGGGCCTGTGCGAACCTCATGAAGTTCAACAAGGCCAAGTGTAGGGTCCTGCACATGCATCGGGGCAATCCCATGCACAAATACAAGCCGGGAAGAGAATGGATCGAGATGAGCCCTGAGGAGAAGGATTTGGGGGTGTTGGTGGATGAGAAGCTCAACATGAGCCTGCAATATGTGCTCACAGCCCAGAAAACCAACTGTGCCCTGGGCTGCATCAAAGGAAGAGTGGCCAGCAGGTCGAGGCAGGTGATTCTGCCCCTCTACTCTGCTCTCTTGAGACCCCCACCTGGAGTAGTGTGTCCAGCTATGGAGCCCCCGACATAAATAGCACAAGGACCTGTTGGAGTGGGTACAGAAGAGGAACATGAAGATGACAAGAGGGTTAGAGCACCTCTGTTACAAAGGCAGGCTGAGAGAATTGGGGTTGTTCAGCCTGGAGAAGAGAAGGCTCTGGGGAGACCTTATAGCAGCCTAGCAGCCTTCCTGTACTTAAAGGGGGACTATAGAAAAGGTGGGGATGGATTTTTTGTCAGGGAGTGTAGTGATAGCGTGAGGAGTAATGGTTTTAAACTGGAAGAGGGTAGATTTAGGTTAGATCTAAGGAAGAAATTCTTTTCTGTGGGGCTGATGAGGCACTGGAACATGTTCCCCAGGGAAATTGTGGATGCCCCATCCCTGGGGGTGTTCAAGGCCAGGTTGGATGGGGCTTTGTGTGACCTGGTCTAGTGGAAGGTGTCCCTGCCCATAACTGGGGGTTTGGAACTAAGTGACCTTTAAGGTTCCATCCAACCTAATCCATTCTATGATTCTATGATAAGGAGAGATCTGACACAGATTTTGTCCTCATTCAGTTTACAAGAGAAAACTCACCCTAATTCCTTGTTTCTTAGTGAGGACAATATTCAGTTTGCCCTTGAGTGAAATGCAGGGATGAATTAATATGGTGAAAAACTGGTACTTGAGGACAGTGGTCCAAAGGGAAAGTAATTAACCGTCTTCTCTGATATTTTTTCCTATATGAATAACTGAGTAGCTGTCCCCTTCTGCTTGACTTTAGAGAAAAGGAAATAGGTCCTCCATTTTTCAGGGCAACTCAAGACAATTGAGCTCAGCTGATCAGCTGATGATATTTATGAGGAAAAAAGCAACAATCTGCAGAAGTATTTTCACTATCTGTGGAAGAGTGGTTGCAAAAATGGCTGATGATGCTGAAAATTGAATTCATCTGTGTAGATATGTAGAAGTGCAGTACAGAAAACACAGCACATTTCCAAGGAGCCTGATGTGTCTTTATCCTAATTTTGTGAATAAAAGCTGTACAGTCTTCATCATCTCACAGTTTACTGAAGCTGCAAATAAATTGATTGTCACTGATCATGACAGGTTTTCCATAGACTGTATTTCAGGTAGGCTGGTGAAGAATATCATTGGATAGCTTTCTTTGATCTGCAGAAGCTTGGATTTATTAATGTTCTGGGCATACTGAAGCCCTTCCCCCTCCACATTTATTTCCCTTTTTTCTTCAAATTGTTGGTGATGTGGATAGAGTCTAGTATATTTATAGGCAAACATTTATTTATGTCTTGGATGCTGTTTCTTAATTTATGGGGGAAATTGCCCAAGGCACTGGATCAACAGGTACAATTCCCAGCTTCGAAGAAATAAGTGTATAAATATTAAAACTGGAATAAGACCAAATTCTATTCAAGACTGCCAAAGAGATATCAGAAGTTAATAATCTTCAGTCAATTAAAACTGTAAATCTACTTTGCAGTTAGCTAAATAAACGTGCAAGGTTAAGATGCCTCTTGCATCTTGCACTTTTATACAATATTACAGTATTAAATTTCAGTATTACACATTTTTGAGTATTGTGTTTTCACAGTGTACAAAATTTTTTCCCATAAAATACAATGAATATAAGAAACCAGAAGTCATCATACAGAGATAAGCAAAATTGTTACCAGTGAACCCAGGAGCAATAAGCAAAAGATTATGGTAGTATTCAGAGCCCTCAGTCTTGATCCTCCTCTAAGACAAACTATCTACTCATTTTAAGGTAAGTTGCAATTCTATTAAAAGATCTTGTTCAAAAATGGTCAGGACTTATTTTACCAGAAGATTGATGACAACAGTGTATAAAATATGTAACCAATGTGGAATTTGAAGACCAATGCACCAATAAATCAAGCCATGGTAACATCAACTTTAGAAAGAAACACACAATGTATTAATTGAGCTTTGCTTAAAGTAATGAAAATATCTCCAAATTTTATTGTAAGAAATGATAATGAAATGATGAAGTTCTTTATATTACAGAAAGTAGAGTATAGCTCCTTTGCTGGTTTTGCCTGGGATAGAGTTAATATTCTTCATAGAATCATAGAATCGTTATGGTTGGAAAGGGACTTTAAGATCAAGTCCAACCATTAACCTAACACTGCCAAGTCCACCACTAAACCATGTCCCTAAGCACTACATCTACACACCTTTTAAATACCTCCAGGGGTGGCAACTCCATCATTTCCCTGGGCAGCCTGTTCCAATGCTTGACAACTGTTTTATGGAAAAAAAATTTCCTAACATCCAATTTAAACCTCCCCTGGCACAACTGGGTGCCATTTTCTCTTGTCCTATTGCCTAATGCTCGGGAAAAGACACCAACCCCTGCCTCGCTACAGTCTCTCCTTTCAGGTGGCTGTAGAGAGGGATAAAGATCTCCCCTGAGTCCCCTTTTCTCCAAGCTAAACAACTCCACTTCCCTCAGCCACTCCTCATAAGACTTGTTCTCTCGGCCCTTCCCCAGCTTCATTTCCCTTCTCTAGATACGCTCCAACACCTCAATGTCTTTTTTGTAGTGAGGGCACCAAAACCGAACACAGTATTCAAGCTGCAGCCCCACCAGTGCCAAGTACAGGGAGATGGTCAATTCCCTGCTCCTGCTAGCCATGCTATTCCTGATACAAGCCAAGATCTTGTTGGCCTTTTGGCCCACCTGGGCACACTGCTGGCTCACATTCAGCTGGCTGTTGACCAACACCCCTGGGTNGAAGAGGGTAGATTTAGGTTAGATCTAAGGAAGAAATTCTTTTCTGTGAGGCTGATGAGGCACTGGAACATGTTCCCCAGGGAAATTGTGGATGCCCCATCCCTGGGGGTGTTCAAGGCCAGGTTGGATGGGGCTTTGTGTGACCTGGTCTAGTGGAAGGTGTCCCTGCCCATAACTGGGGGTTTGGAACTAAGTGACCTTTAAGGTTCCATCCAACCTAATCCATTCTATGATTCTATGATAAGGAGAGATCTGACACAGATTTTGTCCTCATTCAGTTTACAAGAGAAAACTCACCCTAATTCCTTGTTTCTTAGTGAGGACAATATTCAGTTTGCCCTTGAGTGAAATGCAGGGATGAATTAATATGGTGAAAAACTGGTACTTGAGGACAGTGGTCCAAAGGGAAAGTAATTAACCGTCTTCTCTGATATTTTTTCCTATATGAATAACTGAGTAGCTGTCCCCTTCTGCTTGACTTTAGAGAAAAGGAAATAGGTCCTCCATTTTTCAGGGCAACTCAAGACAATTGAGCTCAGCTGATCAGCTGATGATATTTATGAGGAAAAAAGCAACAATCTGCAGAAGTATTTTCACTATCTGTGGAAGAGTGGTTGCAAAAATGGCTGATGATGCTGAAAATTGAATTCATCTGTGTAGATATGTAGAAGTGCAGTACAGAAAACACAGCACATTTCCAAGGAGCCTGATGTGTCTTTATCCTAATTTTGTGAATAAAAGCTGTACAGTCTTCATCATCTCACAGTTTACTGAAGCTGCAAATAAATTGATTGTCACTGATCATGACAGGTTTTCCATAGACTGTATTTCAGGTAGGCTGGTGAAGAATATCATTGGATAGCTTTCTTTGATCTGCAGAAGCTTGGATTTATTAATGTTCTGGGCATACTGAAGCCCTTCCCCCTCCACATTTATTTCCCTTTTTTCTTCAAATTGTTGGTGATGTGGATAGAGTCTAGTATATTTATAGGCAAACATTTATTTATGTCTTGGATGCTGTTTCTTAATTTATGGGGGAAATTGCCCAAGGCACTGGATCAACAGGTACAATTCCCAGCTTCGAAGAAATAAGTGTATAAATATTAAAACTGGAATAAGACCAAATTCTATTCAAGACTGCCAAAGAGATATCAGAAGTTAATAATCTTCAGTCAATTAAAACTGTAAATCTACTTTGCAGTTAGCTAAATAAACGTGCAAGGTTAAGATGCCTCTTGCATCTTGCACTTTTATACAATATTACAGTATTAAATTTCAGTATTACACATTTTTGAGTATTGTGTTTTCACAGTGTACAAAATTTTTTCCCATAAAATACAATGAATATAAGAAACCAGAAGTCATCATACAGAGATAAGCAAAATTGTTACCAGTGAACCCAGGAGCAATAAGCAAAAGATTATGGTAGTATTCAGAGCCCTCAGTCTTGATCCTCCTCTAAGACAAACTATCTACTCATTTTAAGGTAAGTTGCAATTCTATTAAAAGATCTTGTTCAAAAATGGTCAGGACTTATTTTACCAGAAGATTGATGACAACAGTGTATAAAATATGTAACCAATGTGGAATTTGAAGACCAATGCACCAATAAATCAAGCCATGGTAACATCAACTTTAGAAAGAAACACACAATGTATTAATTGAGCTTTGCTTAAAGTAATGAAAATATCTCCAAATTTTATTGTAAGAAATGATAATGAAATGATGAAGTTCTTTATATTACAGAAAGTAGAGTATAGCTCCTTTGCTGGTTTTGCCTGGGATAGAGTTAATATTCTTCATAGAATCATAGAATCGTTATGGTTGGAAAGGGACTTTAAGATCAAGTCCAACCATTAACCTAACACTGCCAAGTCCACCACTAAACCATGTCCCTAAGCACTACATCTACACACCTTTTAAATACCTCCAGGGGTGGCAACTCCATCATTTCCCTGGGCAGCCTGTTCCAATGCTTGACAACTGTTTTATGGAAAAAAAATTTCCTAACATCCAATTTAAACCTCCCCTGGCACAACTGGGTGCCATTTTCTCTTGTCCTATTGCCTAATGCTCGGGAAAAGACACCAACCCCTGCCTCGCTACAGTCTCTCCTTTCAGGTGGCTGTAGAGAGGGATAAAGATCTCCCCTGAGTCCCCTTTTCTCCAAGCTAAACAACTCCACTTCCCTCAGCCACTCCTCATAAGACTTGTTCTCTCGGCCCTTCCCCAGCTTCATTTCCCTTCTCTAGATACGCTCCAACACCTCAATGTCTTTTTTGTAGTGAGGGCACCAAAACCGAACACAGTATTCAAGCTGCAGCCCCACCAGTGCCAAGTACAGGGAGATGGTCAATTCCCTGCTCCTGCTAGCCATGCTATTCCTGATACAAGCCAAGATCTTGTTGGCCTTTTGGCCCACCTGGGCACACTGCTGGCTCACATTCAGCTGGCTGTTGACCAACACCCCTGGGTCCTTTTTTGCCAAGCAGCTTTCCAGCCACTCTTCGCCACGCTTGTAGCACTGCATGGGGTTATTCACAGTAGCTAGTATGGGGCTATGTTTTGGACTTGTACTGAAGACAGAGTTCATAACACAGGGATGTTTTAGTTACTGCTGAGCAGTGCCTACACACAGTCAAGACCTTTTCTGCTTCTTGCCCACCTCACCAGCGAGTAGGCTGAGGGTGCACACGACGCTGGGAGGTGGCACAGCCGGGAGAGTTGACCCCAACTGACCAAAGGGTTATTCAATGCTATATGACATCATGCTTAGCACATAAAGCAGGGGAAGAAGAAGAAAGATTGTGACATTTGCAGTTATTTGTCTTCCCAAGTAACCATTACACATGATGGACCCCTGCTTTCCTGGGGATGGCTAGACACCTGCCTGCTGATGGGATGCAGTAAATTAATTTCTTGTTTTGCTTTGCTTGTGTACATGACTTTTGCTTTACCTAGTAAACTGTTTTTGTCTCAACCCATAGGTTTTCTCATTTTAACCCTTCTGAATCTGTTCCCCATCCCACCAGGGGAAGTGAGCGAGTAACTGTGTGGTGCTTAGGTGCCAGCTGTGTGGAAACTCTTAGTTGCTGCTAGGTTGCCAGCTGAGGTTAAACCACAACAGCTCCATGTGGTGTAATATAGTCTTTCATGCAAAATAAGACTAATTCTGATTCTTTAACTGTTTTACAATCACTCTAAAAGCCTTATATGACAAGGCCAAGTTTAATCTGCAGCATGGACTTCAGATTTAATTCTACACTTTGTTTCATTGATATAGAATGGGAAAAATATCATTCAGGGTCCATCAATTTCACTAGTCAGGCAGCACTGCGCATTCTAGTTCAGCTCAAAAAGAGGCTTCAGTTTTACAAATCATAATGGATTATAAAAGGCACAGGAAGTGAATGGTCAATCTAGCAACATTACCTCTTACATGAGAAATACAAAGTCAAATGTTATTAGAGAGCAAGGCAGGTTCTAAATGTGAATTTTGCCTGTGAGGAACAATGGAGGGCTTTTCAGGGAGCTTTAAGAATCTACTTCTTTAAATATTCAGTATGTTATTGTTGTTAGTAATGTAATGGTGGTGTTAAACTTAGCATTTGCTCAATTCTTTCTTCTTCCATTCTTTAGCTTTCTCGCTTCTCATTAAATAGTATTTGGATACGTCTCTCTTAGCATTTTCTTTTGCAAATAGCATGACACAATGTAGAACTTTCTTGGCATTCTAATCAATGAGATGCAGGGTATTTTACCAGCACAAAGAAAACCTACTTTAAATTGAGAATTATTGTTAGCCTCTTCATCCTTACTGTTGAACTATGCAGGCCCTTATCACATTAGTATTGCACAGCCTAGAAGAAGGGTAATTGCATCATCAGTCTCTCTTGGTCTCTGCCTCAGCCCTTTTAACATGCTCATCCTTTCCATTACTTCATGATTTCATTTAATATTCTCCTGGGTTACAATCATATCAGCAGCAAGAACATGCTGAATTAAGAGTTGCTGTATGCTTTACTCTAGAATTTTTCCTGTGAATTAAAGGGCAATTGACTTTTTTTTTTAATAAACAGTGTCCTTTTGAACTTTCATGTCCAAATGGATAGATATTGAATTTTTATTTTAGAGTTTGAATTTGAAATATAAACAGGTAACATAATCCTTTCTTTAATACAATTACAAAGCGTGACTGTCTATATAGTATAATCCTTTAGGTACCTAGTGCACTTGCATTCCTTTCAGAGAGTTAAAGTTATTTAAAGACCTCAACGTTGTGGCAGTTACATGCATGTGTGTTATATCTTTTTTATTTTCTTCTATTACATTTTTTGAGTGGATACATAATGCAGTTGCTAAAAATGAGAAATGCTCATTCTTGCTTCCAAATTTACATTGGCAACGGATGGGATCTGTGCTTTTCATATTTTAAAGGGACACAGTACATGGAAATGTAGGGAAGCTTCTTATTAATTAATGCAAATCTTCCTTTTTTAAGTATATAATCTATTTTCAGGTGTCTATGCCTGTAATAATAATAACAAAAAATAGATACATAAATAAAAATAATAAAATTGGTTACAAAAATACATATGAGAGCTGACAGAGATAACTGATCTGCCATTTTTATCTCAAATGTCTCTTGCTCCCTAATGGTGTATATGTATCTCTGCATAGACAGACTTAGACATTATACAAAATACAAAAGTTCTATGTCTGCAGGTGCAAAGCCCTACACAGGCACAGACCCCTTGATAATTACAGACAAGAAAATTAACATCCAGATCCTAATGATAAAAATAATGCTTTCATTCAAGTCCTCTCAAAGGTCAAGATTGTGTCACAAATATTCATAAAAAGTGTTTGAATACCCTTATTTCAATAATCGGACTACTTACAGAGCTGAAAAAAATATGACTGAAAGACCTTTAAAAATGTTTACTGTTGAGACAGTACAGTTCTCTAATTTCATGTCATTTGTCTGAACTTGGTACTGAGATTAGGTAAAACTGATTCCTAAAAAGCCCAAACAATGCCTTAGGAATGAGTCCAAGTTCCTACTTAGCTTGGAAAGCTATATATTTTTTTCACTACTCTGATGCTGTCCTTCCATGTTATAACTTGTAGCTTTAGCATTATTTCTTCAGAGTGAAGGAAGGAGCAGGATGGAGGTAGGAACCAGAAATTGTCTGCCGCATGAATCTTAAGGGAACACGTTACTTCAGGGAGGAATCCCCAAAGACCTAATGCTTCTGTAACCAGTCTGAATTTTTTTCTTTAGCTTCACAATTTGTCTTTTGGGAGAAAGAGGGAGTATGTAGCAGGCAGTAGTAGGACAATACTCTAGGGAGTCATGTCATCAAGGAGAAAGCCAAGGAAAGCATAAATATGTTCTGAGTAGAGACTGCTGGCAAATAATACCAATGATTTTCAGATCTATTTACTGACAAGCTGAATTTCCTTAAAGAGGAATGTGCATTGCAGTGGGGAGGAAGGATGTATAGAAGAAAACTTTATATTCACATTCACAAAGTAGTAATTTTTGTTTTCAGAGAATGACTATAAAACAGGGAATTTAATATCATTGGAACTACTTTATGCTCACATGAACACAACTAAGAATGCAGGAGATCCAGAATTTTTAAAGTGCATTTTCATTGTTTTCCTCAGCCATGTCTTTCACAGAATCACACAATGTTAAGGGTTGGAAGCGACCTCTAGAGATCATCTGGTCCAGCCCGCTGCCAGAGCAGGTCCACCTACAGCAGGTTGCACAGGATGGCATCCAGGCAGGTTTGGAATGTCTCCAGAGTCACAGACTCCAACACCTCTGTGAGCAGCCTCTTCCAGTGCTCTGCCACCCTCAAAATCAGGAAGTTCCTCCTCATGTTCAAAAGGAACTTCCTATATTCGAGTTTGTGCCTGTTACCTCTTGTCCTGTCACTCGGCACCACTGAAAAAAGACTGGCCCCTTCCTCCTGGCAACCTCCCTTTAAGTATTTGTAAACATTGATAAGATCCCCCTCAGTTTTCTCTTCTCTAGGCTAAAAAAACCAACTCCCTCAGCCTTTCTTCATAAGAAAGATGCTCCAGCCCCCTAATCATCTTTGTGGCCCTTCACTGCACCCTCTCCAGCAGTTCCCTCTCTACCTTCAACTGAGGAGCCCACGGGGTTTTTTGGCTTTTTTTTTTTTTTTACTTTATTTTATTTGAATGTAGTACTTTTAATCTAATTGCTTATTAACTGTGTAATTCTAAGATAGCTTGAAACTTACACAGAAAGATCTCTCCCCAAACTTAAATTATATGATATTTTGAACATATCAGTTTGATAACTGAACTTTTGAGTTTAATATTCAGTTAAACCAACTTAGATTTCATAACGCTTCCTTCCAGCTACTTTACCAAGAAACATAGTAAAGCAATCAATTTTTTATCAAAGAACTATGAAGGTAACTAATGGAAGAAACTGTATTATTATAAGCTCATATGATCATTTCAGATTTTACAATCACTTTAACTAGATAAAGTATTTGGATATGAGCTGGCAACATGCGCTTGCAGCCTAGAAAGCTAGTGGTACCCTGGGTTACATCAAAAGAAGCGTGGCCAGTAGGTCAGAAGAGGTGATTCTGCCCCTCTGCTCTGCTCTGGTACATCACCCAGAGTGTACTGCATCCAGCTCTGGAGTCCTCAGTACAAGAAATGCATGGTCCTGTTAGAGCAGGTCCAGAGGAGAGCCACAAAAATGATCAGAGGGATGGTGCACCTTTCCTGTGTAGGATTCTATTTTTTGGATAGTTCTATGTATTGGATAAACTCTAAGACAGAAAAGATCAAACAGTATATGAACAATAAGTATCACTGGATGAGTCAGAATTGTTTTGAGTTTTATCTTGGTTTTTTTTTTTTAATTCATTGCTTGGCAGCACCCTAAAAAAATTCAGCAATGTATAGCGATGTCTTGGAATAATCACTCAGGCTGATACATTTCTTGTCACAAGGAACAGCAGAAACATCAGAAACAAACACCATAATTGAGGCAATATTAAAAACTCAAGGAATTCCTAATGTTGTCCATTTTAAGTTTTCTATTATGTTTTGTTCCTCTCCATTCTGACCATTAGGCATCTGAAATATAATTTAAATTACTATCAATTCATCTAACATGCCAAGGGAGTAATAAGAAACTCATTTCCTACATACAGAAAAATACACCCAATAAACCACCTAAACAGCAGAAGTAAGTTTTATTTTTATTATACCTTTCCAAAGCAGAATTGCACTGAATAAATCATGGATGCATTGCAGGTGTAAAACCCATTGGTTTATGCCTATATTTTTGTGCACTTTAATTCCCTTAAGTTATTAATAATAATTTCTAACCAGTACCCTGTCTCTGGTTGTAGGAAACCAAAAATGTAGTGCCATTTTGTTCTTTTACCCTTGAATAAACATCTGCCTACATTATATTAGGAACTGTTGGTTTTATCATAGGAGGAATATTCCTGTACTCTACTCAAAAAATCACTCAATTTAATAAAAATCAAAAAAATGATAGGTTTTTGACAAGTCTAAAACAAAATTTTTTACAGCAGTATTGCAATTCTCAGTGACATGACCAAGAGTTCAAACAGATTCTGAATTTGAGTTTATTAATATAATCAACGGTATTATTCTAAATTATAGTTGCTTTGAAAAGTGGGGCTTCTCAGAAGCTGTAACAAACACCTGCCACATTTATACAAGGTATAAGATCGTATTTATCATTTCTTACGCAAGAAAATCCCATTTAGTACAAATTTTAGGTAAATAGTGGAAAATCTAAGGAAACATTAAAAAGCCCACCGAGAACTTAAGCGTTTTGTCAGCAATCTCTTGGTGTGCCCAGGGCACAGGACTGCCAGCAGAAGTCTGTACCTTGAAACAAATTGCTCATATGCGGACTTTTAAATTTCAGAAAAACAGCTTTAAAATCTGAGGATCAGATCTCTTCAGTCAAGTAATAAAGACATGTCAGGACTTAAGGTCCAGATAATCAGATCTAGGTGAAATATATTTAGCTGGAATTGTCATGTGAGTGGGGATTAAAAATAAATGAAAAAATAAAATGAAGAATCATTTTTGCTCAGCACAAAAAACGTCTAAGGAACCCAAATTTCAAGGCATTGCTTCTGAGGTAACAGTTCAGGTAGAAAAATCCTAATAATATCTCATTAGGACTAACAAAGCACACATTTTGTAAGTACATAGTTAAGTCTATGCTGTACAGGGAAGCGTGTCAATCACAGTGGAATAACACCAACACAGCCAATATCATGTATTGAAATGTGCCATTGGGACTCTGAGTTAAGATGAGGATACTGCAACGAAAATATTTTTCTTGCTTTCCTACATATGTACTTTCAGATTTACATTTACTCTTTCTCTTTAAAGACTTCAGGCTATGTCGTACTAGTTCTGAAAATATACTTTGGTGACACAGGAAGGAAGCAAAAGCAGGTGTTGATCACCTTCTCACGTCCATGCATATGGGAAGAACTGTTCTGAAGTACTGCATTATTACTGTGTGACGTATCTACCAGCCCCTATTTCTGCACAGCCAGATTAGAGAAATCCACAACATAGACAACATAACTACATTCTTACTATATTGCTCAGGTATTTTGAAGTTTCACATCATGTGAAATGGTAATGAAAGTGTGTGACTTCTAAACAATTTTGTTTTGCTCTTCTGTAATTTTCTATTTTAAATGATTTACAAAAGAAATAAATGGGGAAAGAATTAGACTGAATATCTGGCAACATTTCAAAGTGTGAAACTGATTTGATTTATGTTAAAGTGTTCAAGGCCAGGTTTGATGGGGCTTTGAGCAACCAGGTCTCATGGAATGTGTGCATGGCCATGGCAGGGGATTTGGAACTAGATGATTTTTATGGTCCCTTCCAACCTAAACCATTCTGTGATTCTATGTTCTATGAGTTTCTGTAAAGAACTCATAGAAGATCCTTTATTTCAGACATCTAAAACTAGACTAAACAAAACACAAATATATTGCCAGAAACAAACTTTATGCAGTAGTAACACCAGCATAAACTCCCTGTTCTCCTCACACTTAGAAATTCATAAAATTAGGGAGGATTCTATGGTAAGCTGCTCACTGTTCGGCTCTCTCCAAGGCTGATATTGAAGCTGCAAATTTTCATCATGTCTTGTGCAGTATTAAAATAAATAGATAGGTAGGTAGGTAGGTAGGTAGATAGATAGATAGATAGATAGATAGATAGATAGATAGATAGATAGATAGATAGATAGATAGATAGATAGATAGATAGATAGATAGATAGATATAGATGGATGTCGAAAGTTCACTCAAAATTTTTACAAACCTAACAAAGATTTCAGTGGCACAAGACTAGATCCTAATCACTCGCCTGTCTTGATAGTCTACCTGTGCACAAATACTGACATTTATTTACTTATTTTCCTATTAATTGAGATACTTAAGTAGGTAATATTTATTCTGAGAGTGTTTTTAATTCATAAAATGGTATATATTTTTTAAACTTTGCTATAAGCATTGTGGGATAGGTATCATGCAAGCTTTTTGCTTTCATTTAAACTAACATTGCTGTACATATGTTGTTTCATCTTACACCTATCAAATTTATTCACATTACATAAAAATATTACACTATGGAGGATGGAAACAATTTTAAATGGACTGCTGGTTTCTAGCACAGTATTTTCTAAAATATATATTCAGGTCACACACAGAATTTTGCTTTGGAACAATCTAGAAAGATGTAAAATATAGATGATATTTCTATTTCTGTATATCAGATTGTATTTTAGGAATCAATATTTCCATTCTCTGGTTTTACAGAGGATGGAAAGAAAAAAGAAAATGAAAAAGGTAAAAAGTTTGGGAATGATTGTTTTATTGAGAAGCAAAGCGGGATTTTTTAACCCTTGAATTTGTCTCAGAACTACGCATTCCAGAATGCGTATTAGATTAGAATAGGATTGATTCAAAGTTAGCTAGGTGGGGCTGAGTTAAAAAATATTTTAAGTATAACAATAATGATGAAACTGTCAGTCACAGCTTCTAACTTGGACATTGGTTGAATGTTGAATAAAATAGCTCTTATTTGTCAATTTCCCTGTCCTTCCTGTTCTAACTGTGACTCAAACAAGCACCTTGAAAACTGGCAAAGCTTTCAGTTCTCCTAGACAGGAGAAAAAAAAAAATCTGGAGAGGTCGAGGACACACAAATTCTGACTACTGGAGTCAAATCAGGCAATGCAAGATAAAACATGAACACCACCACCATGGCCAAGGTGAAGAACAGGAAAAAAAAAAAAGAGCTGGAAGTGAAGATCAAAAGCATAAAGGAAAAAAAAAAAAAAAAGATGTGTAAAAAGAATTACGATAAAGGGACAATATACAGAAAGAAAATAAACTTGCTATGCGTCTCTTCTACTGACATATTCAAATGTATATATTCAAATATATCAAACATATTCAGATTATATATATCAAATGAAATGTAATTGCAGCATTTTCCTCTTATGCTTTTATTAAAATGATCCTAGTTAATGATATTGACTTTTATATTTATAACATAAACTACCTCACTGACCATATTTTACAAATAGGCTTATACCTGAAAAAATAAAAATAGATGTATACATCTAAATTTGTGCATATGTGATTTGCAAATTACATATCAAAAGCACAGAAAAATACATATTATTTTATGGGTTCAAACTAGCATTTATATTTCTGTCAATTGCGTGTTAAAGTAACGTTAAATGTTAATCAAACTTCTACTTTCTCCTACCAAGTCCTTCAACTCATAAGTAAAGATCAATAGAATTTTTTGAGATTAAGAAGCCAAAGGCCTACAAGTGTTTTAGAAATAGCTTACATTTCCATTGGATTTTTTTTTCTGCTTTTCCATATTCAGTAATTCAAATACTCTTTTGGCATTTAGAGTCATTTTTATATATCCAATTTAGAAAGATAAAACAAGAATTATCATCCATATTCTCTGTGTATTCAGAGGAATTCCCTATGTGTAAATTTATTCAGGTTAAGGTTTTATTTCTTCTGCAGATGTGTTTATGTCTTCAGTCTGAAAGGAAAATATGAGTCAAATCAGAACTGTGCACATTCAACCACGTTCATAGATTCATAATATCATTGGAAAACTCCGATTGGAAGGATCTCAGGAAGTCTCTAGTCCAACTCTGAGGTCAGATCAGACTGCTGAGGCCATGATCCAGTCATGTTTTCAGCCTCCAAAGCGTGGAGGTTGCACATCTTAGGGAAGCCTGTTCCACTACTTGACTGTCCTCACAGGGGAAACATTTTTCCATACATCAGTCTGAACCTCAGTTTGTACCAGTTGTCTCTCATCTCTTCAGTGGTCCACCATGACCACTGAAGACCCTGTCTCTGTCTTCTTAATGACGTCCTGTAGTGATCCTGACTGGAACACTGTGGTATATCAAGGAGTTAGTGATCCCAGTGTAGTTAACCCAAGTATGCCCAGGCTTGTGCTGCGTACCAGTGATTACAGCACCCACACAGCCTTGCCTTTATCTGAAAGTGCAGCAACAAGATCTCATGAGCGCATCATTTCTGTTTTGACTGTAGAAATGATTAACAGAGTTGTTCTGTTGTAAGAAAATCCTGTAATAGCCTGAATGATGGAAAGGAGGGAATGTCTACTATGGATCGGGTCTGCATGGCATGGTGTGCATGGGTTGGAGTCCCATTCAATGCAACACCACTCATGATTCCCAGCACCTGAAGGGATGTAAGATTATCCATGTTTTTTCCTTCTTATAGCGTTGGCTTTAATAAATAGCATTTTAAGTGATACCTTAGAGTCTGAATGTGTTTCTTACTAGAATCACAGTGGACCAGCACCTCCTGGTGCAAAATACCTCTCCATAGGTGGTGGGTGGCTGCTCTTAGGTGCCCCCAAAGTCTTCTCTTCTCCAGGCTGAGCAAGTCCAGGTCCCTCAGCCTCTCCTTACAGGATAAGTGATCCAGCTCCTGCCCAGTCTGGGGCTCTCTGCTGAACTAACCCCAATTTATCAGTATCTTTCCTTCACCAAGGGGTCCAAAACTGGATGTAGTGCTCTAAATGCACTCCCACAGGTGCCAGGCAAAGAGCTCAGGAGACTCTGGTGAAGACTAGGGTAGAAAAAGTATTGAGTACCTCAGCCTTACTTGCATCCACTGTCATTAAATCACTTATCCCACTCAGAAACTAGCTTAAAACATTATTTCCTTAGCCTTTTACTACTAACACAACAGCAGAGGCTCTTCTTGTGTCCCCATCTTCTACGTACTTTAAATTACCACACATTATGTAGGGCAATAAAGAAACAGACCAGTAACATGAAATATTGTAGGATTTGATTCTAGGTATTTCAAGACTAGTTTAACAAATGATTAATATAATAAAACTGGTTTGCACAAGTCCTGAATCATCACCACTGGAGTCGATGAGATTTTAACAGTCATTTAAGAGTATTAGTTCCGTCATTGTGGTAAGAAAAAACTATATTAGTTTATCGTCCTATTAGCTTTCCATTACTTATAGATGTCCTAACCAAGGAATACAACAGTAGCAGAAAATTTTCTCGTAATAGGATTAATCTTGCCAATCTTTACCACATAAATTTAGTCACCAAGACTAAGATAGACCTCCTATGTAGTGTAGGGAGACAAAAAAGCACTTTTAGAAGAAGTGTCAAACACAGAAGATGAACTGCTGTTCTTGCTCTTTCCCATAATGACAGAAGGAGCCTGAACAACTAATTTACACTCACAAATAAAGTTTTAGATAGTGAAAGTTACGTGAGATGTGTCTATCCTCAATGTATTTTCTAATCTTGTAAAATTCAGTCACACTGCTGTTCTATTCATAGGTAAGTAGCTTGTTGCTTTTCATTCGCTTACCTTTTACATTGTTTGAAATCCTAATATTATTATTACTATATCGGTTTCACATGAGAGGGAAAGCTTCAGAAAGATAGAGTATCTTTCTGATTCTTCCTCAACAGGAAATATTACAACCGTTTTTAACTCAAAACGCAACAAATATCATCTAATTCCTCCTTTTTTTCTTGAAAACAATCAAAAGAGACTAATTTCATAGAAGTTTGAAACTATTGTAAAAACAGAGTGGCTTAGCAGGAGGAATTGTTTTTTCTTCATGTTTACAAGACAAAAATATTTCCAGGAATAAAAAATTCAACACTATTTGTATTTTTTAATTTAAAGCACTTTTGGTTTTATTTCATCTTTTGGGTTTTTTTCCTCTTATTTGTTAAATTATTCCTTTTCAGATCTGTTTGAAATGGTCCAGGAGTTACAGATATGTATCAACTGATAAAGAATGTAAGTCTTTTACTCTACGTACATCTATGTCTGCTGGCAACAAGGTGACAAATGGACAGGAATTTAGCCTCTGAAAGTTCAATAAGCTGCTATTGTCCTGACATTGCAAACTGTTTACCACAAAAATCCTCTACATCTATCACACAGATCTAGCCTTTGCCTGATTCTAATTCTACTGACATTGAAACCTGAAGCCCTTTGTGAGTCATTTATCACACTTATTAAAATGTTCCATTGTGGATTAGAATAGCAATTCGCTATTACTTCAGAATGCTGCCCAAGGGCTATTCTATGCAGGAAATGCTAATGCTTTATTGAAACAGTGGTTTGGTCTTAATAAATGATACTTTGCAAAGGCACTATGCTTTCAATTGTGAAAAATGATGCTGGCATTTCAAAGCTGGCATCAGTACCCAATATTATGCAAATCCCCTTACTTATTACTGCATTTAATTCTGGCCTAAATACTTCACACTTAATATCTTAACAAGTGTATGTCAATTGGATTATATAGAAAACTGTAAGTAAGGAATGACTTTCTGCTTGCTGAACTATAAACAGGAGTTCAGCCCTTTGCAACATAAGATAAATGATATAATCTTAAATACTATCTAAAAGGATGTTCATTCCCCGTTAAAAACTGACCTAGTCAGAGTCTTTTCATTATTGTTTTCCTAAAAAGCTTAATCTTGTTCTTCCCAAAACCAAAAAACCCAATGGGAGCAAAGTAAACCCAAGAAAGAAATTCTGAATCATGTCTGAAGTGACTGATTCACTTTAGAAATGTATGTCTTAAACTAACTATAGATCTAGGTTTGAGAAAAGATTAGTATTTAGATGGTTGTGTTTTCTAAAATACACTGTACATGACTGACCTTTATGCACGTGAAGCATGTGTAAAGCATGTGTCTTCATTTAGCGCAATGAATTTATTTGTATACTTAAGTGCATGATACCTGTTCCTTGTTGTAGACTTTAAGTCCCCTGATATTGCTTTCTGACACTGCCAATGAGAGGTGTTCAAAAGAAGCTGGGACCCTTTAAGGTATTATTTCTGTATGTATAATGCCGTTACTTAGAAAGGTACTTCAGCAGTGAGGGTGTTAGCCCCAGCTTTCAAGCTCTGAAACTATTTTTTTTTTTCTGCCACTCTCACTGCATCCATGATGACGTCACTTAAATACAGATTTTCAAGACCACTTACATAACTTGCATGTTCTACACAACAATCTCACTTTTGTCTTATTCTTCTCATTTTTAAAATGAGATGAGTAACACTTCTCTATCTTGCAAGAGTACTTCAAGAGTAAATATTGTAAACATTCTAAGGGTCTCAAATACTATATGTAAGAAGTATAAAAAACACCTCAGATTGACAGAATCGTAGTAACTTAGATGACATTCAATCACTTAACCTCCTTCAAAAACTTGTGGAAAATAATATTCATCATTGTCCTCATTCATCACTGGTACTTTTAAAAAGAGAAAATTATGGAATATGCCACTGCAATGTATTCATTAGGAGAAGTTCCGGTGAAATTCTTTTGGAGGAATTTTCATACATTAATGACAACATTTCAGTGACTGAAAAACAGAAGTCATACCCCTGATAAAGACATTCTATATCATTATTGTAGAAATATATACAATCTAAAAATAGAAATAGTATCTCTCATAATCAGTGTGTATTGTGTATCTATATATAGTCATAAATATATCTATTCCATGTATGATTTAGTTTTTTATGTTGTCTTATTCATGGAAAATATTATTTTACTAAATCAAAATACATATCTGTGCAATGAAAACATATAATTTACAACAGTGCAAGGATAGAATAAGACAAAATGCTCTAAGTGTTTATGCCTGTCTTCATGTCCTGGCATCTGTTTAAAAGTATGGATGTGTAAGGTAAGGAGAGTTAAGCTGAGAAAGTGAGGCTATTAGTTTTACAAATGACATTATATTTAAGTAGCACAAATGAGAAATGAAGAAATTATAAGTAAGGGTCTAAGCTTTAATCCTTGCCTCATGTTATGACTATGTCTTTTTGAACTTTTAAGAAAAAATACATAATTTTTAAAATTTACCTTAAAAAATAACTGAAGTTATCTACAGATCAAAAAAGTGATCCAGCTCCCACTGGAGCGTGTGGGAAAACTGTGCTCTCCTCAGCTTCCCTACGACCAGGATTCAAACACTGACATTGTACGCAAATGAATTGTGCCAAATGATTGCCACAGGACTGAATCAGGCAGTCTAGTTAGTGGTCTGTAAATATGGAGGAAACCACTTGTTTTAACTACAAGGTGTCTCAGATACTGGACTCTTCTGCAAACACCACAAAAGAGGAGTTACAATGAGTATAAGTAATAAAAATCCAATAGCTTCACCACAACAGGAGTATTTAAGCAAATATGCACATATTTGGTACAATATGTATAAAGTGAGAAGGAATGCTGTATTTCATTTGTGAAGACAACATTTTCCCAGGGGAGTGACAGTGCCAGCAGGAGAATTTCTGCTGCTGTACATATACTTAACCTCCCATGTAAGATGTGAGGAATTCTGAAACCACAGCTTGGGCAGAGAGAAACGCCTTGTACATAGTAGCTTTTCAAACCCAAGAATTTGCCTTAGCTTTTCACAAGAATGGTATCAAATGGTAATCTTAGTAAAAATTCCAGTGAAAAGATATTAAATATATTCATTTTGCATGTCTCTTAAAATGTTTGTGGTCTACACCACATTTTCAATACTCTGAATTATTATTGTAAAAATAGATTTAATTTTTATTCTGAACATACTTTCTTTATTGTGTTTTGAATTTAAATGCCAAGTAACGAGAAACCTCTAAGAGGTACTCTTATGAATAAGACATGATACTTTCTTACACATGCTTTCCCAGTTTTACCTATGCTTAGGAATATTGAACATTAACTGCCCTAATTGGGTCAGATCAATGGTCTATGTCAGCCTCACTCCCTCTTGCAGACAATAGGACACCATCTATTTCAGGCAGCAGCAAGAGATGCTCTTTAGGAAGAGCAATTAAACCCAGCCATTTTCTGCATCTCATTCTCCTTGGGGTACTCCAGATGTTGCACCAGAATTCTTAACAAGTTACTTTCTATACCTAGTCTTTTTAATATCAGTCAATGGACTTGTCTACCCATTTGTTTAGTTTTTCCGAATCTGCTGATAACCTTGGTCTCCGCAACCTGTGGTGGAAGCAGGTACCAAAATTCACCGCTATGTATGGACAGAAATACTTTATCTCTTCTGAAAGACAAAATAAGGAGTCAAGCAATACTTCAGATGAGGAGTTTGGCTACAGGATAAACAGAATATTCCAGAGTGGGCAAGTTATGACTTCTATGTGCTAAAACCAGACGTATTAGCTATACTAAAATTTTCTATTTTAGCTACCGGCCTTCATCTTTTTCATCTAACCTTACTTTCATTTGTTTGCCTCATTCAGTCACTTGATTTCAAGGTCAGGAACTGATATATCTGTGATTAGAAGACTTCACACTTAACCTGTAACTGTATATTACTGCTACTAGCTATGCAGAAAGACAGCCCTTTCTGGTTTTAATACAAGCCTAGGGAGTTGTTTTCCTCTTTAAATTAACTCTGGGTTTTATCTGACCTTGTTATTGGTGTTTCATTTTATCTTTGCAGATTGTTTATACTTTTTTCATTGCTGACTGTTCATAAATTGGTACCCTCCTGTGAAAAAGCTTAGCTGATTACCATTTTTTCTTTTATTCATCTATTAGAAGGTAAGCTTTCCTAAAGTGGGCTAGCTATGGTTCCATTGGTAAAGTGAGGTGTCAAATTACTTCTTCGAATCTTTCAAAAGAATGCTTCTAGAAAATACTTGCTCACAGAAGTGGGTAGGAAAATGCTGTCAAATACATTTTCCTCTGAAAATTGAAGCTCTGGTAAAATCAAAGTGCTTCACAGAACTGTATAGATTTTGTTATTACTTAAGTTTTGGAAGAAAACAAAACTAATGACAGTAAAATGCATCTAATGTTTGTGGGTTTGAAATTAAAGAGTTAAATCATCTTTCTTTGAAACAGTCATCCATATATTCCCTGTAATACAATTTTTATAATATTAAACTGAAACATGCAAAAAGAACCAAAGATTTTTTAGCTGGAAAAGGAAGATGATGGCCATTTAGAATCTTGTTATAAATCAGAATTAAAATAAATTTTGAAATCTTTAATTCTTTTGCTTGAATGAAATGTATATTGTCTATACACTTATATTCCAGTCAATTACTTTATTCTTACCTTGCCTTTCTTTACTTCCACCCACTTTTCTTTTTCCCTGCTACCTGTCATCATATAGTACAGCTCTCAGCTCTGTTAAGGCCAAATGCTTAATTAGATCTTCTGGGTTTTTTTTGTAAAACAAATAAATAATAATGAGTATAAAGGACAACTCTATAATCTTTACTATTGTTTATCATCCTCAGCAGTGCCATGCCTCTATACTGAACATTTGAACTTTTGGAAGAAAGAACACTTAAGAGGTTAGCAAGATGAACCTTTTTTTTTTCCTAAGCCTTATGCTTTCACCTCTTGCAGAACTCATTTGAGACAATGAATCTGTCTTTTCCTTGCTTCTTCTCATCGATTAGATGCACCATTTAACAGTTCATTTAAAAAATATATCTATCTGCTGTCCCCTCCTTATATAGTACAAGGCCTCATTAAAACTGGATTTGTCTGTGGGTTTTCTTATAAGTATCACAATACAGGACCTCATTTAAATTGAAATGTGCACTACTTTCTTCCTAGACTTCCTTCCAAGACTTGATACCATATAATGAATCATTTTTTAAAGGGTAATCTTACCATTTTTAGCATCTAATGGGCCTACATTCCGAAACAAGGAAGAAACTGAAATAACTTGCTTCACAGCACACAAGGATGGCATAGTGCAGTACAAATCACTGTCTCTTCTATTCTACCTCCTATAGTATCGGGTTTTTTGTATTAAAAATGTTTGCAAAAAAGTCTCTCTCATTGACAGTGCAAAGTAAATGTGATTAAAGGATGTTCTGATGAACATTGCCACTCTTCCTGCATTGATGAGGGAGTAGACTTATTATCCAGTTTCAGCTTTGCATTTTCTCATGCTTCCCCTTTTACTCAAATATTCTTTCAAGTGTCCAATAATGTCACAAACAGACCTTATATTACAAAGTATAGCTGCTGATCCCTTATGTCCCAAACCAATATTTACTGGAATAATCATGAATATATGGTATCGCATCCGAACTTGTAACTCCTTGCACCATCTCAAGTAAACCCCTGTTCTGGTTTGGTTTTGGTGTTGGGTTGGTTTTTTTTCCCCCACTGCTCGGGCAATTCACATTCTTATTTTCCTCTGATTCTTTGAAACAACATTGCAAAACTCACATCTTTAAAATTAAAATTGCCATTAAAAAAATCTCACTTCAGAAATCTTGAAATTGTTCTCTAAGACGTTACTTGAGCCAACCTTTAAATCATTACTTCATTTCAAAAGAACACAAATTAAGATCACTCCCCACTCCTCCCCTGACACATATATCCTTTCTAAAAAGCTGTGGGCAGCTTTTGCATAAGCAAGAGTAAGCGTGCTCTCTTGCTATTTATAGGGCTGCGTACTTTTAAAATACTTCTGGAGATTTTTCTACTGTGTTCCAAACCCAGATAATCAATCAACTTAAGCTTCAAGTAACACAAGATCTGCTTCATTATTATCCCCAGTTCTTGCTATCCACAACTGTGGAACTAAACTGGTCTGCTTTCCTTCTTTGTAGCTCCCTGAGAGACATTTAGCAGATTATCTGTCTGAAACAGGGAATTTCTACTTCAGCACAGGAGAAAAAATCGTATGAATTGCTGAAGCAAATGGATTTGTGGGAGGGAAGGAAAATCTGTTAACTCATAAGTTTAGGAAATAGGGACTACAAGTTAATAAGCTTAAAGGGTAAGAATACATCTTGGGAACAAACAGATTTATGAACACCTGCAACAGAAGGATTTGTGAAAGTGGATGAAACACATTAAAAATGATGATGGGTGAAGGGTGTGGTAGAGTCAGAGCAACAGGGAAGAACTTGAGTTCCTAACATAATATTTAAAGACAAACCAATAGATTTCAGTAAATGCTGAAAGAAAGATGAGATGGATAATATTACATTGGCTTATGCACATACGTATCTATAAACATGCATATACATATACAAAATATCATAGGCAAAAGAGTGCACACAACATATACATGTAAATTGCAATTTTCAGCTTAATTAAAACTTTAAGAGTCTAAACAGAGTACCTCAAATTTGTCCCTGGTCCTGCTAAGATAATACTTCCATTCAACACTGAGATTAATACAGAGGAGCTACATTAATGGCAGCTTTAAAGTTGTCACACAAGAAAATTTTCTAGTATCTGTCCTTTTTGCTTGGTGTTATACCAGTGTGGTTTTGGATCCAAAGGTCAGGGATGCCAGTCTTCCCATGAACTGGGGAGAAAGCTGTTTACAAGAGCCATTGGCCAGGTTTGCAGAGAAGCATAATGTTCATGGTGGGGCTTTCTACCTCTGCAGGACCGGGATTCATTTGTGATTATTTTTATATCCTCAGATCATAGATCTGTCTCCTTTGCATTGGTTCCCAACTACAGTCTGGAAATTGCACAATAGCCTCTCAAGCCACAACAATATAAACAAATTTTGTTTACTGTTCGGTGACTATGTTGGTGGGTCGTATCTTAACCATAGTTGACATTCACAAAGTTTCTGCTAAAACACATTAAGCAGCGGACAACTGCTCATCATTGTTTAAGAGAATTAAAACAAGTTCAGGCCAAGGCAAACCCAAAGCAGTCCTGAGACTCTGAACTGCCTGTTAATACAAAGTATATAGCCTTTGACTAGTAATGGCCAAGCATCCTGTTTATTCAGATCCATATAGTCACACATGATGTCTATATTTGCAGAGCAAGGACATAAACTGAAATTTCAAATGGATTGATGGTTCCTTAAAATACTTTATTTTTTAAACTGTGTGAAATGGCTTGTGTGATATTGAAATGAGGCCAAGACTGCAAGAAAATCAGGCAGGTAAAAAAAAAGTTTTCAACACGGTTTCAGCTTAAAGCTTTCATATGCTGTGTTCTCCTATATTTACCATTATTTTTCTTTACTCAACATTTAGGTATTTAAATTCTAATTTTATAGTTTCATTGGCATGTTAAAGGGTATTATATTTCCTCATGGCAATACAGTTTTATGTATAGCTTGTAGGTAGAGTGTATAATGTTCTGTTAATTGTAAGACTCTTCTTATAGTAATAAGTTAATTGGTAAGATCTGTATGCAAGGTCTTCCTTCAAGATGTTTTACATTACAAATTAAGTTCACATTTTGAATAGATTTTATTATCTTTTTCATTTCAGTTCTGATTGTGAAAAAATTAAGCCAGAATATTATTATACTTTAATGATCAAAGAAAAACATTGGGGACCAAGAATTATTTGTGATTTTTAAATAGCCCTGCTTGGTCCTACAATTCTGGCAATGTCATTTAAGGGACTAAGGGAGGACGGGGAAATTACCTGCAGGATTTAAAAAATATGCAGTGGTGGGGAACACAGGGCTTCAGAAAGTACAATGTCCATATCATATACGAAAGCACAAATTCATCACTGTAGTACAATGAAAAAGCTTTGCTACATTATCATGAACAAGGCATGATATACATGGGATTGTGAAGCTTTCATGGCCAAAGTGAATTTCTAAGGTTAGTCCTGTCTTCTCTTGTCCATGTAAAAAAATTCTAGATGTCACTGAAAGTCAGATGAAGGGCTCTCAGTTTTGGCTGAGAGTGCAAGTAGAATGAGTGCTTCAGAAGAGAGTCTTAAGCAATCTGTTCAGGATGTAATTTACAGCCATCTTTAGTAGTTTTGAGCAATCTAGAAGGATGGCTAGAGGCAGATTTGTTTTGGGGATAGAATCAGTCCTAAAACCTCCCAACAGCCTTGCAAGGAGTGGGAAATTGTTCCAGCAATACCCACAGGCTAATACTTCTTATAGAGTTAAAGGGTATTAACTTTTTTCTTTTAAAATTTCTGTGTAAAGATTTCAGTCTCCAACAGATGATTTTCCAGTTATGAGAATATACATGCAAGAAAGTAGAAAGACAAGTCTAACATTATCTTCCACCTCTGGTGTTTCAAATACGCTTTTTTTACCAGTCTAGCTATTACTCTGCATTAATCATCACACTTTTCTATCCCATCAGAATTATTTTCTCCACTATTGAAGCTACATGATTGCATAGAAAGCAATCAAGACTTACTAACCAAGGAGAGAAGACAGCAAGATGAAGCCAGAACAAGAATGCAGTGTGCATTCTTGAACCTAGAAGAAGTTTTTCAATTACAGTTCTTCAAATAATGCTCCTGTATCTGTATTAAATATTTTTGAATAAAAAAAATTCTGGTGTTATGACCTAGATATGGTGTCACAAAAACTGCCTTATCTGGCCACTGCCTGTGTGATGTCTTCTTTTCCAGCTATTCTCACTTTATTTTTATTCCCCAAAGCACAATTGTAGCAGGGATAGAGAATATCTCTCCATTTCAGAACTGTCTCTATCACTGAGTTTGGAATAATCTTCAGGCAGGTGGAAGCTGTGGATTTGAATTCCCCTAGAATTCAGTTCCTAGAAGGAACTGAAACTGAATAAAAGGAAAATACTACTGCTAGCATATATAAAAGGAGGGCACTCCTCTTTGGCTACTGCTTCATAGGGAAACAAATATCATGTTTTCATTTTGGAAGAAGCCTTAAATGGCTAGCAAAAGTCAGATGTATCTTTAGAAGACCTGGGAGATCAAGTCCTGGAGGAAGCTCCCGCGGAGGAGCACTTGGCTCAAGACTGTGTACTCTGATTGACTTAAAATGACCCTTACTGCTCTTCAAACTGGGATGATAGTTAGGTTGCACAGAACAGCGTAACTGGATTTGTCAGTACAAGACAGACACAGACCTGTTGGAGTGGGTCCAGAGGCGGGCCATAAAAATGATCAGAGGGATGTCCTCCTATGAGGACAACCTGAGAGAGCTGGGGTTGCTCTGCCTAGAGAAGAGAAGGATCTGCAGAGACCTTATTGCAGTGTTTCAATACTTGTAGTATATAATACAATATAATACTGAGCCTACAGGAAAGATAGCTACAAACTTTTTATCAGGGCCTGTTCTGATAGGACAAGGCGTAATTGTTTTAATCTAAAAGAGAGGACATCAGGCTAGATAAAAGGAAGAAATTTCTTATGCTGAGGGTGGTGAAACATTGGCACAGATTTTCCAGAGAGGCAGTAGATGCCCCATCCCTGGAAACATTCAAGGTCAGGTTGGATGGAGCTCAGAGCAACCTGATTTGGCTGAAGATGTCCCTGCTCATTACAAGGGTGTTGCACTAGATGACCTTTAAAGGTACCCTGTAACCCAAATCATTTTATGATTCTATGATTTGTCAAGGGAGCTCTGAATGTAAGATGATGTAGAGTATAAGAAAATTCACATAGCTGAATAATATTTTTCAAGGTTACTATTTTTGAGAACAGAAGTTTAAATTCTGCCTGTGTCTCTCAGACACCTGTTTACTCTTCTCAACTTGGGTCCATTAGTCACTTAAATTGTTAGATTTCACTGTTAAATCTTGGTTTAATGACCATCTATGAAACTATGCTAATGATAAGTACGACAGAGAAGCAATAGCAAGCATTGGCTTGAANTCTGATAGGACAAGGCGTAATTGTTTTAATCTAAAAGAGAGGACATCAGGCTAGATAAAAGGAAGAAATTTCTTATGCTGAGGGTGGTGAAACATTGGCACAGATTTTCCAGAGAGGCAGTAGATGCCCCATCCCTGGAAACATTCAAGGTCAGGTTGGATGGAGCTCAGAGCAACCTGATTTGGCTGAAGATGTCCCTGCTCATTACAAGGGTGTTGCACTAGATGACCTTTAAAGGTACCCTGTAACCCAAATCATTTTATGATTCTATGATTTGTCAAGGGAGCTCTGAATGTAAGATGATGTAGAGTATAAGAAAATTCACATAGCTGAATAATATTTTTCAAGGTTACTATTTTTGAGAACAGAAGTTTAAATTCTGCCTGTGTCTCTCAGACACCTGTTTACTCTTCTCAACTTGGGTCCATTAGTCACTTAAATTGTTAGATTTCACTGTTAAATCTTGGTTTAATGACCATCTATGAAACTATGCTAATGATAAGTACGACAGAGAAGCAATAGCAAGCATTGGCTTGAAATAGGCTTTGAAAATTTAATCAAACTAAAGCATATAAAATTAAGCATTATTACCCAGTAAAAAATAGAGTTCACTGTTGCAGTCTAACTTTGCAGAAGAGATGGTGAATGTGGAAAAGGACAGCATGAAAGTCTGAGAACTTTCCCCTTAGTGAGATTTTGAAGAAGAATTTGCTAGTTGCCCAGCTCTGTTGTACTACTTGGGTTAAATTTCCTTAACCATCAGAGTCATCTGTGCATTTGGCAAAAAAATAGAATCAGATTTAGTGTCAATACTTTTTATTTGTGCAAAAAGTATGAGGTAGACAAAATTGTATAGCAATCCATCCAACTTGTTTTCTCTTTATCATATTCTTGACAAGTTCCCAGATGTGTCCCAAGTGAAAAAAAAAAAAATAAAAAGCTAACTAGCTTCAGCTAATTACACTGAAATGAGTAAAATCCAGACAAAATGGAAGCTTCATGTAGAATTTTATTCTTTTCAGTAAATGATAGTTCTTACAGAAAGGTTAAGGTTTGCTAAAGGCATATAAAACAAAATATTTGGTAATAAGGTATGTATGCTATTTTAAATGACTTGGGCTGAACTCGAGTGGTGGTAGGGACTGATTATTTTCACTAGTGCTTCTTTCCCTCCTTAACATTCATTATATTTGTACTGCAGACTAAAGACCAAAAGTCATGGACATGATCATGAAGAGGCTGTAGTTAGAGCTGTGCGAGATACAAAGGTACAATTTTTATTGTAGTCAAGAAGTAAAATCCAGCACCTTTAATTTGCGAGATTCATGATTGAATTCCGTGAGTTTTTTTCATAAAAATATCCAACTAATTCCTATGCAAGTTTGTAGAATTCTGTTTAAATTGATTAAACATACATTAGTACAACAATATACTTGCCTTTCTCTCCTGTTTAACAGACCACGTAAAAACATCTTTTCCTTCATTATAAATGACCTTACAAACTAAATATCTTTTCTTGAAATAAATTTTCCTCAAGCAAATTCAGTTCACTGTCTATTCACCTATGACTAAACTGAGTCCTGATGGAGCTTCAAGATGAATAAAAAACTTACAGTAATTTAAAGCTGGGAATGTTCATTTCCCTTTTTTAAACACATTTCAAAATCAAAACATAAGTCAATGAATTCTTGAATTTTATAAAAAGTAATATTCATACATTTCAAAAGGCTCTCTAGGTTTTAGAGCAGATTAGAACAAAACATGAGATCTGAAAGAATTTAAATTTGGGCATAGATATCTATAAGTTTAAGAGTGAGGCTATTTGAAAATTACCAGTATAATAAGAAATTGGCCTCAAGTTATAGGATTTTTTCCTATTAGCTTTCAAATTATGTTTTTTATGCAAATTATAGTTATCACGAGCTTAGATAGTATTTGCTGGTAATAGGTGATCAAAAAGGTGATCTGGAGTAGAATGGAATAAATTATTTTCTCAGCTTAATTTTTAGTGCATAACCTCTTGATTTCCTGAAATTTGTACTGATCTGTAGCTCTTGGGAAACTTCATTCTGCTAGAACTACTGTCTTTTCAAATCTGCATGAACATACATAGTACATAACATGTGGTAAATAAATACGTTCTCATTCAGAAAAAAATAAAACCAGCAACAAAAAATTCTTGTACATACTTTAAAGAAAAGTAACTTTCTTGTATGGGTATGGGTTATGATCTGAACTAGATGTGCTTCGTGGCTTTCTCTGTCATTCGTCAACATTAAAAAGTAACATAGCATTGATGCCGAGTTCTTCCCACACTGAAAAATAACTAACACAGACACTTCCTCTTCCTTTCTGTATTGTTGTCACTAGAATAATTATGTTTAAGATAATTTTAGAGTGAATGTATTTTTTTTAAAAAGAAGGCAATATAATTACTATTTGACTTCATGTGGTATAACAAGTGTATGTTTTGTTATACTCTAATACCATAGTACACTAGCTATTAAATGTAGTCACTTAAAGAGAAATTATAAGTAAGAATAATAATAAATATAGTGTTTAAAACAAACCTAAACTCTTACACAGTAACCTAATTAGTTTTCTAAATTAATAATATCCATATAGGAGCAACTTAGGTGCTTCAAATGCTTAGTGGCAGAAATTAAGAGTTGCCCAAATAAAATCAGTGGAACTACACTGCAACTGCATCAAATAATGATCTGTATTTCTACTTGATAAAAGTCTGCTTCTCTTTTCCCATTACATTTCCAATATTTTTTAAAAAAATTGCTTGGCTATTACAGAAATTCTTGCTCTTATGAACAAGCAAAGAAAGAATGTCTGATGCATGTAACATTATTTTTTGAGATGAATGTATTCACCATTGCAAAAACTCAGCACACCAAGAGTCTGAGTTACCACATCACGTAAAATATTTTGACAGTCTGTTCTTGTTAAATGTCAGTGAAGCATGAAGAACACTAAGTTGAATGGTAAAGCTAGTTGCAAAGTAGATTCAGTTGCTGCTTGGTATTCACAACTTTATTGTCTGTCCTGGAGTCCAAAAACTGTCTACCTACTCTCTATGCTTGAAACATGAACAAGGATATATTATAAACAAGCCATTCATAAGAAATGATAAAACTATGAACTTACCTCTCCTCTAAAGTATTACCACCTTTTCCTGTCAGTATTTTTCACTACTTAATAAGGACTGGCAAAAGACCAGGTTATTAAAATCCTAAAGGCTGCATTCTGCAGAGAGTTTGCTAGCCTTTTATCACATCACATAATTGAGTCTTTCAAAATCTAAATACAATTAAACAATTTTAGAAAATTCATGTAGGGTCAAAGACTTAGTGTTAAGAAAATAAAGTAATAAAGTGTTACTCTTTGCCAAATACCAGACTACTTAAATGCCTGGAAATATAGGTAAACACGAAATAAATATATTTTTAAAAGTTAATTTAAAAAAATACCCAGATTAAATATGGTCACTAATTTATTGCCCCAAGGTGTGTGAATTACTTGCAAGTGATATTTTTGTTCTTTGAAATAAAATATATATATTTTCTAAAAGAAAAAATATGGAAGAAAGAAAATAAAAGAAAGAAAAGATACTAACATAACCCAGAAAAACCCAAACCAAAATAATACCTCAAATATTGGAAACAATTCTTTGAGTATTCAGAAACTGTTAATGTTGTAGAATCCAGATTAATTTATCACAAATAATTTATTATTTTCATTTTTACTAACATATCAATTAGAGGCTGCAGGTAAAATCATTACCAGGTAGTACTACATCTTATACACTTAATAAGAAAGAGTGTTTGAAAACTTACTCTGAAAATCCAGTTGGAAAAATTCAGCTATGAATTTGCTTTCTCCCATTATAGCTTTTCACTGTGCTCTACACAAAGCCAGAAAAAAAAATTGTATTTGACTTGCATATAGAGGGTTCCGAACCTGAGAATTTTGTTTCAGGAATAAATGGGGCAAAAGAAACAGCTTTCTATTCTGCTGGTATTTTTCACATATGGCAAGTAATAGAGTGTGCATAGAGAGCAAAATTCATTAGAAAATTCAAAGATATGTTTGCAAACATTTTTCCCTTGTATAATTCACACACCTTCAATTATAAGTAAGGAAATTACCAGCTACTGCTCTAAATTTGGACATCTTCCAGGTACTATTTATCCTCACAGAACTATTTAAGCTACAGTTGAGAATGTTCATAACACTGTTAATCAGCGTAGTTCATCTCCATGAGCAGTCAAAAATTCAGAGCAGTAAGCACCACAAGCAAACAGCAGCTACATTCAGTAAGAAAGTCTACATATGAATCTAGCATATATAGTTCAATATAAAGCTTGCATCCATTCCCCTCTCACCACCAATTTTGCAGAACTTTCTGGGTAATATAATGACATAATATCACAAAGAGAACGTGTTTTACCAACCCTTCTTCCACTGAGAATAATCAATGAAAGCTGTGCTACATTATAAATATTCCTGTTGAAATCTTTTAACAATGCCTATGAGTTCTTATTATAGATCAAAACATTATCCTGGATGCTGTCCTGAGTAAGACGATGTACTGGGTTTATGTAGCGAAGTTTTGGTAGCAGGGAGTTGCAGGGGTGGCTTCTGTGAGAGGACACCAGGAGCTGCCCCTAGGTCAAACAGAACCAGTTTCAGCCATCTCCAAGACAGGACCTGCCACTGGTCAAAGCTGAGTCCATCAGTGCTGTTGGTAGCATCCCTGTGATAACATATTTAAGAAGGGGTAAAAACTGCTGCACAGTAGGAGCTTGCAGAGGTGAATGAGAGAAACAAGATCAATGTAGAAGGAGGGCGAGGAGGTACTCCAGGTACCAGAGCCAGATTTCCCTGCAGCCCATGGTAAAAACTATGGTGTCCCTCTGCAGCTGGTGGAGGCCTACAGTGGAATAAATGTCTGCCCTGCATCCTGAGGAAGATTCCACGCTGGACCAGGTGGATGTGCTCCGAAGGAAGCTGTGACCTCATGGAAAGCCTCTGCTAGAACAGGCTCCTGGCAGGACCTGTGGCCCCGTGGGGACTGCGCCGCACGGAAAGGAACCATGCTGGAGCAGTTTGTGAGGAAGGAGATATTTGTAAAGGACTGTGTTCCATGGGTGGGACTCCACAATGGAGCAGGGGAAGACCGTGAGGAGAAAGGAGTGACAGGGACAAATTGTTATGACCTGACTGCAACTGCCATTCCCCATCCCCGCGAACTGCTTGGTGGGAGGAGGTAGAAGAGTCGAGAGTGCAGCTGAGCCTGGGAAGAAGGAGGTGGTGGGGGGAAGGTGGTTTTAGTTTTGTTTTTGATTCTCACTATTCTACTCTGTCATTAACTGACAATAAGTTAAACTTATTTCCTTAAGTTGAGTCTGTTTTGCCCATGATGGTAATTGGTAAGTGATCTCCCTGTCCTTATCTCAGTCCATGAGTTTTTATTTTCTCCCCTGTTCTGTTGAAGAAGGGGAGTGACAGAGCGGCTTGGTGGGCACCTGACAGTCAGCCAAGGTCAACCCACCACAGAAGACTAATCATACCCTACAGAAAAAACAGGAAATACATACAGAGAATGCTAGAGGAGATGCAATAATACTAAAAAAAAAACCCAAAAAAACTTGAGGGCCTTTCAGCAGACTCAGAATGTTTGATAAGGTACAGGGAGCAATGTGAAGGGAAGAAAAATCAAGGGAAATTGTCCCTTATCCCAGACTGTCTCAGGTGAAAAGCTATAAAAAGATAAATGTTTTCACTCTCTGAGTAAGAACTGGTCATAAAAGAAGGTCAGACAGATTCAGACTATTAAATAAAACCAAAGTGGGAAACACCACTTAATTATAATTTTTAATAGTCTAGTTAGATTGCAAAAAATAGACCAAAGCCTAGAACAACCTACTTTGTAACAAGTTAAGTCCATCTGTGTGTTGCATTTTTAATAGCTCAGCTTGTATCAGTGATTAGTTAATAACAAACTTCTTAATGCTGATGTTTGTGATCACCACTGAGGCTGCAATGCGACCCTTGCTTTTATGATCTGAAGTCTGGAAAAAAGAATCCTTAACAGGCTGTGCAATTATTATTATATTTTATTATCATCTTTACATTTTTACTGTGTTTTTACAGCAATTTAAAATTCTCATTATTAAGATACTTTGCCTTATGTTACATTTATATAAATGACATTAATTTTATAGTCATTAATAGAGCACTAATTATTTTTTTAATTCATTTTCTTTATTCCAAACTAATATGAAATAAATTTTCTGGCATATTTTTTTGTTTTGAATTTGATTACTTGGCCTCTCTTGGGCCTAAGCTCATGTCTTGGATTCTATCCAAGCTACAAAAAACTCTATATATACCAACAGCATAATCCCAATGTCTACAGGAATTAAAATTTGTTGAAATTTTTCTCACAAGACCTCCACCAACAAATTCACTAGTATCAAAATGATCCATGAGAACTTTTTTTCCAAGATGTTCAGTCTGACCAGGAATTCCTTGGCAAGTGACTCCTTGAATGGCCCAATACTTTAGATAGCTCAGTCCTTCACATTCCCATCTGCAGAGAATCAATTGGTTCTACATGTACTTCTGAGGAAAGTTGGTGCCTCACTTGTAAAAAGATTCTTAATCTTGTGACCTCCATTGTCTAATGAGTATGAAAACCATGACCTATGGGTCACGGCTGAAAAAAATTTCTCAAAGAGCAAGAGCCCACTCCATTAATACACACGATGAATATCAAAACAGAGATCTTGAAATAGACTACATACCCGTACGGTAGCTAGGGGGAACGGCAGATCTTTTCAGTTTCAATGCTACACCTATACCAAGCTATGCTGCAAAAAGAATATGGAATGATGCTTCATGCTGCATAATGTTTTCTGCTTTACATCACTAACCTTCATCCTCCTGCATCTAGCCTCTTCCCTTGTCTTGAAATAGTGCTTTAGTTTCTAGCATAATCGTTTGCAATGATCACATCTAGATATTATGCACATAGAGGAAATAACAGGAAAATCTGTATTTGTAATGTTGTACTACCCTGACTGCATATGATCTGCAATCAAAAATGCTTTGTTGTAGGTTTTGGGGTTTTTTTCCACCCTCTGCTACATCACAGATTCACAGAATGGTTGAGGGTGGAAAGGAACTCTGGAAGTCATCCAGTCCAACTCCCCTTGTTCAAGCAGAGCCACCTAACACAGGTTGCCCAGTGCTGTGCTCAGACAGCTTTTGAATACCTCCAAGGAGGGAGGTTCCACAACCTCTCTGGACAACCTGTGCCCAGAGTCACCCTCACAATGAAAAAGTGTGTCCTGATGTTCAGACAGAACCTCCTGTGTTTCAGTTTGTTCCTGTTGCCTCCTGCCCTGTCATTGGGTATCACTGGAAAGAGCCTGGCTCCATATTCTTTGCACCTTCCCTTCAGGTGGTTATATACATTGATAAGATCCCCTTGCAAATTCTCTTCTCCAAGCCAAACAGGTCGAGCTCTCTCAACCTTTCTTTATATGGGAGGTGCTCCAATCCCTTAACCATCTCTGTGGACCTTTGCTGAACTATTTCCGGCATCTCCATGTCTCTCTTGTACGGGGGAACCCAGAATTAGACCCAGCACTGCAGATGTGTCTTACCAGTGCTTATCACCTCCCTTGACCTACTGGCATCACTTCTCCTAATGCAGCACAGGAAAACCTTAGCCTTTTTGTTGCAATAGCACATTGTTGGCTTATCAACTTGGTGTCCACCAGGCCCCCTACGTGTCCACAGGATCCCCTACTTTATGTCAGGTAGACATTTAATTTCTGAAGTTCAGATTATTGTATATACTAAGTATTCCATTTTTAATGAAGATAGCATCACATCGCTAAGGAAACACAGAAACAGGAATTCCAAGATAAAAGGTGGATTTCAAAGTTATTTGATTTCACTGTTTCCAGCATCCAACATCTAGAATTTCAGGAAGCAAATGGAATACAGTCCTTTTGCATGACATAAGCCAACAAGGTTCGATAGCAAAGGTATGCAGTAGAGTGGTAGTAGATTCTGAGGTGATCTCGAGAGTGAAAAAGAATATCTGTTGAAACCTCAGCTAAAATGATAAAGTAGTTGATAAGTTCAGAAGTAAGAGAGAAGTAAGGAGGGACAGAAATATAAAGTAATGGAAAACTACAAATGTGACACAGCAACAGAGAATACAGCAATAGATGCGGCCGCTGAATGAGGGGTGGCAAAGAAAAATATATTAGGGAAAAACAAGGAATACAGGAGAGCGGGAATATTTCTTAGTAATGGATACTTCTGTGCTGGTATTATCTCTTTCTGTGTAGCCATCTCTATCTTTATATGACATTTTCTGAAATTGCATACTTTCTTTCCTTTTCCTTATTGGCTACCCTCCAGCTATTTTTGCTCCCACTTCTCTTCTGACTGTTTCTGTAAGACAAGAGCTCAAATGTGAAGCCTACATTCAAGTACTATAAAAAAGTAGAAATACTCTATATAAAAAAAGTACTTTTCAAAAGTCTGTAATACACTGTATGTGCACTATGTGAAAAGCATTACGAAAATTCCATTTCATAATTTTTTTGTTTTACTATTCAGAAAATCAAATGTATAGACACAGCAGTGATCACTACAGTTAAGGCTGCATATCAGTTATGGATCAAAATTATCTGTTTGTATTTGCTGTAACTGCCAAAATTTTTAACTTACAGTATATTTGTTTGGGGGAGATTTTTTTGGGAAGAATCATCAACAAAGGTTCAGAGTTCTTCTGTCTCTCAAGTGAACAATACATATTCTTCCATTATATAAAAAAAAAGTAAAATATTACAAGCACTTTATGAGCAGCTCTAGAAATAAAGCAATTGGGATTAGGAAATTGAATTTGGTTTTGAAGTAGAAGATATTTGAAGGCACTGCTGAAAACTGACTTTGATTCAACGGTTATGACTGCTTGCCACAGTATACTATGTTTGTGCACTTCATTTGCCTGAGATATTTCTATTAATTTGTAGCATGCGTTCCCATGAAAAAAGATATGAAGAAAACGTATAGTCTGATACAAAACCTAGGATAACCAAAACAAATATATTACAAAAGGTTTAAAAATCCTTGCATATACTATAGTCCATAAATACCATCACAATCTACCCCGAAGTCTTAACGCCTGACAGTTATGAAAGTATCTGCTGGTTGCACTGTAATAATTAATCCAACATATGCTGAGATGCATTTTTTGAGAAATAAAATATTTTAAAAAGTTATAATCATTGGATCATAGACATTGTAGTATGTTATATATTACTATAGAATAATTTCACATATTATTATTGGTCAATGGCATTGTCCTAAAAACATGTGATAAAACAAGATAGATAACTCATGAAAATGATGACAAAACTTGATATCCTGTGAAGTTCACTTCACTTATAGAGGCTAAGAAATCATTATTGCAAGAAGATAAAGAAATATTTGTACTATGAGTGACACAGGAATATTCATGTTAATATGTTTAACTGGACATTTTAAGCATTCTAATTTTAGCAGAAATCAACTGATAAACCCATCTAGTACTTTATAGCATGCAACTCTCACTTGGGATCGGAAGTAGTTGTCCAAGACTTCTTAAAATGCCTAAAATCAAGGTTAAGGTGAAGGACAAGGTAAACTCTGTGTCAGAACTGAAATAACAACTCTAGATAAAAACATGACACTAATAACAACTTGAAATGGAGAAAAGGACCCATTTCTGAAAAAAGAGTGAACTTTACAATGAATGATGCTTAGAAGCACTGGACAAGGTACTGGAAAGTGCCTGACACCCTTCCTAAAGCGAAGAGACAGTAAGAGCATAGTAACATTAATACCAAAATATATTAAACCTCCATTAGATTTCATTCCAGTGGACATATTAAAAACAAAAATTATAACAATTTTTTAAGCTATTGGTATGTTTAAGGCACGGCTGACTGAAAAAATGCAGGCTAAGAGCATAGGTCAAACACTGCTGTTTGAATATTAAGCTATAATTCATTCACATGGTAGAATGCCAGCGCAAAAGTATTCAGTAAGAGGACATACAGTCATGCTGAATTCTCTGTGCAAATCCAGTTTTGTCCTTTCTCATTTTATAAGCAGCCTAGAAATCCGTTTCTTCTCACATGGAAGAAATGGCAGTTGTGATGCTAACTTTTCAACTTTCATTTTCACCTTTGTCCCACATATGTCCTTAAAAATCTTACCTTTTCATGCCTCAAGCTGTTATGTGCAGCTAGGGTAATATTTTCAGTGACTCTTTGTACTCAAACCTTAAGCAAAGTCAGACGGTCACTAATTCTATAGTTGAACAAATAACATGATTTATTTAGCACCTAGAAAATATGTACTCTATTCCTTGCCAAAAGAAACCATGCTGATATCTTCTCTTGAACTATTATAGCTTATTTTTCCTCTATTTTGGGTTTTTTTGGTTTTTTTTGTTTTTGTTGCCCTGGTTCCGGTGGTGATAGGGTTAATTTTCACAATCAGCGGAGGGCAGTTGGGGGGGCAACAGCCAAGATGGTTGACCCAAACTAGCCAAATTTGATACCATGTGAGCCATGCTAAGTATATAGCTGTGGGAGCTGGCTGGGGGCAATGGTGGCAGGAGTCATGGCTGGGGAGTGGGTTGGGTTTCAGGTTCTGGTCAGTGAGTGATTGTATGTTAATTGTGTTTTGTATATTTGTCTGTCAATATTATTGTTGTTTTCCTCTTTTCTTTGCTGTTCTGTTAAACTGCCTTTATCGCAACCCACAAGTTTTTCCTTTTTCTTCTGATTCTCCCCCTGTCCCACCACTGGAGGGGAGTGAGCAAAAGACTGGTTCTTTGTTGCCAGCTGGGGTTGGACACAACATTTGTTTAATTGGGATTTTGTAGAGCTGAAAGAGTCTTTCAAAACTTATGGGAATATGTATCAGGCATTACTTAATGTTACATACAAATATTACTAGACACTGAAACTTTTTTCCTCCTTTATTTTTCTTTAGGTAAATTGCCTTTAAATGAGCTTGAAATGTGTAACCATATTGCCTAACTAGCATTATTAATTTCCTTTCTAAATGTGAATACATTCAATTTATATTAAATAAATCTTGTAAATTTTTTAAAAAATATTTAATTGCCAATAGTTATTATTACTATTAATGGACATTCCAATATGGCTTAAAATTTGTGGAAAAAATAAAAAATTGAAAGTTTCCAAAATAAACGAGAAATTAGCTCTTTGAAATATAGGCTTTCCTAATGATTGAATTTCTTAGTGATATGTGAAGTCCACTGTACTGACTTTCTGAATTCTTGTTATACGAGTCTTTGTAGAATTACTAGTGTGTAAATGCACATACTTTGTCAGGAAAAATAGTGTCCTCTCCTAGCAGTACTTCTAGGCTATACCAACAACTCTTGAAGTCTGTCATTAAAACAGGATCTGGGAATAAGCAGTGGAAATTGCCTCGTAGTTGATTACATAAACATTATTTGAAGTTCTGGACCACTCAATAATAGCTCTAAAAATAATTTAGATCTAGAAATTACTCCTCAGTTGTCTGTGGTGTACCATGTCACACTGAAATACTAAGATTAAATTAGTGGCCAATGAATAACTAAATTACCGTCACAAATGGTAAAATCACTGGCTTTTGACAGAACTTTAAGTGGGTTTACTACGTTGTAGCAGTGGGTAAACAGCATGACATTTTGTTGCTTATGCATTTAGCAAAGTATCAGGGAAATATAAAAATAATTTACATGGATTCATTATTTTCTAGGTAGTAAGAACAAGAACAAAGCAGAAATAGTCACAGTAGGAGTGCATTAAAAAATAAACTTTTGATATGATATTAGATTCTAAATACCTTCTTTCACTAATTCAACAGATATTCATAATCACTAGAAAAGCACATACAAATGGAAAATGGTAATAATAGACTTGAATCTAAAGAGCTAGTAATACCTCAGTCTCACGACTCAAACTGAAAATAACAAATCACATGTAATGAGAGTAAATATTAACCAAAGGGAATTAATTCAGTGCACTGGCAAAAACACAAGTAGACTGATACAATTATTCTTTTTTTGCTTAATGTTTTGGACAGTTAATATTAATTGTGGTCAAAAATGCATGTCTCCTCTATGTTGCTGTCACACCAAGAGGTATTTCTGTAAGTGTCTAACATAATTCTTATTAAATTCTCGAGTTAAGTACCACCAAAGTGCAGGGGAAACTACTTATTCTTTGTTGCTTAGCTGTATGTTTGTTGCTAGTATGTGGCTGATATTATTTACCATTATTTTTTGGTATCGCAACCAGAACTTTTGTGCTTGAAAATCTGGCTTTTTGAATAAGAATTAGAGGCTATTTATCTTTCTGCATCATGGGAGCATATATTTGCCTTCAAGCCCAGATTTTTCACAATTAAGTTCAAAATTTGATTTAGTTCCTAAAAAACTGTACCGCTGTACATTCCAAAAACGTATAACTCCATGGGTCTTTTAGTGGAAATAGAAACTGCATTACAAATACATTTTTTGCATTGCTCAGGAAAGCAATTTAAATCTGGGTCTCTGATATCCTAGAGAAGAGTCCTAGGTGCAGGTCTTCAGGCTAGAAGGCAGCTGTTCCTAGTGTTATTTGTTTTGTTATGGTTTAAGCTGGTATGCAAATCCCATTATTAGTCTTTGTTTTTATTAGGACTAGTTCTCAAACAAATAATCTATCTGGCATTTATTTAACCACTTAAATGAGCCCAGCCATGGTCAGTTTTTCTTTTTTTTTTTTTTTTTTAAATTCAGTAATGAATATATTCTTGCTCTTTCTTACACTCTTCCTGAGGAATATGTTTTCAGCAACTTGTGTGAGAAAGGATGCAAATCTCTGTGTCCAGATAGACCTTCACTCTGACTGGATCTGACTTTTGCATCTTTTCATGATTACCCACAAGATAATAAAGACTGAGAAACTGAGTACATTCCTCATTTTGCTAGACAATTATTTTAACTCTTACGGTATATATGATACTATTTAGATACTATCAAAGCATATGAAATTTAAAGAAAATAATGTTTTAGAGTAACTGTTGCTATCCATTTACTCTGTAGATTGTCTAAACTATTTTATTTCTCTTGAGTTTGACAAATAATGAGCTTAGTTGCAGAAACAGCCTGTGAATTTGTACAGGTGGAGATGGTTTTGCTCAGAGTAGTATAGACCAAGCTGTATGGAAGTCATTGATGCACCTGAAAAAGATCACTCTAAGCCTTTTATTTAAATGAACACAGGAAGTGTCATCTGAACATGAAGAAAAACTTTACTTTGAGGTTGATAGAGCGCTGGAACAGGCTGCCCAAAGAGGCTGTGTAGTCTCCTTCTCTGGTGATACTCAAAACTTGCCTGGATATACTACTGTCAAACCTGCTGTAGATGAACCTGCTTCAGCAGGTGGATTGGACTAGATGATCTCCAGAGGTCCCTTCCAACTCCTGCCATTCTGTGATTCTATGAATTATGTGTATAGGTTTCTCCACAGACCTATCTTGTCTGCAATCTTGAGGGCATGCAAATATTTAAGTGTGAACTGTTGTTCGTGGTGTTTTAGTCCTCTTTGAGCAGGCCATCCAATAAAGCAGAATCCTCCTACAGCATTCTTCCTCTGTTTTGCAAACTTGTACAATGGCAGTTCTTGAATAAGCTGCATAAGAAAAGGTCAGTATTCAATAAAACGCAATATAATCCTGAATATTGTATAATGTAAACAAAAGGAATACTACCCTGTGTCTGCTTCAGCAAATGGTGTAAATCAAAATGAGCAGATCAATAAAGCAAAAGTGGTGCTGTTGAGAGACAGATAGTCAGAAGACAGTTCAGGTTTTTCTTGGGGTTTTGGGGGCTTGGTTGTTTTGGGTTTTTTTTTCTTAAATCTTTAGACTATCTCTGAGGTCCTATGGTGTGAATGTCCATTTGTGGCTGTACTGCATTAGGTGTGCTTCAGGAGCATATTTTCCAGTTTAGTTTCATTCAAGAGGAATCCTGTTCATGCACTCAGACTGTTTTGTTCTCATCATCAAAGCACAATAAGTAGAGACAGTTATGAGAACTGTTACAAAAACACATTTCTGATCTAAACTAAAACACCGATATAGAAAAGATCTGCATCCTCTTAGTCCCAGTTCAACTTTGTAGTTACTTTAAAGCCTGTTTTCAAGTGGTAGTGAAATTCCTGGAAACTGTTATAAAGGAGTATATACACTTTGAATTTAATCTCAGTTTTCTGGATGTAAAAAGTTGTGAGGTACCAGACGCCCTTCTTATTAACAAGCTTGCATGAAGACACACCAAAAATAAGAGTCCTTAATCTAAATGCTGAATGATGAGCAAAAGATGCTAGTGTAATGTCACAAATGCTGTAGTAACCAAGGCATAATGGCTAACACAGCATAACCTTGTAGTAGTGAATTTTGAATGACTTCATTCTGCATTGCTGGGAAATCATGAAAGGCAGCTGAAAAAAAGATAAGGAAGACTACTGAAAACATTTAACTGGATAAAATAATAAATAGTTTTAATATCCAAAGTTTTCAATTTCAAATTTTATTTTTAAATCATGAAGAGTTGTATTGTATTTTAAATTAATCTTGTAGCAATGCAGATTTTATCTACTGCCATTTTAATTTGACAGTATTCCATAAGCCTCCTCCATTTGCCCAATACTCCATCACTTTAGAGTGGATATCATTTATTTATAAAATTAGAAAATCATATCCTAAGGCAATGCAATGCAGGAAGCTTTCATGTTTAAATGACAGCTATTGAAGGAACAAGACATGCTACAAAAATAATGCTAGTGAATAAGAGCTTCCGTTATAAGAACACATTAAACTGATGCATTAACAAACCTTTTTGATGTTTTGTATCATTTATCAACAGCATTAAGAATGTGAAACCTTTATTTAGAACGACTGCTTTATTAAATATGTTTCTTAACATGTTTCACATAAAATAATAAAGAAAAAATAATAATTATGTTTTTTTTAAAAAAGAGTATGTATTTCATTACAACAGAGTAAATATGTTTCTTCAGAGTATAACTTAGTCTGTTAGACTATTAGCTGAAATTAGCTAATGTTAGCAACATAAAGACTGACTTCCTAGCACAAGAAAAAATATGTTTTTTCACAGCAAAATCAAATGTGTTTCATGCCTATGTAAAAGGGAATGACTTTGCAGGGGAGTATGACATAATATATTAATAATGATCAAGTTGCACATGTTACACAATACTAAAGGACTGAAATATTCCAAGACAAGGAAACTGTAACTTTTTAAAAGCCTTGGAGATCTAATGTTTTTGTGGCCTCTTGATCTTAGTGCTTAATTTCATTATTCTTTCATCTTAATATTTTTCCTTCTTCACATTCTTAGATTCATACTATAGCATTAACATTCACATTGTCTCAACAGATGATTCTGTTAGATAAATTTAGTTATTTCAAGAAAAGTTCTTTCAAAAGAATATAGTAAGCGTTATGTTAACTTTAGATTTTACCGCAGGGTTTCATAGCATAATTGTAAACAGTTGTGCTGGACCAGCAGTCTTAAGAGATTAATTTAAGGCTGGATGCTAGAGACAAATTAGTAATGGTGCAGATACCCAGTAGCAGGGAAAGGCAAAATATCAGCGCCACCTGCTCAAAAAATTCTGCAGAAGTCAATAGTAAGCCACATATTTTGGGTTCTTTACACTCTGAGGCAGTTAAGGAGGGCTGGTTTTTTAAGCAACAGCCCTGCCATTTCCACTGTCCTCTCTTCAGCTGCATTGCTGGGATATTGAATGAGACACCAAATGTGAAGTGTTTGTAACAGTGTTAATGCTTCTGGCTGGCAGTTTGACGTACAAAACTGGTAACACAAATTGTCAAAAAAAATCTTAGAAACATTCCAAACTTGTGACAATATTTTCCAAATCTCTATTTATTTTCATATTTCAAAGGACTTTCAACTTAACTGAGATTAAAAGAAATTTCTCAGGGTAAAACTATGTACTCTTCAAATCATTATGCTTTCGATTAATAAATATGCATCAACCACAACATTTTCTAAACTACAGTCTCATGAAAGAATGAGTAAGGCCAGTAGCTTTGGAAATGCTAAAATGACTGATTTGTGTGAGAGATTCTGTGTATCTGTGTGCAAAAGGGCACATAACTGAGTAGCTGGAGATACTGGGATGACAGTTGACAGAGACATTGAAATGGATGCGCACAAGAAATGTTGTAATATGATTTTTAATTTAGAATTTAAATGTATGCGAGTGATTATTCTGCTTCTGCTTTAGGAAATGTAATTTTTCCTAAAAAAACCCTTTTCTAAGTCGTTTAGGGTCCTCAGGTTTTTGTTTGTTTGCTTTTATTTGATAGAATTCAAATACAAGATGACTCTGCATAGTTAGAAATCAAAAGGTATTTGATTGTAAATCCAGCCCTTTCTTAGTAGTAGAAGATGATGACTCTTTTTGTTTAAGTCCTAATGTCATCCATAAGGAATTTAATAAACAAACAAACACACAAAAAATCCCTCTGGGAATAATAGACACTGAATTTATATTCAATGAAAACAACAGTATTCCCTCTGGTGTATCAAGCATAAATGGGATGGGATGAAGACAAAAGAGTATTGTAACAGTAAACCTTGCTAGATAGTAGGAAAATACCCACAGGTAGGTTTTCCTTACAGTTGCCTATCAAAATACCATGATATTTGAAACTAAAGTACAAGTGTCCTTATGACAGTTACGAAACTATATTGAAAAGAACCCTAGTGATTTTCAGTGACTTTAATGATATGATCAAACTAAAACCAGCCTGTCGAAGTATAAATAAAATTGTCCATGCTGCCAATCTCATGTGAGTTAATCAATACAGATGCTGAGGTGCCAAAAAAATGCAGAGAATTTATCTGTCTCCTAAACTGGAACCATCACAGTGGAACTCAACATGGCAACACTCCAGAACTGGTATCAGCTTCTTCCCACGCTTCAGACCAGACTGATTTTCCCCCTCTGTGTAACACACTTCAGAGTGATGAAGCTGTAACAGTTTGCTTTCCAATATGCACTGACCTTAACACAGACATGACAATATTTAATGTTTTAAGTGTATTTTGAAATGTACAGCTCAGAAAGATTAGATTTACGGGAAGAAACCTAGGGGAAATTATCAAAGCTTTATTCCTGAAGAGGACCTCAGGAAAAACTTATCTGAAGAGCCACACTGTCCTAAACACGTCTAACACAAGAATGTAAAGGAGAAAAATGAAGGAAAATCTTTTCTCTAATTCTAAAAAAAAAAGAATATTTCATTACTGAGAGGATGATAGGGATGATAGTATTTAAAGTATAAAAAGAGCATACATTTAGAGGTATCCTGAGTTGTTCATAAAATCTGCCTGCTTAGGATAGCCAAACTGCTGCTAAATTTTGGGTTTAATTCTAGAAAAAAACATTCTTCAAGACCTTTTATATCTTCCACCATATGCTCAAATTCTTTCTCTCCACTAAATCTCACTTGATAAAAACTTTAAATAAACAGCTATTCATAAATTTGTGTATTCCTAAGACTGTTGATTAGCATCCTTGGTACAGATTGAGATTCCAAACAGAAATCATCAGATATTTAACAGAAACCATCATTCAAAAGCCAGTTAGTGATGTCTATACAAATCCAGGGTTACCTACTCTCCTAATTTTGTCACTGGAATACTTGGTTTCCTTAGGGTGCTTTAAACCATAACACTGTTTGTAGAACTGGACTGAAAATTAAGATATCTTGGTAGTGTTACATTATTTTTAATAGATACAATGAAACAGTTCCTTTGGTTGGCTCCCCCACCCCCACAACAGAAGGGGAGACTAATTTCCATTAACACATTTCCACTAAGAATTTGCAAAGAGAAAGACAGCTTTTAATCATTAAAACTCCTTCAGAAGTGACAAGGAATTCAGTGCCTACCTTGGCAACCTCATTGGGCCCTCTTATTAATTTGAACTGCATGCTTTCTTGGCAAAGGAAACACCACTACTGATTTCTACCATTTCTAATGACGATCCCTATTCATGGACCCTAAACCTGGGAATTTGCTAGTATAATCTGGTATCAAGCACACAGTGTGCAAATGTGTGAATCATTGAGAAATTGGTCTCAGGTGGCCTAAGTTGAAGGGACTTCAAATCAACCATCCAGCCTGTGTCAGCTCTTTCACAGTGCAAGATAATTTTCTATTCATAAGACCAAAAGGATATTTTATATCAGTAAATCACTTTTCTACCTGATTTGTAGGAACAGTCAAGGTAATTAGGTGCACTTTCAGGTGTCTAAATAGTGCCAACAGTGCCTGCAAATAATTGTATGTTGAAAAATAAAATATTCACTTCAAAAATAAAGATCATATAGTTATGTTGCACAGGTCATATAGAATATTTATTTTTAAGAAAGAATCATGATTTCTGTACAATAAAAAGGAAGAAACAACATAAATTTCTACAGAGTGCCCAGGCATGTGGGCAAAAAAATTCAACATATAAGGTATTTGAGCAAGTCCAGGGGGAATTAATGATCTGCTTTATTCAAGAACATCTAAAAAACAATGCCATCTGGTGTTAAGCAGAATTCTAGCCAAGAGCTGGCAGCAAAATAAGTTTGACAACCTTGACGTAAAAACTACTTACTCTCAGTGCCAATTATGCTCTCCTTGCCAGTTCAAAAGCATATCTTTCCAAGAATGGCATTTAGCCCCTACTGGCATCTGAAACACCATGCAATCTATACACCTCAGAGATTAAAGTAAAAACGCTTATGCAAAGCACCAAACAGAAATAACAGAATCATCTGGATAAACACCCCAAATACTAAATCACAGTTCATGATGTTTAGAGCTGGTAAGAAGTGAGATCCAATAGGGAAAAAAACCAAACTGTGGTCATTGCTCTAGTTGGGAACTTTGGAATATAATTTGTTTTACTTATATTGATAACTTTGTAAGTCTGTTTTCTGCCTTTTTTTGAAAGGGTCCTAGCTGATCCTTACTTTCTCTACAGAAATGGAATTTTTTCTCATCTTAGATAGCTTATCAAATGCATTTTCCTAGGTTAGAGGCAAAGAAACAGGTAAAACTGAGACCGGCTTCTTTCACAGTATTAATTATCTTCACTATTGAAAGTCAAAAATGTACTCTCTTCAGTTTTCAGGTACTGTTTAACTGATTTCAAATAGTATAATCACATTAATCAGTTCTCTTTCTCTTGCTTCCTAGGCAAAGCTAGGACAAAACCATGACCTCAATGTGTCTGTTATCAAGTCTTAAAAGTTTTTGTGTCTGGCCAAAACTGACAGACCTGGCTTCTCTAAGTGCAAGAACTCTGTTTCAGTAAGTGGCACTGAAGAATGGTTGTGCCATCTATACTTCTAACACAAAAGTGAATGTAAGAAGAAATGGTAGGATTTCAGGGAGATAGAAATGACCACCTTCCAATTTACCAAATCTCTATTTTAATCTAAAAAGAAGCCAATTCTAATTTTTAGAATTCTAAGATATAACAACATAAAGGGTTAACATTTTTAGAAGTAACATATGACAATACTCAAACAATGGTTGTCCACCTAAAGGTTAAAATAATTATATAGGACTCACTTTTCTGAATAGTTTAAAACCATACAGTATGTTATTGAAGGTGTTATGATATAAAATATACAACATCAGTGTATGCAAAATTTTATCATGTAACTTGTAGTAGCCACAGGCATTGCCAGATGGATTCTTGATGCTCAGTTATTTTTCTTTCATTGTTACTAAAATTTACACCAATTTCCTAGTGAGAAATTTTAAAAAATATGTTGCATATTCAGAGGAAAAAAAAGTATTCCATTTAAATTTTGACTTGTATAGAATATCTGTGTCTTAAGAATAAATATTTGCCTTAAATGGACACAAATAGTCACCTATCATCAATAAATATGAACAATTTTTCCTATTTTAAAATTTGAGTATAAAGAAATGGTAATTGTATTTGCATCATATTCCAAATTACCCTATATAATGTAAATTGTTCCCCTGCTCTTTCACGTTCTCTGGGTCTAGAATTTTTAAGTGTAGCTTCGTTGGCTCTTTCAGAATGGGAGTAAGAAAGAATAAGGGAATAGCAGTGTGGCTATGTTTAACTAAAAAGAGTAGGAGTAAACTTCTTCATCATCTACATGTGTTGCTGTAAACAGCTTCTTGTCATATGCATTTGATAACTCATAAGACTAAAAACAGTTCAGGAAAAAATATGCAAAGCTTTGAAGAGGAGTCAAAAATAAAAATAAGGGAGAATACAAAATCTGAACTGATTTGTAACCTTTGGTCTGACTTACAGACCTGAACTGAACTGTAAATATGACAGTAGCTTATTAAAATTTTACTTTGGGTGCTTCAATATCACTGAATCAGCAAACTGAGAATATTAAGCCATACAGAGGACATAAGACTCATCAATTTTAAAACATTTAAAAAGTGATGTGAGAAACTAGTTGTATTACACAGATGATGCATTTATTTAGGTGCTAACTCATATGATTTTTCAGTTACTTCTGTCAAACCCAGCATTTAAAGAAATCAATACAGACGCACGGTTAATGCTTCCACTAAGAGCATTATGCTTCCTGGTTTCCTATGATTTCATATAGTACTAGGGAAAAAACCAAAATGTAAATTAAATACGTCTACATAAACGTCACAGATTCTTTGACATTCTATGACTCTGTTCTATTTTATGGATTGGCATCTTCAACCAGGTCATCCTCTACTCACTAAAAGCACAGAACAGCTTTGATGCAATATCTCCCTTCCAAAAAGAACCATGAAGCTAATTTTAGGTATTTCATCTAGGTTAATTACCCTAAATAACAGGTAAGATGTGAAAAGTGCTAACAAATTGTGGCTGACTTGGCCAAAAGTTCACCCCCTCCCCCCAGCATATTTCTACATGTGCTTTTTCATTTCCATTCAGAAATGTCTCAGTGATGCTTCCTAGATACTTTCAGGACCCTCAGCCTCTTAGATATGAATTCCATCCTGCTTAGTTTAGTGATGTAAGTGAAAAAAAGAAAATATTTGGAAGAATTACAGCAATTATTCAATATTTGCAAAACCTTCCTTCCAACAGAAACTAAACAACTTAAATTTATTATTTTTTTTGAAAGAAATTAATTTATTAAATTCTGTATCTGTTGTCATGGAAAGTTGAATTCTGATAGAGTAGGGACCTTGCTGCCAAAGTACAAGAAATAGCAGCAAGAAAGCTGGGAAAAAAACCCCAAACCTACAAATGTCCTCAGTGGATATAATTGACTATAGGAATAGCTTTAAGGATGTGATAGAAGCTCTGTCAACTGAAGTCTTTGTTTCACAATTAAACTACAACATATCCATTAAGAATGACAATAAACCAGAAGTTTGGGGGTTGATACAGACATTACCAAGTAAAACTTTATACAATGTTATCCAGCACAAAAAATTAAATGACCTTAACAATTCCTTCCAGCCTTAAAGATCTAGGAATCTAGCATGTTGAAAAATTGGTAAATTTATTGCAATGATATTGAAATGTCAAATATCTCTGCAAAAATAGAGACTAGTATGATGCTAATCCATATTCACGGTAGCATACTTAGATGATATTGTAGGTTACTGTTTTATTGATATTATTTTATATCACAATTAACATTGCCATAATAAATTTCCACAGGCCAGATGAAATCACATGCCATTTTACTCTTACTCAGCAATGCTTTACATGAAGAGATTTTTCAAAAAAAACCCAGATGGCAGTCATGCTTAAGAAGAAAAGGTGATGTGTCATGTTATTCATGAAAAGAACTTCATTCACAAAATCTTGCCTGTAATAAACAATTTGTATACTTACTGTACGCTCACCAATCTTCACTAATGAAATAAAAAGGTAAAGAAAAAACAGAAAATGGAAAAATAATATTTAGAACTTACATTTGCTTCTGGAGAAAAAAAATGCATTTACCATGTAGAAGACTTAGTTGAAGTGCAAGAAAAACATCCCTAATTCTTGGGATGTTCAAAATCTGGACTTAAAAATTCTTTTTAAGCTTGTCTGGGATGTGTTCAGGGATGTGAAAAGGTTGGGGGAGAAGAAAAGGGGAAAAAAAAAAGTTTCAGACTCTTCTCCTTTATCTTCATAAAATAATCCTTTACTCGTAGTCAACATTTTTAACCTCTGTTAGGGGGCAGCAAAAATACAAGATTAGGTCTTAAAACAGTTTAGGTCAAATCCCAGATGTATTTTGGGCACTATTTTAGACAGAGTTTAGCACGGAGTTTTCAGAGAGCAACTGGATGACCATACAGCAAGCAGCAGTAAATTATATCGTTGAAGCAGATCCTAGCAAGTTCATTCAATATCTGACATCAGATTAAGTGGTTTCATTCTTAAACACAAATAATTAAACTAACCAAACATGGAAGTAAATTTGACCATACAAATGTTCAGTAATGGAGAGGGAAAAACATTGGCAAAGTGAGATGAATACATTTCATTATTTGAATGTCCAGTAAGTCTGAAAGCAGACCAAGGAGCAATTTGACCTTCTAAACCAAAGGCTTTCGTAGTTAGCTCAAGGAGGCACATCATATTTTCTTTGAGAAAATCTGAGAAATAATTCAAAACATTTCCCCTGTGATGCTTAGAATAATTTTAAAATATTAAGTAGTAAATGTTCATGGGTCACCGCTAAGCTGTGAGAAGCTCATTAGTATCGAAAGAAATAACCATAGAAGGAAGCCTTCATCACAGAGGGGTCGCTCACCTCGCCGTTCTAACCTAATATCTACCTGCTCCATTTCCTAAAAGTTACCATACAAAATGCCTCACAAAAGATAATACAGATTGAGTTTCTCAGCACTCTATAATAGACATAATTATCGCTTGCTGGGGTAAGATTTTTCTTCCTAATTAAAGCTCCAGTGTTTATTCCTCAATTTCACTTTTCCCCCTTTGTTTGGATGTAATATGCAATTGCATTTATCCAAATGAAGATTGATTTTTTCATGAATCATTAAATCATTTTAAAGCTGTAGCCTTGTGGTTGAGGATGGTTTGTTTTGAAAATCAGAAAAAAGCCATTTTTGATTGGTTTTATATTTTCCTTATGAATCTCTCTTTTTCCTACTAATAACTAGTATTAATTTATTAAACTATCATTGATTTCCTGGAAATTATGAAATTTATATTTATTTCAAATATCAAAGCAAGTTATCTGGATTAAACAGCTGGTGTAACAAAACAGTAATTAAAAGATAATATATTGAAGGATTTTATATATAATATTGATTTCTACATGAGAAAGAGCACAAATCTATGGTTTATGAAATACCATGGTAAAAGATCGTTCATTAGTATATTTTCTCAGCAATAAATTCAAAATCTAGTGAAGAAAAACAAGTACAATGTAAATGCCACACTTGCAAGACATTATTAGGAAAAGGAACAATGACTCAGTTTAGTGTCAGAGACTGACCTGCAGTTAACTAAATTCAGGGAGCTGTAGGTTTGTGCTTTAAGCATGGAAATGATGAAATGCCAATATAATGTTTTCAACAAAAATAGCTGCACTAAGTAAAGTCTTCCCTATCTCTTTATATGTAGCACAAAATCAACATTTAATGTCTTTAGGATACATACATTTGTGTAAATCAAGTTGTTTTTATGTGTTCTGCTCCTTTAAACCAGGTGTCAGCAGGTAAAAGAAAAAACTCTTACTAAAGCTGACAAGCTGCAGTTAACCAAAGATGTGGGAAAGAGAGGCAGGTGTGATGGGCGTGTATACACAGACACAAAATTTTGTTTACACTTTAGAAAAAGGAAAAATGCAGTGTCTTCAACATTTTATGTAAAACAACATCTCACATGTTTTGTGTTTGTTTTGCTCTAAAACCTTCACCAGATTTACAGGTAGAAATGCCAGTTCTGTTGCAAAATTGCATATTATGTAAACTACTATAAGCAGAAACTTGTACTGTACCTTGGATATGCAATCAACTTTTCTTTAACCAGTGTTATGAAGCCTGGAGCTGCAGGGAGTCTACATTTCACTGAGGCCTGACCTCTTAGATATCCACTTGGAATGTTTGCTTAATTTGTCGCTCTTATGCTCCAGTGTTTTGTGGTAGGACACACAAGTGGCTTCAATAGAATGAAGCTTAAAACTTCACTGGAAAAAGTAGATTGTTAGTCCCAGTTTTGACTTATTTAAAATGAATTTTTTATGCAATTAACCAAGAAAACCTTGATATTAGAAGATGGGATATCAATGGACTAGAGAAATTCCAATAAAAGTTTGTACTTTTGTATGTCTTGTGTTCATAAAGTAATTTTAAGCTGTTAAACTTTATTTTTGTCTAACAATTTGGTAGCAAAACTGATCGTACGGCAATATTTCTCAAGAGCCTGCAAGAACCTTTTATTCTTATATATTGGAGTACTCTGAGTACTCTAAAGAAGCAGTTCGGTCTATTACTGTTATTTTTACATAAGAGTAAATTCAGTATAGAAATGAAAATAGCTACTAATTAAAAAATTACGTGTACCTTATCATGCCTCATGTTCTGGGATATCATTCTCATAGCTACTGAGCACTTGCTATTTCAGCGTAACCACAAGAATTTTTAAGTCGCACAGTATTAATTTCTTCTTACTTTCTGAACCTGGAGTTTACTAATGTTGTTGGAGTGCTAAATGATTGTGATCTACCTCATTTCCAATTAGTTCTCTTCTAAAAAAATTTTGGTTAGAATAAAGTTTATTTTAAGTTTGTCACCTGCCTAAATTTGATTTTGTGAGCTTCCATGACAAGATGCTTCTCACACTTGAAAAATCCAATTAATATACTGACCCAAAGCAGTCCATTAAAATTGGTATCTGTCAGTCCTGGTGGTTCGTATCAGAAGAGAGTCCTGGAACTTTTTACCACCAGTTATAATTCACAGCTTTAAGCTGGGTATTTAGGAACCTTTCCAGACCTCATGGAAGCCAGGTTTGAGTAAGTGCCACCTAATGTAACCAAAGGAAATGAGGAGATGAGAAGTGTAACTAGTGCCTTGCTTGCTTCTTTCAAACTACAAAACAAACATTTTTCAACAGAATTGTTGTTGAATTGTTGTCTAATTCCCTAGAATTAGATTCCTAAGTCCTCCCAGCAACAACTGGGAAGCATCACATATTTGAAAACAAGGGGTGTGGTAGTGCCTACTTCTAACATTCCTCTTGTCACATACAGAAGCTTAAATTGTTCTTTCCATACTGTGTTCCACTGTCTAATTACCACCGTCCATCCAAAGAAAGATTTACATGTAGGAAAAGGAAAGTTCCTCTATGGTTTAGAAGTCTTTTCCTCAACTTAATTTAACTTTCTCACTTCTGTAGTAGTTAGCCTTTGTAGATATAGTAAGTGTAGTCACATCCCAGACATTTTTTGGGCTTCAGAAAATTTCATTTCCTGAGGCTTTGAAGCCTTTGTGGACAAAGCAGTATAGACTCTTCACTATGTTACCATATCTTTTACAAACTATGGAGAAGGAAAGGTGTGATGTTTTGGGCCAGATTGGCCCAATCAGATAGAATGACAGATGCTGTCCCCCACCTCTCTTTTCAAAGGGAGGAGGGGTAGAGAGAGAAGAGACTTATGAGTTTAGAAGGAACTAAACTATTTTAATTAAATATTAATAATAAAATAAAAATGAAATAATGAAATATATACAAAACTGTATCAAGCTCCCAGGATGACAATCACGTCACCAGCAGGCACTGGGGAAGTCCCAGACTGGACTCAGTGATGGATGGGAACTGGATTCTGGATCTGGATTCAGGAACACATGGATAGGGATCAAAGGCAGACAAAAAGACAGACTCCTTGGACGCCGGACATTGAAGCAAGAGGGTTGATACTTTGATCCCTCAGCTTTTAAACTGAGTATGAGGCACATGGGATGGAATACCCTGTCGGTCAGTTTTAGGTCACCTGTCCTGTCTGCTGCTCCCCGCAGGTGCGACCCCTCTACGCTTTTCCACTTCTGATCTAAAACGGGGCAAATAATAAAGTTGTCTGGCCTTGGTTGTTATAGCAATAAGTATAAACAAGAGCCTCTGTGCGTACCATTCCTTGGTATTAACTATAAATACAGGTCTTATCACTCTGAGAGCAAACAGTTTTCACCAACAGGAGGCCACACAGAGATATGTAGCTTCTAAGTAAGTATTGTGAGATACCGGTACCCCAACAGATACTAAACTCACGAACTCTAAGCATATTATTACGGGATAAATGATCACTCCTGATGAGTGAGAAAAAGCATGAATACAGCTGTCATGGAGACCTTATCCGGAGTGGTGGATGAAACACCTTTTTTAGTTTAAACAGATGATGAGAAAAAATTTCATGACCAAGACTTGAAAGAATTCCCCTAGACTGAGAATGTGTCTAGAATCTGTAATACCAGGAGGAAAACACATACTGTGGGAAAACACCTTCACAAAAATTACCCAGCATTCAACTTGTCAAACCAGTTAAACCGTCTTTACTCATGGATCTACCAGAAAGAAAAGATGCAGGAGAATTCTCATAAATTACACAGGGTCCTGAAATGACCTTGTTTTGTCCACACATGAGAAACAGATCCATGAGAGATTCCTATTCAACCTTGTCTTTGAGGTCTAGTAGACAATAAATCCACCTTTTTGCTCAGTGAATGGTTGAATAACTTCACTTAGGGAGTCCCTCCAGACCTTGAGAATTATATCAGCTGTTTCTGGTACTAGTGATCTGCTAGGTACGATAACTAAAATCAGTTAACTGTTTAGCACTGCCACAAGATAGGCAATAGATAGATGAATATATTAATTGATATATCAGGAGGGCCATAAAGGACAAGAGATGTCACATGCAACTGGCAATAAACAGTGTGCGGGGGGCAGTCACTCAGCATTTATACATGCTGTTGACTAGTATGAAAAAGTATTGATAGAATCCTGAACCATGGGGTAAGCCTACCCTGGTGCAGAAATTCCCTTCTGCCAGGGAGTCCCTACATCCTCAGGTTACTAGAAGGTGCACCTCTGAAGGATCTAAGGAATGTCCCACTACTATTTAGCCAAAATTAATAAAATTTTGAAAAAAATGTTTGGCTTTGCAAGTAAAAGGAACAATTAGTAATCCTAAAAATAACATTCATTTTATACCCAAAGAAATAGATAATATAAATATTGGAAATACATCTATGTGTTCAAGTTCAAGGAAATGGGTTTGTAATGTGTGATGTGATGTGATGTGATATGATATCAAAGGTTTAAAGTTACAAATATCAAAAGGACTAGATAATTAGGCAAACTTAATACAGAACATGACTATTATGGGCTGAAAAGTACAGAAATTATTAGTGATCATTTAAATGTAAAATACAGGTCATACTGGAAAAAACAGTCTGATATCCAGCAGAATTCACTAGAGATTAGAAGTTCAGCTTCTATATTAGAGTCATATAAAACAATTTATTAAGAATGTAGCCAGACAAGACCTTTCTTGCCTATTCATTCTACTGCTCACATAATCCAGAATAACATTTTTGCTCCAACATTTAACCCCTTTGACATTTAAAATAGACATTCAACTGTGGGGAAGTACTCTTTGTTTTTAATCATTTCCAAGTTAGAAATACAGAAAGATATTAATTACTAGAAAATTTTATGGTGCATATAGGTTGCTAAGAAAAAAAAGCTGATCCTGATAATTTCTGACTCAAATTAGTGTCCCTCAGCAACAGGGAAAAGAAAGTTTCTATCATCTCACTGTACCATCACTGCTGGATGCTAAATGTCATGGGCAGTGCTCTCAGAATCCCATCCTATTTTTTCTTTTTCAGCAGAGGAAGAAATAGAGATCTGCAAAAGACATTGGCCACAAACTACATAACTATCATACTGAGAGGAGCATGGCCAAACTTTCTCTTTGTCCTACTTCTCATCCTCATTCTTTATTGTAGAGAAGGTAAGCAGACTGTATGCAAAAGTCTAAATTTTGGGATTCCATTTGAAATTCTGCAGTTCAGACCATAATTCAGACTCTGAAAATGAGGAGTATTACACACTTTAAAAGATCTTTTATCCCTACAATTCCAAAATACATCTTCAAAGATTAAGCAAACCCTGGGACCAAAGTATTCGCATTAGAGTGTGACCCATGGTTACACCTTTTCTTTTACCTTACAGGTTCAATCAATTGAAATTTTGGAATGAACTCATCTGCCAAAGGCCCATCCTTCCAATACATACAATGTTTCTTGAATGAGTACTAACACGAATACTCTTAAAAACAATACAATCAAATGTAGATCACAGGTTTACCTTAAAAATAGTGATGCTTCCCTAATAAATCTTTTGGTTCTTGTGCATTTTGACTTAAATTTCAGGACAGTGATAACAGAGGTAGGATTAAAACTGTATCTTACTGTTTTACTGTAGTGAAACAGCTTATTAATGAAATAGTAATAGGGTAATTAGAGGACAATAATTTCCTGTTTATACAACATTTAAGACAAATATATTTTTGCAAGGTGAAGCAAAAAGCTAGTGTAATATATATCACATTCATACCAGACAAGAAGTATTTTCCAATTAATTTATAATTATAAATGTTTTGTTTATATAGTTATTTCCTTAAATAAGCTGTTTTATACTTGCTATATGAGTAGATGAGAAACATTTATGTTCAGATAGAAGCTGCAGGATGTAGAATACGTATTCTACACATGCTATAAAAGTTGAGATGACAGTCTTGTTGTGTTGAGTAGGTACTTCAGAAAGCTTTTATTCACAGACTCCAAGGGTCTGCAATTCAAAGGTACACGAAGCCAATTACAAGACTATATTTTGTAACTTCTAACATGGTACACCACTGTGACAATGCGAAAAACATTAAGTAGGTTATAGAGAGTGAAATGGGAAAACTCTAATCAAAGGCAAGAATGAAAACAGCCAGTCCTTAGCAGAACAACATCAGCATCTTTTAATGAGATTTCTGACGTATATAGATAAATTCCCTTTTTTAAGGCCAAGCTAGGCAGATCCTGAATGCTTACATAATGCTTCCTTGTTGCTTTTTGGGTATTTCTCCTCTATCTCACCCCTCCAATTGAAACAACATCCCGGCATTATTTTCTCTCAGGAACCTAAAAAAATTCCCAAATGCATGCCATCTGTTAAGCCACTACTCCTATGACAAGAAGGTAACTGTCTTTATTTTCTACTGCTAATTCCCCATATATATTTCTGTGGGTCACAGTACATCATTTCTCCAATGTGAAGCTGTAAGCTTTCTGGTTCCTGTTTATTGGGTTTGCGTGGCAAGGGCAGGGAATACAGGGGTGGCTTCTGTGAAAAGCCAAAGTGACAGAACCAATGCCAGACAGCTCCAAGATTGACCTGCCTCTGGCGAAGGCTGAGCCTGTCACAACAGTGGTAGTGTCTCTGTCATAACATAATTAAGAAGCGGGGAAAAAACCTGTGCAACAGCAGCCAGAGGAGAGGAGTGAGAATATGTGAAACCAACAACTTGGAAGACACCAAGTTTAGCGAAGAAGGAAGAGGAGGAGGCGCTCCAGATGCCATAGCAGTAATTCCCCTGCAGCACGTGGTGAAGACTATGCTGAGGCAGGCTGTCCCACTGCAGCCCATGGAGGTTAGTGGTGGAAGAGATATCCATGTGCAGCCTGTGGAGGACCCCACGCTGGAGCAGGTGGATGCCCAAAGGAGGCTGTGACCCTATGGAGAACCTGTGCTGGAGCTGGCTCCTGGCAGAACCTGTGGGCCCATGGAAGGAGGAGCCCACGGTGGAGCAGATTTGCTGGCAGGATTTGTGACCCTGTGAGGGACCCACACTGGAGCAATCTGTTTCTGAAGGGCTTACAGCCTGTAGAAGGACTCCTGTTGGAGAATTTTTTGGATAACTACCTCCATGAGAGGGACCTCATGCTGGAGCAGGAGAAGAGCGTGAGGAGTCCTCCTGCTGAGATGGAAGGAATATCAGAGACAACATATGATAAACTGACCACAACTCCCACTCCCTGTCCTCTTGCGCCACTCGGGGGGAGGAGGTAGAGAAATCAGGAGTGAATTTGAGCCCAGGAAGAAGGGAGGGGTGGGGGGAAGGTGTTTTAAGATTTGTTTTTTATTTCTTATTACTCTACCCTAGCTTCTAATTGGCAATAAATTAAATTAATTTCCCAGAATTGAATCTGGTTTGCCCATGACAGTAATTGGTGAGTGATCTCCCTGTCCTTATCTCAACCCAGGAGCCTTTCGTCAAATTTTCTCTCCCCTGTCCAGCTGAGAAGGGGATTGATACAGCAGCTTTGGTGGGCACCTGGCATCCAGCCAAGGTCAACCCACGGTAGTGTTTAACCTGTAAGAAGACAGAACATACATATGCCAAAGAGATCAAACAGCGCAACCGGTCAAACATTTCACTTCTGACTGGTAGAGCACATGAAGATACTACTCATTAGAGAAATGCAGTTGCTCTGCATATACCACTCAATCTAACTCCCATTTCTCTTTAAAATGCTTATGTTTCAATGACTCCTGTGTGACACAGCCCAAAGCTTGTCTTCTCTGTTCTTTATTAGCTATACCACTACACTGCTACAAAAGCCTGTTCTCATTCTTTCTCTGTTCACCTCTCCTCACGCTGAAATTAAGCTACTGAAGGGTGCTTCCCTGCCCTTTAAAACTTCCAGCTTCCTTTGTCAGGTATCTCCCTCATCAGTTCTAACAGCTGATCACAAGGCTCTGTAGCAAAAATGTTTCTTTTAACAAGCTACTTGTTTCCCGAATGTTTGTGGTTTATAATGGACAACTTTTAGTTAATGCTTATTATTCAGCAGCTCTATAACTTTTTATTCACCTTAAAGATATTAATGTTAGGCAAAGACCATTTGTTCTCAAATCTTTTTTGATATAGTTATATATAGAGTTCAAACTATCAATCAGAAGCTTAAGATCTTATGAGCAATTCAATTTTTTAGATAACCGCATTCTGGAATATTTTAATTTTTTTTTTTTGGTTAAGGAGAGTAATTTTTTTTCAGATAAGGATAGTTCAAAACAGAAGAAAAAATAAAAAGAGAAATGAAGACAATGAAAGACACAATCTAATCTTGCACATCATGATGTTCCTTTTTTTTACATTCAATGAAAAAAATAGAAAGAATGTGAGAGAAAATAAGATAGAAAAAGTAATAGGTAAATAAATATTTTCTAAATAGTTTTAGATTTCAATATAAAGGAAATTTCAATATAGAGTCAAAGCAAAATATGTATTGTATTTAAAACCCAACTGAAAAACAGTACAAAATTAGTTTCATTTTGGTGAAGATCCTGTTTTCTGTGGAAAATACTGATTAGTAGGCTTTTTTTATAAATTTTAAAGAATAAAGAATCTGTTAGAAAACTTTACCTATCACTAATATCTTATCAATTCCTTTTTAGAATTTATTATCTGTTTGTAGCTAGAAAATACACCTACAAATAAACAGAGGAAGCTTCATAATTCCAGCATGTCAATTATTCTTTGTATCATGGTCATTTATCTGCATAAATTTTTCAATTCACTTCCCAGTTACTTATAAAGAGAAGAAACTCAATTGCTCACTGGACCAGCAAGTGTAGAATTCATGTTCCACAGAGTTTGCAGAAGAAATTGTTTATATGTAGAAGTTTTTTTATTGCCTATACAGCACTAAACAGAAGACACACACACACACACTCCCTGCCCACCCTGAAATAATTGGCCAGGTAGTTCACCAAAGGCATTTTCATGTTGTTACTGCTCTGAGTATTATTTTAACTTACCACTTGCTTAATGATATTGTGTAATTCCTGGATGTATTCCGTCTTTATTTGGAAATGCATTGCATTCTGCTAAGAGTACGTTTATAAAGTAAAATTGCATAAAGGAAGCTTTAAAGCCTTAAAATTTGGGTCAGTTTGTAACGCTTTACCTCTTCTTCCTCTACTGGTATGCTTACTTAAGCAAAAGAGAATTTTTATTTTGCTTTTTCATTTTGTCACTAATAATATGAGAAAAATATTTTTTCAAAAGAGTATTATTTTCCTTGTGAGTATTAACCCCGCTATACAAGTGACCACTATAGAATTCGTCTTCGCTATACCAACAGCTTAGAAAATCACAACTTCTGCAGATGTATGTATTTGATTAATACTAACCTAAGTCATTGCAGATTTTGGCTCATAATTTATGGTACAAATATTTTCAGATCTTTTAAGTGCTAGACATAAGCAGATGTTTCAGTAAATGAAAGGAAATTGTATATAATCTGCATGCCTATTCATAGATAAGAGAAATACATCTTAAAAATATAACAACACAACCCAAAGATTCTAAACAGGTTTAAGTTACATAATAATAATTATAGTATTTATAATAATTTTACTTATATTCCACAGTTCTTATGATAATGTTGAGTATTTTGAAATATTAATTGTATAAAGTTCTTTGATTCTGAAAAATCAGTTTATTTGGGTTTCTGTTCCTCTCCTGGTACATCTTTAATGCCAAATAGCTCCTTGGTCAAAAGATTTTATTATCTGTGACAGTTTAGAAATGTGTTAAACTAACAAAAAATAACCTTAACAGCTGGCAGGTTGTGATGTCTGCTGGTTTACAAACATGGCGGGCCATTCTATGTTTTCTCACTTTCTGTCCACACAATAAAACCTTATTGGATACTAAATACCTATATCATCTCACTGTCCAAACCACTAAGATAAAACTGGCAGAATACATTGTTAGAGGTCTGGGATTCCAAGTGCTAGTCAAGCACTTCTGGGAACACTTCTTCATTGTCTTTAATTTTACATGAAATCTGAAAATATCAGGTTTAGGTCCTTAGACATGAGCATCCCACCCTCATATCTCTTTTGAATCACAACACCAGTCTTTATCAGTCAATGGTACTCTGATTCTTATATCACTTCCAGTCACTGCCAAACACAACGTTGTGTCCCTCATTCCCTACCCAAAAGTCCACAGTCCCCATCTGGATACTTACCTAAACCAAGCAGGCCATGTGTCAGAACTATGCCTGAAGTTTGGCAGGGTTCTCAAGTAATTCTCACAAATTCTTTTTTGAAGCTATTTTATCTGGATAAGGGAAGATCAGGAAATTCTGCAACTGCTGTCCCATTGGCACACTCTCGTGTCCCTGTTTCACATGGGCTGTGTCGGAAATTACCTTAGATAATTCTTTCATCCATAATTATTTCCTTTCCAAAAGGGGGATGAAACTTTGGCACACTGCTGCAAGGAAATACAGACTGAATAAAGAAAGGGGAACTTTCATTAGTTTTAAGGTCAAAAGGAACCTTTATTAGGATTTAGCCTGACCCTTTTTAAAACACAGAAATTCAAATTTACACAATAATTCACTCATTAAGCTGATATTTTATCATTCATATTATTACCCAGTGACAAAATCAAACAAACGGTATGGCCTTTTGGGAGGGATAATACAAAATATAGGTATTTAAAACAGCAGGTGGTCCCTCTCTCAGAAGACAGTGAACATACAAGTCAAACTGTGGGGAAGGGTGTCAGTGTCTAGGCAGACTGAGTAATATGTTTGGTAGAAAACATTAAGTTACTGTGTTTACTTAAATGGCAACAATCTAACAGGAAAGAAAACGATCATATGGCAGGGAACAGGGGAGAGGAAGAAAAGTGGAGACATCATGGAAGAGGAAATAAAAAAGCTGAGACCACTGGCATATGACCATTGGGTAGGAGTCTATGCAAAGTATCCAGTAGATTATCTAAATATTCTCCATCTTGGCAGCTTCCGTATTTGTTCTTCCCAGCTGCAGTCCTGGATTGTATCTCCCTGTGTAGGCTTCACAGTTTTGTTGCAAAGACCTAGATCTCTAAAATACTTTAGGGAAGAAACCTTTCCTGAATGCCTCTGTGTGATTGTGGTCCTTGTTGGACATAGCTTTGCCCTGTCTTATTTGGTAATTCCGTCTGTGGTACCTGAACTTGCTTATAGCAGGTCTCTGGTTGGTGGAATCTGGATGGTGGAATCTCAAAAGATGTGAAAGAGTTCCAGCTGTTTCTGGTGAGGGGTCTAGAGAACAAGTCTTATGATGAGCAACTGAGGGAACTGGGATTGTTTAGTCCAGAGAAGAGAAGGCTCAGGGGAGACCTTATATCTCACTACAACTACCTGAAAGGAGGTTGTAGAGAGGTGGGGGTCGATCTCCTCTTCCAAGTAATGTGTTAGGACAAGAAGAAATGGCATCAAGTTACACCGGGGGGATTTAGATTGGATATTAGGAAAAATTTCTTCACTGACAGGGTTATCAAGCACTGCAACAGGCTGCCCAGGGAAGTGGTGGAATCACCATCCCTGGAGGTATTTAAAAGATGGGTAGATGTGGTATTTAGGGACACAGTATAATGGTAGTTTTGCCAGTGTTAGGAAGATGGTTGGACTCAATGATCTTAAAGTTCCCTTGCAACCTAGATAATTCTATGATTTTACAATTCTATGAGAAAGGGTCATGGTCTGAATATCATGCTTGTTGTTTCTGCTTCTGCTTCTAGGGAAGTTAATGCTGCCAAATCCATGGGTTGAGAGGTGATAAATGATGAGTTATTGTGAGGATGGAATCACTCTCATTAACCATAACTACATCAATAAGTAGCAGGTTTATTTTACCAGATTATTTTCCATAAAACCATTGATCAATTATCAATTATTAATTATTTTGTTTTCCTGTAATTTTTGTATTTGCTTCACATGTATCAACTCTATTACATTGGAAAGAAAGAATGCTTGGGATTCAGAGTCATTCTTTTTATCATTTAAAGGTTGAAAGAAAGCTCCCCAGATAATCCTGAAAGGACTTTGAACCACAAGTTTGACATGCTCCATAGCTTATTCAGAAACATTTAGCATTTCTTTTTTAAATTTTCTGCAAAATGGTGGATAATTTTGTCTTTCAGATCTCATAACAGATTTATATCACTGATATGATTTCTTTATCTCCTAAGTGAAAATGAATACATTTTATCTCTAAACCCACCTGGACATAAATTTTGCACATCTGCCTTTGCCGTCACCTACCTTCCTTCTGTAAATGTCAATTTACATTTATAATATGTAACCCTTTCCTACTTTATGAATACTTTTTTTTATTTAGTTTTTCTCTTTAATGAACAGTTCCTTTTAAGCAACCATTCTTTCTAAATACCATAACTGAGAGAAATGAACCACAGAAACATCTTCAGGTTTCAAGAAGTATTTGTTAGATTTGTACATGGAATGTACATTACATTCAGTCTAATTAGTGGAGATGTATTAAAATTTACAGTCCAACACTGAGTTCTTTTCTCTAGTAATTGTGATTAAGTAGAAAAGTGAATGAAGGGAGGTTAAAGAAATGTAAAATGTATGTACATTTAATGCTGGGTCAGCATGCCCTTGTCTTTGCTCTAGCTAGACAGTACTGAATTCTGATACTGCCCATATAATCTGAATTTTTACCTTCCTGTAAGGACATAAAGCTCTTTACTCATTTAGGGTGATAACGTGTAAGCCTTTTCAAATTAAAATTACGGAGTCACCGTTCCTAGTTAATTACAAACTAAGACTGTCCAGTTCTTCAGAAAATCTTATTTCTCCCTAGATTAATAAGTCTTACCAAAATATAACCATACTTATTTTTGCTTTTGTGCATAATGGAGCAACAGATACTTCAGAAGCAGAATAAGATTTTCCTTTTTTATTTCTATAACTCAGAACTCAAAAATTAAAATAAGATAAACTGATCTGTTTTCCACTGATTTCCACTACTGAAATACTTAAAGTTATTTCTTCATTGCACTTTTGTATGAACTCTGTGAGGACTACTGCTGAATTTCTGTAACTCTCTTTGACTATTTTCTGCAACGTAGAGCAAATATGCACTATGCCATCTTCAAATAAAGATTCAGGGATATTATCTTAACTTTGATGGCAAATGGTTAAATTTACTTGCAAAACAATAAGCAAAACTGATTCTGTTTTTTTATATCTTTGAAATAATATCATCATATTAATCATTTTTTATAATAAACAACAATGTAATATAATAAAAATAAAAAATACATTATAATCTGCTATTAAAAATTAAAGCTCTGAAGGTCTTACGGGGACAAAAAGAACGTTCCTATAATGCATTTTCAATGTTTAGTAGGGTCATAATTTATATTTTGTACTCAATATAACTCTCTTTTTTGGAGTAGCAGCATTATTGTTGTTTTTCTCAATGAAGTCCCTTTTACTGCTAAGGAATATAAAATACCAGACTTTCCAGAACACCTGTGATATTAAAGTTAAATAAATTGAAACAATAGAAAGAAATCTGCAGCCATTTCATTTCTCTTTGTCAGGAAATCTTCAACATACATCAATGCTCTTGTAAAACTCTTACAACTGCTTTTATTTCATTAGTATGTTAATTGAAGCTTTTTTTATAAGTCTCTTTTTTAAGGTCTGTTTTACATTTGAAGATGATTCCTACAAAAATTTTATTCAAGCATGAGGTGGAAACATTACTGACAATTTTCTTCTGTGATCTCCTGCATTTGTTAATCAGTAGATTAGAATTCAACAGTTGCTCTAATGGAAATGTATGCAGTAGTTTACAAAAGCTACTTTAAATATTTGTTCAGCATTGAAATCAGACCCAGTGTTTCTGAAGAAGATGCAAAGAACAGAACTGTTGTTTTCTTTTACTCCTTGTATTACTTTTTCAAAGGTAGACAAACAAAAGGTGTATTTTCACTTGGAAATAAATAGGAAAAACAATCAGCAATGATGCAATAGCATATGATGCAGATTAAGATTTAGACTAAGGCATAATCAGTCAGTCTTGTGAGCAGAGTCAAAAGTAAGACTGGTCTCTAAAATAAGGAATCCCTTTAGATAGTGCTTTGTTTTGTGAGAAACCTTCTGTTTTGTGAGAAATTAAGAAAATATTGCTGGGTGTCTTTTTCTTTTTTTTCTTTCAACCTTAATTTTCCCACATCTCTCCTTCAAAAATACTTCTGAATATTCTGGCAAGTAACAGGCTTTCTCCAAAGCTGACCAAAGAAAACAAAAATCCAATGGTTTCAGTGATCCTGGACTGAAGACAAAACAGGGAGTTATTTTCAAGGTCCTATTCAGGGCTATTTCCCAGCTGAAGTTGAGATAATATGCAAATGTAGGTAAGCACAGACAAATAGCACAGCAAGAAATGTTGGGTTTTTTATAAAGAACACTACAAACATAAATAAATTTTTTTAGGGAATTCAAAACATGGCTTTGTTGTCTAAAACATACAAAACTCATAATAGACTGTCATTAGTTGCTTGGCAACAATATGTTTTATGTTCTTCTGTTGAATTTCACATTTCATATTGATGTATTAATTAAAAAAAAATCAGACTCTGAAAGACACTTTTTTAGACCACGAGTGCTCTAATTGAAAAAACCCACTGTTAATATTATTGTAGATTTGTCAAGAGCTGTTATTAAATCAGAAGACAAAAAGGTATATAATCCCCAGTGATTCATAATATTATTTAGGTACCATTAGTACTGTGTTTTTATTTTTAATTGGGTTTTTTTCAAACTGTTTATTCCTTAAAAAGGGGAGGGGGAAAGAGTTGCCATTCTGTGCTTGATTAAAAGAGCTATAGCAGTGAAAATATTCTGCAACAGCAACAGCTGAACAGATAGTATTCTCCATACATGTTTGAAATCTGCAGTTCTGTTCAATGTCTGAGACAGCCCTTAATCGAGGTAAATTGTAATTCTTTTGTATGTATTGTGTGTTATGTATTTATGAGTATTGCTGTTGCTCATAACAGGCCACAGGTGGTGTATTGAGTTTGCAAGACCTCAGGATGATGACTTGCCAGGCTTGTTCTGTCTGAATGTGTCTTGGACTGCCTGTAATTTGTTTTTCCTTGGCCCCAGAGTCCAGAGAGGTTGAAGAAGGGTGACCATAACACCAGGTAAAGGGATAGATATTATACAGCATGTGTAAAACAATCTTGACTGTGTCATTATTAATGAGATTTTGTCTGTAAGCGTGGTACTATTTCCTTTAATTTCTTTTATTTCTTTTTTTCTGTAATAACTAAATCTTGACTAATAGTAATTCTACAATTAGATCGTTAAGATGTCAATTATATTAATTACAAATTCTTTCCTTTCTTTTTTATTCATAACAATATTTTGAGCATAACACTGAAGCTTAAAATTACACAGCACCTTTCACTGTAGAAATAGAATCAGTTCAATCTCCCATTATTGGAGTTCATGCCTCAATTATTAAAAAAGAAAAAAAAACAGGAAAAAATATAGTTGAAACCTGTAATTCCAATCAATTTTAAAACATCTGCATTGCTTGCACATGTTTATGATAAAAAATGGGATGTATAACATGGGAACATTATTTAATTGGATAAGTAATGATTTTTTCAATAATAAAAGGTCATCTATGGTGCGACCTATGGCCTGCTCTTTGTAAGGTTTTTAAAATATGAATTTACCTGAGAACTCATTGTACGTTATTTCATTCATACTGACAATCACCTTTAAAATAAAAGTTCATCCCTCTCTTGATGGTAAACATGTTTAGCCATCAGCAAGTTCTGAAAAGATAGGAACAGTACCAATAGAAAAAAATATGCCAATTTGGCAACACACAGACTACTAGACCTGAGGAAAAAGCAACACAGAGAATGGCAAAAGCTGACTCAGACTCTGGGAGGTGAAAGCAGAGTGTCTGGAATGAGGGAGCCATATGACTCCAAGCACAAAAATAAATATGTATTGTGTAGCTGACACTTACTGCTCTTCTATGTGGCTCCAAAACTCACACAACTTCTAGTCCATCCATACTACCACTTAGCCACTTCTTTACCATTTACCTTTCTGTCTGTCCCGATTTAAGGTAGCATGATTTTTGAATATCGGTGCCCTGTAGTGATAGAATAATATTGCTGAAAATTGAGCTATACTGATTTAGACTGTGGCTAAAATATTACCTAGAGTGATATTTTCTGAACCTGAAGGAAATACAGTGCTAGTTGAAATGTGGAACGGTTAATGTTGGAACGAAATATTGGAAACGTGGGACTGGATGATGTCTGGGAGCAGCCTATTCTGTGTGACTATCCAGCTGCGGGCTGCACTGCAGCAAGATCACACAGGGATGCTGAGGAAGGCATAAAGAAAGAGCTACAATGGCCCAAATGCTGACGGAACCACTGAAGCTGAAACCTCACATGCCAGACCAGGTGGGAACTCCACTAACACAGCTTTAATTTAATAGCCATTGTCATCACCAAAACTGTTCATAAGTAATGAACTTGAAATGTAGGCAAAACAGCCAGTCATGGGATTATTTGAAGGCAAGGAAAGTTACTACAATTAATGTATTCTGTCCGTGCAGATCATTTGTGCTGTATTTCACCAATATTTAGCATATCTTCGTCAGCTGTCTTCGTCAAGTTTTAATTCCAGCAGTCTTTATTGTTCTCTTCAAAATCTTGGGAGACAGTTTGGAAGGGCAAAGAGGTCCAGGAAGGCTGGACATTCTTCAAGAAGGTAGTCTTGGAGGCGCAGGAGCAGGCTGTACCCATGTGCTGTAAGACAAACTGGTAGGGAAGAGGACTGGCCTGTCTGAACAGGGAGCTTTTGCTGGGACTCAGGGAAAAAAGGAGAGTTTACCACATTTTTAAGAAGGGGCAGGCAACTCAAGAAGAGTATAGAGATCTAGTTAGATTATGCAGGAAAACACCAGAAAGGCAAAAAAACAGCTAGAACTTAATCTGGCCACTGTTGTAAGAGATAATAAAAAAGGTTTTTACAACTACATTAACAACAAAAACAGAGGTGGGAGAATCTCCATCCTTTATTGGTTGTGGAGGGGAAGATGGTCAGCAAGGATGAGGAGAAATCTGAGGTACTTAATGCCTTCTTTGCCTCAGTATTTATTACTAAAACCAGTTATCCTCAAGGTATTCAGCCCCCTGAGCTAGAAGACAGGGATGGAGAGCAGAATAAACCCCCATAATCCAGCAGGAAGCAGTTAGTGACCTGCTACTCCAACTGAACAGTCCCAAGTCTATGGGGCCAGATGGGATCCACCCAATAGTGTTGAAGGAGTGGTTGGAGGATATTGCCAAATCACTCTCCATCATTTATCAACAGTCTTGGTCAATGGGGGAGATCCCAGATGACTGGAGGCCTGCCAGTGTGACACCCATCTACAAGAAGGGCCGGAAGGAGGATCCAGGAAACTACAGATATGTCAGCCTGAACTCAGTACCAGGAAAGATCACAGAACATCATGAGTGAACTCATACGGCATGTGAAGGACAACCAGGTGATCAGGCCCAGCCAGCATGGGTTCATGAAAGGCAGGTCCTGCTTGACCAACCTGATCTCCTTTTATGACCAGCTGACCCACCTGGTGGATGAAGGAAAGGCTGTGGATGTTGTCTATATGGACGTTAGTAATGCCTTTGACACAGTCTCCCACAGCATTCTGCTAGGGAAGCTGGCAGCCCATGGCATTGACAGGTGGACTCTTCACTGGGTTAAAAACTGGCTGGATGGCCGAGCCCAGAGAGTTGTGGTGAACAGTGCTAAATCCAGCTGGTGGCAGGTCTCAAGTGTCGTTCCTCAGGGCTCAGTTTTGGGACCAGTCTTGTTTAATATCTTTATTGATGATCTGGATGAGGTGATTGAGTGTACCCTCAGTAAGTTTGCAGACGACACCAAATTAAGCAGGAGTGTTGATCTGCTTGAGGGTAGAAAGGCTCTACAGGGGGATCTGAACAGTCTGGATTGATGGGCTGAAGCCAATGGGATGAGGTTTAACAAGGCCAAGCGCCGGGTCCTGCACTTTGGTCACAACAACCCCAGGCAGCGCTACAGGCTGGGGGAGGAGTGGCTGGAAAGCTGCCTAGCACAAAAGGATCTGGGGGTCCTGGTAGGCAGTCGGCTGAACATGAGCCAGCAGTGTGCCCAGGTGGCCAAGAAGGCTAATGGCATCTTGACCTGTATCAAGAATAGAGTGATCAACAGGAGCAGGGAAGTGATCGTGCCCCTGTACTCAGCACTAGTGAGGACACAGCTTTGAGTACTGTGTTCAGTTTTGGGTGCTACAGTATAAGAGGAACATTGAGGTGCTGGAGCATGTCCAGAGAAGGGCAATGAAGCTGGTGAGGGGTCTGGAAAACATGTCTTACAAGGAGTGTGTGAGGGAATTAGGATTGTTTAGTCTGGAGAGAACTGAGGGGAGACCTTATTGCTCTCTACAACTACCTGAAAGGAGGTTGTAGTGAGATGGGTGCTGGTCTCTTCTCTCAAGTAACTAGTGATAGGACAAGAAGAAATGGGTTCAAGTTGTGCCAGGGGAGGTTTAGGCTGGACACTAGGAAAATATTTTTCACTGAAAGAGTTGTCAAATATTGGAATAGGCTGCCCAGGGAGGTGGTTGAGTCACCGTCCCTAGATGCATTTAAAAGTTCCGTAGATATGCTTAGAGATGTGGTTTAGCGGGGGACCTGGTAGAGTCGAGTCAATGGTTGGACTAGCTGACCTTAAAGGTCTTTTCCAACTTAAATGATTTTATGATTCTATTCTATGATCCTACAAAGAGTTATTAGAAATAAATTTTAAAAAGTAGTTGTAATTGTGGAAAAGTCTACATTGAGGAATTTCTGTGGTATGTAAATTAGGGAAAACCTGAAGTTTGTATCAAAGCTTCTTTAGGCTTCTCAGAGGCAAACTTGGAATAAGTCTTTATTTTCTGAATCTAGTTTTTTATATTTAGTGATAGACAATCTAAAAAGTACGAGGAATATGCAGCTGCAGTACATGTAACTGAATTACATAAGATTTAGATATTATAGAAAAAAATAACAAAAATACATGGGAAGATGGAATTAAACTTGAAGTGAAGATTGACAAGAGGTTTTGGGGCATTTTTCTTTCAACAGTGATTATCTACCTTTTCAGAACAAAATTATAGCTGGACTGTTTGATCCTGATAACTACATTGTCCCCATTCCTCTATAATATCTTAATGATCCCTTTTTGTACTACAAATACACACAAAATTACTTGATACACTATGAACCAACATATAAGTAATGTTTATTTTTCTTTATTTTATGTTAGCAAAGAACATTGCACAGATGGTTTGTAAGGTCTAATTAATAAAATATGACAAAGTGTGAACTCTTATGTAACAATTCATGCTTGTGTGAGTTGTTTCTGTTATGAAAGTTTTGTTTCTAAATTAAGTTTTTTCTGCAATGTCTATTTTAAAATAATGCATTTCTTTTAGCATGTAGTGGCTGATATAGCCAAAGCAAATACTTTTCCTGACTTTAATGAGTTTTGGACCAGCAGATTCCTTCATGCTTGCAAGTTTTATCTGGAGTGAGTTAAAGTTACATCTATATAGATAGGGTTTGTCCAAGAATGATAACTTTGTTTTTGTTTGTTCAAAGGCTTAATAGACTTTACCTGTTTTGGAATAAAATGCTTTTTTTCATGTGAGAAAACTTGTTTTGAATAATTTTTCATTTTACTGGCATTCATATTCATAATTTTGCCTCAGTAATAAATGACCTTTAGTCAAAATAACTAAACTCTGAATAAGATTTCTTTAAGTGTACAAACTTCAAATGAGCTAGTCTGTTTCCTTTTATCATAACATTTTAAAGCTTCGTACTTTGATCAGATTCCTTTTAACTTTCTTTGAGAGAATGTTTGACCAAATGTCATTTACAGTTTAAATGTTGATGCACTATCAGATTCTTTGATCTGCCATAATGTGACAAATTTTTATTTACAGGGCTGTCAGAAAAAATAATCAGATCGCATGTTACTTATGCCATATTTTTGTTCCGGGAAATTAAGGACATCTTGGAATCCTAGGAGAGGAGCAGATCCAGAAAAAACAACTGGATATCAGGATTTACAGATGAATATCATGTTTTCAAAAAAATTGGATTACTGCTATCACTGTGTGATTCAGGAGGTAAAAAATGCTCTTACACCCTTATAAATATGCTAAGGCTAACTCAATTGTCTTAGTACCTGCAAAAACCGTAGGGAACTGCAAAGATTTGAAGTGGACAGTGTCTTGAAAACAAACTCTGACCAAAAATTTCTTACATCAGAAGGCAGAAAAATGTGCACTGACATAAGAAAGGTTGCATTAAATGACTAGGGGTTTTAAGTCAAACTCACAGCTAGTGCCAGAGACCCAGAAGACACTACAAATCAAGACAAGGACCTACGCCAAGTACCAGGAAGGAGCTTCTTTCAGTAACATGGTGACTTATAGAGAGTTAAAAAAGAAAAAAAAAGATTTTATGGCATGTTAGAAAAGCAATATACCTTGTTTTGTAGTTTAAACATTTTTCAAACTCAAATCATGTTGCACATTGAGTATGTCTCAGGGAAAACTTTAAGAGCAAGTATCTCAGAAACAAATCATTTTTTCTGTGACTGCACCTTATGTAGTCGTTTATGCCAAGAACCAACAAAGCACTTTAACATCTATTTAACGTCAACTATATAGGTAAGCTACTTGACATAATATGTTTAGAATCGTTACTATCTTGTGTAAAATTACCGTATAATGTAACCAATATCGCTAGTTGAATAGAACATGGTTGTATAACAAAACAACAATTCTTTAATTATTAAATGAGATAAAACCAAACTGTCATATCACATTACCTGAGCACTTGTACAAACAGTTGGAGAAAAGACATCTCTGCCTGAGAGTCATTTCAATTGAATATAACAACATCTAAGCCATCTAGAAAAAGTTTGGTGTGCCAGACTTTCCCAGTTAAAAAATGGTAGTCATCTGAACATATATACTTACATGAAATTTTAACAGTAGATTCATGATTCTTTGGTGTCAACAAAATTGGATCATTTGGCATGAAAATTCCAAATTTTTTCAACTGACTCAATTATGCTATCAGCACACTTTATGTTTGGACTTCAAACTCACGGTTACAGATATGAAGTAAATAGAAACAAAATACACTTCTAAAAAGCCACGCTGTGGAAGCATTTAAAATCCTACACTTCCACTTTTTTCTAAGCTCAGAGACTTGTAAGCATCTGTATTTTGTGCTGTGCACATTTAAGACTGACATACTGCTGACTATTTGAGAGCTGTAGACCATGCTGCTAGTCATGGAAACATCAATTTGAAACAATTCTGGCTTTAGTATCCTCTACTTGGACAAACAGTCTAACTAGTAAAGCACCGTATAATACACAGGCACTGGAACCCCATCATGGTTTGAAAATGAATTGAAAAGAGACAATTAGTGAGGCAGTCCTCATTTAGGGATGAAGGCTCGGTTACAGTGCTTGAATTGAGAGATACTAGATTGCTCTTTAGGTAACTATTATTTGGGATTGAAGCATATAACCTTTCCTGTACTGTACTGTGAGCTTCAGGTTCTATTCTAAAGATGAGACACCTAAAATTTAGGCATTGTGGTACCAAATGTACCATTCAAAGACATGGTCTTGGGTACATTAGAATGATGTCAGGATACTTTGAATGCTGTTTCTTGTAAAATATATCTCCTAGGAAAAATTCTGATCCCATTCCTTTCATTAAAGCTAACTGTCAAGCTACTCAATGCTTAGTAAGATCAGGAGTGGCCGTTACAAGTATTTTCTTTTTTTAAAAAAGTTATATTCATATCATCTGCAATTTCTATGTGATACCAATGTGGAAAAATATTAAAATTCATAAAGGATTATTCATTCATTTTTGGAATAAATTAAATTCAACTGTGTTTCCATAAATTATGATGCATTATTTATTTTATACAAGTTTGTCAAATTTACTCTGAATAATTTACTCGTCTCATACTATTGTCCATATTTAGTATTTCATTAAGTATAAATCAATATGTACATTTATATCTGAAATAAGAGCAGAGCTTTTGGACTGAGGACTATTTTGAATGATACCTGAATGCATAATAGCAAGGAATAACAGTTCAGTAAAATGCTGATTTTATGGTTAAATAAGAAATGCTCTCCATTCTTATAAAGTGAAGTATCTTGAGGAAGATAGTTGCAGTTTAAGTTCTATCCATACGAAGTTGGATCCTGGAACTCTTATTCACAACCCAAGTGTCTCAGCCTTTAATGACCTTTAATAATCTTTCCATATATGTAAAAATACTTATCTTCTTCCTCCTGTCTATCTTTAGTATGTTGTTCTTAATATACTCAGATTTTCATTAAAATTAAGTCCCTGCAGAACATGGCTGACCTTCCAGATGTGTTCCATCCTTTCACATTTAGTTTTCTGTTTGCCAGGTATTTTCTTTGTTTCTTCTCAGATCTTTTCTGTTTGTACTATCTCATTCATTCATGGTCTCTTGGGTTTTTTAGTCATTTCTACATAATTTAATTTCCCTTTTCCAACAAATGTCTGTCCCAATACCTTTTTCTTTTACAGATGCCATTCCAGCTAGCTTTTGCCCACTCACCAATAGTTAATCAACTGTTGCCTGCTTGGGGCTTAAGTTTTCTTCTGAAGGTATCTATGTTGGATGTAGAACTCCTTTTGCTACCTTGAGATAGCTTTCTTCTCTCTGAGATGTTTGCTGTCTCCTGCTTCTGTCAATGTAAGTATGTCTGGTTCCTATTTATCTCCACCACATCCACTATTTAAAAGCCCTCCTGTTCAGTCTCTGCTTCTTTCTTTCAATGCAAATCAGTTCTTACATCATGATAGAGTTGCTTTCCTTCTGTCTATTGAGAGCCATTGTTTTTAACTTGACACTTTCCTCTTATCCTAAATTTATAAGTTCTTTCAGTAATTTCTCAGTGCCTTTATCCCTTTACACTACAGAATATAAAATAAGGTCATAAATTTGACAAGTTGCTAAGCTTTATCTCTGTGTATCTAGATCATTTGGTGAAACCACTAAGACAACGTTTCTTCTTGGAGATCTTGTCTACATATGCTGATTCAAGGTCATTTGAAGTACAGTTACATGCTCAGCTTACCAGAATCACTGCTGGCTTAGCATGATCATATATCAAACATTTTATGTAGGCAAGGGCCTTGGAGATGACACACTGTATTCCAGTATGCTTTTAGCTAGCTACTTGTTTTTCCTGTGGTTAGCCAGTTGCAGTTTCTGGAAAACTAGAATTTGGGTTGAAGATCCCTGCTCCTCTTACCTTCTGCTTTCAAGGTCAATAGTTGCTATAGGAAGCAGCTGTATCTGGCCTGCCACTGTTTGTTTGTAGCCTTTTGTTTACACAGCAATGACACCATGTGTCCAGAATTTTATAAATGATATTTTGGGTTTAGGGTAAGAGGCCTAGCAACAAGCTATATTACTTGCCTTAAAATTCATTAAGCTTATACATCAACAGTCTGCCTTTATCTTGGAGATTATATTTCTGGGGTTGGGCATTTTGATGAAATTTGCTGATGGTAACCGCTGCATTGCCAGATACGTTGACTGAGTGTATGTTCCACAGAATGACTTGGTTCATGAGAGGAACAGAAATAAGCAGCAGAGGTTCAGGCTGAAAATGTTGCAGAACCACACAACTTCAGCCTAGAGAAGGTGTTATTTCTGGAGATCTCTCATGAGATGTCATGCCAGAAAATGAACATTTCTACTGTACCACACTCAAAATCTTATTATGGGCAAAAGGAATGTAATAGCTAAAGAGCCAAAAAATTACTGTTAGCCTGATCTTAACAGTCTAATCAAAACACAGCAGATATGTTGTCTAATCACAATAATACTAAAATTCATGGGCTCATGAAAAGTCCACCTACAATGCGTGCAGAAGAAGCTAGTATCTATTCACCTGCTAGGATTTTATGTTATGGCTTCCAATGTGCTTCTGGGTGCCAAAGTTTATGATCTTTCTCAAGAAAAAGGGGAGGGATTACAATTAGTTGTCAGTGGTCTGACTTGCCTGATGGGTAGACCATGATATTTATATTTTCTTCTTCCTCAATATTACAGTCCACCTGGGGTTATTTTTGTACGCACCAAGTGGACAGCAAGTCTGTTACCTTGTCATTGGTTCCCGGACAGTTTGGAAGTTTCACAACAGCTCACCCTAACTAAACTGACAGAAAGGACAATTCTTTGTCATGTGGTCACTCCCTCACTTTGTCAGACATGACCATAGGAGGCATCTGCAGAGTTTCAGCTGAAGCAAGTGTGGCAGTGATCACCTAGCCACAAGTCATTTGTGAAAACAAGTGAAAATCAGCCGAGGCCAGGATAGGTTCAGGTGAGACTGAGACCCTGCTCTGCTGTGTCAGTATGAAGCCTAAGTCCTTTTGTTAATAATGGCAAAAATGTTATTTGCTAGGACACCTGTCATCTTCAAAGCATTGACACTCATTTTCCTCATAAAGGATCAGGCTGCATGCAACTAATTCCAGGAAATTAGAAAATATAAGAAAATTATAAAAATAGGTTCAAGCATATGCCAATACTGAGGAAGCAGAAAGCCCTGTCATCAATGTGACATTTCTCTTACTGAAGATCTCAGAAAGCCTTGTCATAAACCCTCCTCTCTGTTTTGAGAAGACTGAAATTGTCAACCTGACGACGTAGGTGAACACTGGAAGGATTTTGTGTAGTAATTTTGACAGCATTTTCAATTATGATTTTCTGTGTTAAACTATTTGGATTATTAGGTTTATTGCACAACGGGAGCAATGAGTGTCCCCTTTCAGCCATACTTTTACTGCAGCAGCTATATGTGATTGACCATGTAAATGCTTCTTAGGTTCAGACTCGAGACTAATTTTGCAGACAGGATCCTGTTTTCCTGGTAACTAGATCTCATAGCACATAGTGTTAAAAGAGAAAATGAAAGCCTATGATTCCCATTTTTAGAAAAGTTAAAAAGATGTTTAGGTACATGTTCTGCACTGGGGGAGGTGCAGCGTTCTTTCTCAATTAGAAAGGCTTAACAGCAAATAGCATAATAAAGTTGCTTTAATAATAGTGTAAAGAGGGGGAGAAATATAGACAGCAAGTAAATCCCTTCAGACACTGGACATCCTACTGTTGTGCACCATTGGATAGACCTCTAATGGACAGTCACAGCATGCCGTGCTGATCCTATCCATGGAGAGGTTCACACTATGTAATGGCTTCTTATATCTGGTGTAGCAAACAAAACTGTATGTCAAGCCTTGACGGGCAGGAATGCTACCTTCCCACCAGACCATATCCAGCTACACATATCTAGGAACTGTATCCAGGTACAATCCATATCCAGGGTATTCCAACACATTTCCTTTACAGTGTTATTGTATACATAGAGTTATACTGTGGTCACTCATGCTAACATACAGGCTTTTCAAGTTGTAAGTACAAGGTCCAATGGAGTGAACGTGGCTTGCCCAAGATCAGTAACTCCTTGAATGAAAGGTCTTCTGCAAGACTTCTGACACAGTACAGCAGTTTAACAGAGCAAGGAGTAGGGACCGTAAGCCACCAAGGAAATTCCATGGGATGGCTACAATACAAATTGTACAAACACTAACATAACTAGTCAGTCCTTCTCTGACAAACCGTGAACTAACACAGAAGTTTTAGTCAAGATCGTTGATTTCAATCATCTGATTTCTTATAGTTTTGATCTGGCACCCTCAGTATTCCTGAGCCAATAAGCCTGTTACTGTCTCTTATCAAACTACAGCCAGAGTGCACTTGTTCTAGCACTTTATCTTACCTAGAGTCATCCTATTATATTCCCAGTTTCTAGTTGTTAGCCTTTCCCGTTGATAGCATAATCTCTAATCTCACTTGCTCAAAATCATTTGAAAGTTCTTCACTTTAAAACTCTCTGACCCATTACAGCGGGAACTTTGTTTTCTCTCCACTTCTAATGTCTATTTGCTCTGCTTCTTTTTTTGTCTTTATAAGTTGAGAGGAGGAATAAGAGAAGAATGGAAAATCACAACAGAGGCTTCTAACACCTATAAAGCTCACTAATCAGAACCCAGTTAATACAAGTTAATACTAGCTTTCCTGGAACCAGAATACATGCATGCTAAAATGGTATAACTAACAAGTGTGTAATAATTCTGTAACACTGTGACAGCATAATGAGACACAATTTTACTATACTATGTGATCACCAAAAGACATTTCAGCCCAGTTCTTTTTGCTGAAGCAGAACAGTTGTCTCATGCAATTCATTCTGCACTGCAGAAATAGTAAAGGTCAGAATCAGGATTTAAATATAAGTGTTTGTATACTTTCTCCTTTTTTTTTTGATATACAAAGAAATGTGGTTTTTTCCTCATGCCATTTATTGGCACCTGCAAAGCTTTTAAATCTTTCACAATATCTTGCTTCAAATAGTTAACATTAGTGAAATGGTGATGTCTGAAACCATATGGGATTCTACAAAAGTGCTAATTAAAACTAATTGTTCCATGAATAATTAATGTTTACCCTGAATTCTGCACATTCTTATTACCAGGGAGATACAAAAACAGTGTCTGTGGTTAAATCAAGTTACACCTTCTAACCTTTGAAATGATAAATGGTGGCTAACTGCAAGACTGTGACAAAATTTATTTTGACTTTGAAACAAAAAATATGAAACACAAGTCATTAGGCTTTAAAACTTATAAATAAGAGTTCATGTAATAAAAAAGTTAATTTTAATATGTGTAATTTAACCCAAGAATGTTTAAAAAATATATAATGCAAACTCCTTGTTAATAATTTAAGAATGCTCCTTAAGTTTATGTGATTGAATATGTCTTTGTGTATAATAAGAAAAGAATAATAATGTGATAGATTAACCTGCTGCTCCTAAGTAACTTTAGCAGCATTGACCAATTTCCTGCTAACGATGCTGAGGTAACCCTGTGACTGAATAGAGTTTTGTCTCCTGAATGTTTAACAAACATAATTTTCACAAGCTAAAATTATGTTCTTTGGTTTTTCTTGGACTGGAATCAACACTGCCCTTGAATACAGCTTATATGACCTTCAGCTCCTTCATTTTACGCAAGTAGAACTGATTTTAAAAATTAATAGAAACACAAGTAAAAGATTTCTGGAATTGTAAGAAATCTCTGTAAGACAAAAAATTTTGTCGGAGCAGTTGTGAATCTACTTTCTCTCCTTTAGTTTTGATGGTATGTTTCTTATCACAGCAAGAATTATGAAGATTCACCATCAAGTTAAAAGCACTGAGTTTCTAGGCCACTTTAGAGGCAAAAACGCAAAACTCTTTCTGCTGACAGACAGAGTTGGACTTTGTAGCAACCTTGTATCTCTTTTTTTCACTCTCATGGTAAGTCCCTTGTAAGAACCCTTTCTCCTACTGTTCCGTAATGGTGCGAGTAACTCCTAGTCCGTGTGATTTTTCAGACCTTCTTCAAATTTGCTGATAAAATTCATTTGTTTTACAAAGCTTAGTCATTTCCATAACTCTGTGTGTGTTACACGTCTTTGTATGTGAGACTAAAAGGAAGAAAAAACAGGGAATATATACAAAATCATTCACAGTCACTTCAAGCAAATCCACATCTGTTCTCGTGGGAATGATAAATGAATAGGTCTTCATAAGGTGTGGACCTGAATTGCTTCCAACTGTTTCTTAACATCTCAGGGTGCCATATCTTTCCACTGAGTTTCAGCATCCGATTTCCAATACATATGTCTAGGATTTCTTTTGCTCTTCAATCATATTGATGGCTTTTTTATTTTTTTTACTGACTATAGATGCCAGCTATATACAGATACGCACAACAGAACCGAGTACGCTAGTTTAGTCTTATCAATTATACTTAGTCAGCTGAGAGGTTTTTTCCACCTATTTTTTACAACCTTGAATACTGTAGTATCATAGAATCATAGAATGGTTAGAGTTGGAAGGGACCTTAAAGATCATCAAGTTCCAACCCCCCTGCCATGGGCAGGGACACCTCTCACTAGAGCAGGTTGCTCAAAGCCCCATCCAGCCTGGCCTTAAACACTTCCAGGGATGGGGCCTCCACAACTTCCCTGGGTAACCTGTTCCAGTGCCTCACCACCCTCACAGTAAAGAACTTCTTCCTAATATCTAATCTAAATCTCCCCTCTTCCAATTTAAAACCATTACCCCTTGTCCTATCACTAGACTTCCTGACAAAGAGTCCCTTTCCAGCTCTCCTGTAGGCTCCCTTCAGATACTGAAAGGCTGCTATCAGGTCTCCCCGGAGCCTTCTCTTCTCCAGGCTGAAGAAATCCCCTTTTGCCACATGGAAATTTAAGTTTAAATACTAGTCCATTTGGATTTCTAGACCTTTTTACAGAACTCAGACCCTGTTAGATAAATACATGTTAATTAATCATAATTGTTTAGTTATATTAACAAAGATTAATCTCAAATATGGTGCAAATTTTTCTAGGAGAAATCCTAATGAAAAAGAAAGATGACTCAAAAATCAAAAAGTTTTAAATCACTAGGCTTTATTTTGTTGCAGTGAATTTCAGGTTTGGTGGTATGAGGGGTTTTTTACCTCATAAAATCCTTAGTAGTGTCTAAAAATAAGAAATTTTCTCCACACAAAATCAATCCTGCCATCAACTAGGATTACAATCTGTGACAGTCACTACTTTGTAGCTTTTAAGCACTTGCAATCTGACAAAAAATAGCAATGGGAGAGATATATTTGAAACAGAAATAAGTTCCTTTTAAGCAATTAGTTGCACTAAATTTCTATAGCTTAACAGCTATTACATTCTTTCAACTGTAATAAGCACAGATTCCTTTGCATGCTATAAATACTTTGATATCAGGCCTGAATGAGAATAAGATAAGCATGTGCCTGGATCTAGGTACATGATGATTGCTTTGCCAATATATGTATTCTTCCTGATAAACTGCAGCTCCTCTCCACAATAATTAACTCTCATGGATTTTTTTATCTTTGAGAATTCAGACTCTTATTTCAAATCAATGTTTGAATGGATTCTAAGGTTCTATGGAGGATAAAGAATGTATGGACAGACAAAGCAATCATGCATGCCTTGTAAACATACAGGATGCCTTATAGACAGAATGCCTTATACAAGGTGACAGAATGGAGTTTTTCATTAAAAATGTGATTCAAATTTTAAGACAAAAACAACATCTGATTTAATTTCCCTGAACTTTATTGTAGCTAGCTTTTGCTAATAGATCCTTTGTTTTACATTATTTTTAAATATCAGCGCAAGGGTGTTCAACATAATCTAATCTAATTCCCCATTAAATTAACATGAATATATTGTTTTAAGTAAATGTGATTGAGGTTCTTCATCTTTTGGACTATACACACACTGTGAAGATACCTGATCTTTGTATTATCTTATGAACCACAAGTTATTATTAGATATAACTAATAAATGGTAAGATTAATTTATTACGTTTCCACTTTCACATTAAGTAACAGCACTAGGGTATTTTCCATGCTGCAAGCAAATTTATAAACTATAAAGACAAGTCTGTTGGTTGAACATGAATGAATGTATTGTCTTGAAGTCATCCAGAAGTGCTAGATTTTCAAAGATTAGATTAGAGCACTTGATGGAAATGAGTGGGTCACCATCCAGCGACAAAATCAATTCTTTTTATGACTGATACATTTCAGATTTCAGAAGTAAATTTCATTACCCATTTAGTGGGAATGGTTAAAAGCTGTGCCAGCGAAGGTTTAGACTGGACATTAGGAAGCATTTCCTTACGGAGAGGGTAGTCAAAAACAGGAACAGGCTTCCTAGAGAGCTGGTTGATGCCCCAAGCCTTTCAATGTTTAGGAGACATTTGGACAATGCCCTTAACCCCATGCTTTAACTTGATCAGCCCTGAATTGGTCAGGCAGTTGGACTAGACTAGACAATCGTTGTATGTCCCTTCCAAATGAAATAGTTCTATTTGATTCGATTCAATTCTATTTTCAGGTCATTACTTTATAATAAATGTTATGGTTACTAACACAAAATTTTCTTCATTCATTTACAGTTGATAGTGTATCTATGTAATTTTTTTCAGCAGTTACTCTGTAGGCTGTTTTTTTACAGGTTGAAGGGAAAAGAGCCATAAAGTAGATGGCATATATGGAGAAGATGGCTTTTCTATATATGTAAACCTCAGGTAGCTGAGCAAGGACAAGGTTTTCTTTCTATTTCTCTGATTAAATATTTTTTTACTCCAAGAAAGCAAGTTGCCAAAACCAGAACAACCTTGTTTTATGAAAGAAGTTCTGTGAAGTCTCCCTTGTAGAAGGCAATTTTGGATTAACAAATAAATACTTCTATATGTAAATTTGTAAACTGATGTGGGACCTGAATTTCTGAGAATTTGTTGTTCGCCATCTCTTCACAGTGTTGTCTAAAGAGCCCTTTTCCATGTAACTCCACTTTTGAATGACAGCATCAGAAGCACTATTTCTGTGCCATAACTCTGACCATAGCTATTTGACTCCTTCTATTAAAATAAATATAAACATCTACTGTTTGAGTCTCTTAAAAAGACACAGTGGTCGTTAAACAAGAAATCTGTGTCTCCAGCAAATAATAGCTAGGACTTCAAAATGCTGACTAGCTTAACACGAAGTTTAGCTGTCTCTCATATTTAATAATTTTTGCAAGGTTGATGTGCAGTCAATAAATGTATTCATATCATAGTGACTGTTTTTAATACCATTTGTAAAATATCACACTAGCACAACTCTAAATGAAAATTTTGTCTAAAGTTATCAATTCCAGGAACAGGAATTCTGAAGAATCAACAACTCTGTTGGACCTGTCCTGGTTTGAGGTAAAACAGAACCCATTTTCTGTTTTCTAATTTTACCTTGCAGCTAAGGTAAGCTTCTTCTAACTAACTGAACTGTCTGAAATTAACAGCATATTGTGCAACAACTGTTCACTCCCAGAGTGATAAGACCTGATTAGTTGTAACTTATGTCAAGGAATGGTATGCAGAGAGTCTTTTGCTTATACTTATTACTATAACAACTGAGGAGGACTCTGCTTGTTCATTTGCCTCTGATCTTGATCTGTGCATTCCTGAGTCCAGATCTGGAATCCATCTCCCATCCATCTCTGAGTCTAGTCTGTGACTTTCCTTGTGTCTGTTGGTGATGTGATCATCATTCTGAGAGCTTGATACTGATTTGTTTATTTTGTATATACTTCATTATTTTCTTTTTTATTGTTTTATTAATTTATTAATATTTTCATTAATTTAGTTTTTTCTAAACTCATCAGTCTCTTTCTCTCTCTCTCTCTCCTCTACTTGGAGAAAGAGGTGAGGAGAGCATCTGTCATTCATTTTCATTGGCCAGCCTGACCCAAACCATGACAGTACATTTGTCAGATATCTTTGTGTATGTTTCTGCTTTTCTATGGCAGATATTGTAGAGAGTGAAGATGAAAATCACAATGTGTACATTTTTCATAACTCCATTGACTTGATATCCAAGAAACACTTTTGCAAAGCTACAGTCACAAATACTTTATGGTGGATAAAATATAAGAACAAATTTACACTGTATAACACATAAGTGAAGGGATAAAACTACAACCTCCGATGTAATGCTGAGGCAAGTCCTTGCTTGTATTAAGTTTCAGATGTCCATATTCTATTGGCTTTTATTAATATTTAGTTCAACACTTTTAACAACAACCCTTTTAAGGGTTGTTGAATTTTTAATTTGGAGTAATTTTCCTACTGTATTCTTATCAAGTTGGTCTACTTAAGAAGTTTTTCTGTTCACAGGCTTTCTCTCTGTATAAATGTGAAACCAGCCATTTGTTTTATATTGTACATTTTTAATGTCCCATCTTGATGTCTGAATTATTTTAAGTACTCTAAGGACCATTGCTTGCTTGAGGAATTAATCATTCTATAATTTATATTGTATTTTAATATGATCGCCATTTTTACCATGCAATATTTTCTCACCAAGACTTCTACTTAGAAATAAAAGTATGTTAAGGTTGAAGTTTAGTAATCCACAGTCCATGCTAAGATTAACTTGTAAGAAGGATTGATATACAGCATTGCAGCTTTATTGCTTTTTGATATCATATGAGTTTACATAAGCAGTAAATTCCATAAAGCCACAGTCCATACCATGAACTGTATTATCTCTATTTCTGGAAAAAATTGATAAATAGAACTACCTCTGTTTTAGGTGAGATTATTTTTTATATATAGGACACTTTTTTTTTTTTTTTCTCTAGATACTAACTCTGTCTTAACATAGATAAACCTTGGACAATGTATTTGGCATTTCCAATAATTAAAAATTTCTGAGAAGAACCAGTCCTGGCCTCTCCATGTTATTCTTCTATGTAAATTTTAATTATCATAGTCATTAGATTTCAATATATTTGATCTTTCATATCTTGAACAGTGTAGGAATGTAACTTGGTTTGGGGGTTTCTGTTTGCTTGTTTATTTTTCAGGTACTCCATTTACCAGAAACATAGCTTCTATTCTTCCATTCTTAGAGTTCAAAATAATAGAGAGCTTTATTTCATGCTTTATGTATTCACATGAGTGTCCTTCAACAATTCCAGAACAGTTCTTATCAACATCTGTTGTGAATTGCAGATAAAGTTATACCTTTTACAACTCATGCAATCCTGGACTTTTAAAACAATCTGTAAGGAAACATTGGCTTCCAGCATTTTTCAGGCAACCTTACTTCTTCTTTACATGATATTGGAAAATGTGATTATCCAGCTACTTTTTAAAGATAACATGGAACAAACCAAGAATTTACTCAATATTTTTTAGAAACTGTTTCTAAATAGTAAATGGTGCATCTTATAATAATGCAGATTGTGTTAATAGTATTAAAGGGTAGATTATATAGGACCCTGTAAATGACTGGAAAAAAGTTACATCTGGGAGAAACAGAAGTAATGATGATTGCAAGGTTGGCATGGAAAAGGTTGTGATTTATCTGTGGCAAAATGACGGACATACAATGAAGAACAAATCTATAACCCATCAATATAATTATATGGGAAATATATTTTCTCAAATAAGCTTTTTTGCAAGGTTTGACATTTGGCTTAGAAGTATAGATGTTTGATTTTGTACTGGACCGCTATAAACAGAAATGGCAAATATGAAAATTATTGTTTCAGGGACAATCATGAAAGTTTTAAATTTTATTCTAGATTACATATGAAATTAACCTTATGAAAAGCAAACAAACAAAAAAAAGGTGGAAACATAAAGCAAAATATAAAATGGACTACAAGACAGGGAATGGGGAGTCAAAGTCCCTCCCACTGAGGAACCTGAAGTACAGAAGTCTATGGGACCTTACAAGATGCATCCCAGAGTCCTGAGGGAACTGGCTGATGTAGTTGCCAAGACACTCTCCATTATATTTGAAAAGCTGTGGCAGTCAGCTGAAGTCCCCTGTGACTGGAAAAAGAGAAACATTGCACTCATTTTTAAAAAAGGTGGAAAGGAAGACCCTGGGAACTACTGACCTGTCAACCTCACCTCTGTGCCTGGAAAGATCACAGACCAGATCTTCCATGAAGCTATGCTGGAGCACATGGAGGACAGGGAGGCGGTTCAAGACAGCCAGCATGGCTTCACCAAGGGCAAGTCCTGCTTGACCAACCTCATGGCCTTCTATGATGGAGTGACTGCATCAGTGGACAATGGAAGAGCTATGGACATCACCTATTTGGAGTTCTGTAAGGCCTTTGGCACAGTCCTCCACAACATCATTCTCCACAAATTAGAGAAATGCGGACTTGATGGGTGGCCTGTTTGTTGGGTGAGGAATTGGTTTGTTGGTCACATCCAGGGTGTAGTGGACAGTAGCTCAATGTCAGGGCAATCCCCAGTAACAATACAGGCTGGTGGATGAAGGGATTGAGAGTAGCCCTGCCAAGAAGGATTTGCAGGTACTGGTGGAGGAAAAGCTCAACATGAGCCAACAATGTGCACTCACAGCCCAGAAGGCCAACCATATCCTGGGCTGCATGAAAAGAAGTGTAGCCAGCAGAATGAGGGAGGTGATTCTGCCCTTCTACTTCCCCTNATGGAAGAGCTATGGACATCACCTATTTGGAGTTCTGTAAGGCCTTTGGCACAGTCCTCCACAACATCATTCTCCACAAATTAGAGAAATGCGGACTTGATGGGTGGCCTGTTTGTTGGGTGAGGAATTGGTTTGTTGGTCACATCCAGGGTGTAGTGGACAGTAGCTCAATGTCAGGGCAATCCCCAGTAACAATACAGGCTGGTGGATGAAGGGATTGAGAGTAGCCCTGCCAAGAAGGATTTGCAGGTACTGGTGGAGGAAAAGCTCAACATGAGCCAACAATGTGCACTCACAGCCCAGAAGGCCAACCATATCCTGGGCTGCATGAAAAGAAGTGTAGCCAGCAGAATGAGGGAGGTGATTCTGCCCTTCTACTTCCCCTCTGGTGAGGCCTCACCTGGAGCACTGCTCTAGAGTCCTCAGCACAGGAAAGACACGACCTGTTAAAGTGGGTCCAGAGGAAGGTTGCAAAAATTATCAGAAGGCTGGAGAACCTCTCCTATGAAGACAGGCTGAGAGAGTTAGGGTTGTTCAACCTGGATAAGAGAAGGCTCTGGGGAGACCTTATTGCAGCCTTTCAGTGCTTAAAGGGGGCTTATAAGAAAGATGGGTGGAGACTTTTAATAGGGCCTGTTGCAACAGGACAAGGGGTAATCATTTTAAACTAAAAGAAAGGAGATTCAGACAAGATATAAGGAAGACATTTTTTACAATAAGGGGGGTGAAACACTGTAACAACTTGCCCAGAGAGGTGGTAGATGCCCCATCCCTGAGAACTTTCAAGGTCAGGTTGGATGGGGCTCTGAGCAACCTCATCTAGTTTAAGATGTCTCTGCTTATTGCGGGGGGGTTGGACTTGATGACCTTTCAAGGTCCGTTGAAACCCAAACTATTCGGTAATTCTATGAAATGTGTTTAAAAATTATTTTGTTTTTATTTCATTTCACTTATTTCATAATGTTTAGTATTTGAATCATATCTTGTCAGGTTATTTCATACAGTATAACATTAAATAGCGTTATTGGTTACAGATATAGTACATAAGATAAATTTTTTTTGTCTTTTTTTTTTTTGGTAATTGTAGATAGGTGTTATTTAACACTGAAGGCTCACATTTTCTTTGATTAATCCTCAAGTAAAATTGGAAAGTGTCCAGAAATAACTGCTAATAAACACTCAAATTCTGAAAAGGCCACACTACTTATAAGAACTTTATTACTTTGGTCTCTAATTATTAAAAAGATGTTAGAAGGCAACTTGGTTGAGGTCAATTTTATTTAATTTTATTTGAGGCCTCATTTTTTTGACTGAGGATCTGATTTAGGATGTTTAGATGAGAAAAATTCACATTCGAATCATAGACTTAATGTTAGCGATTAGCATAATTAAGCATTCAAGCTATCTGAGTAATAATGTGATGTTTTCTATAATTTTTAATATTAAATTTTAGATGAAGCATGCCTTGAGAGACACTTTTTAGCTCACCTAAAAAGTATAATCTTGGAGAACACTTGTGTGTTAAAAATCTTTGTCTTTTTTATGCCAAAGATCAAACTTTATCGCCATGACAGCTGAAAGTTATAAACTTTGAACAAGGAACCATGAATGCAAACTCTTGTAATTGAAATTTGTCTAAAGAACAGTACACTCAGTTTAGACCTTTTATGTATTAAATGATATACTTCAGCCCCTATGAATTCATGGTAGAATTTCCATCACCCTAACATTTTCATATTTCATTTAATATTTGACATTAGTATATGCTATTTCATTATTAGAACATGAGCAGTTTTATTTTATTTCATAAGGTATTCCAGGTCTCTGTAAATTTGAATTTTTCATTAAGAAAAGATTGGTTTATATATTTGTGAAAGATGGAAATTTATGCTCAGAATTTATGATAATTTCTTCTAAAACTCTTTCTAGAAGTAAAAAGCAGTCTGAGAGCAGCGAATGTGCCTATGAAGAAGAGCCTTTTAGTGTGAAGGATAATTAGATGGATCAAATAATTTGAAAACCTTTATATTTCTCCTGTTCTCAACCAGCTGCAACACAAAGAGGCCTTAAAGAATTATAACAGGTAAAATTGTGACACAGATTTTTACCTTGGGTAAAATCCCATCAAACCACTTGCAAAACTCCTGCGACTCAATAGACTCATGATTTAATCCCACATTCCACTTTGACATCTTGTCCTGGTTCCGGCAGG
>VZSF01008387.1:0-130259 GCA_013398295.1 Chionis minor
CCAGCCCAGCCGCCTGCCCGCTCACCGCACCGGCAGCGCCCGCACCGCTCCGCTGTGCGCCCGCCTTCACCGCCGGCCCCGCCCCTTCCGCCCTCCCGGCCACCAATCGGCGCGGACGTTTCCATAAAGCCCCGCCCACTCCGGCTGCAGCCACCTCCCGGCGGCCCTGGGCTGAGCATCGCGCTACCCGGCTCTCGCTCGCTGATTGGCCGGCCGCCTCCTCCCTTCGACCAATCGCATTGACGGAAGGAGGAGAGGTTCTGCCCCCTCCCGCTCCACCGCCCCTTGGCTCCGCCCCATCCACCTGTTGGCCAATAGCGATCGCCTAAGCGCCTCCCGCGCCCGGCTTGCCAGCGAATCAGAGGGAGGGTTGCCATAGCAATGGCGTAGGGGCGTTAGCCAATGGGAAAGGGCGGCATTCAGCGTCGGCCTGCCAGGACTGGAGGCGTCCCGGGGCACCGGCTGCCGGGATGGTGAGTGCGGCCCGTCCCGTCCCGTCCCGTCCCGTCCCGTCCTGTCCTGTCCTTCCCTCACCGGCGGCGGGAGGGCGGGAGGTGGGGAGGGAGCCTCGGGCCCTGCGCTGCTCCGCCGCGGCTTCCCGGCGTCGGGGCTGCGGGGGAGGCCCCCGTCCACGGGGCGTCGCGGCGGCGGCCTGATCCTCCCTTGCGCTTGCGTTGCTGTGCCAAGGCCTCCGGCGTGAAGAAGCCCTCGCTGGGGGCCGCGTCGCAGAGGAGGAAGGCGAGTCCCAAGCCGGAGCTCAGCGAGGAGCAGAAGCAGGAGGTCCGGGAGGCCTTCGACCTGTTTGACACGGACGGCACCGGGAACATAGACGTTAAGGAGCTAAAGGTAGGGTTTTCCTAGCGCTGGAAGCACAGTTCTACTGGGGTTATAAAGTAACAGCGGGATAAATGGCTAAAATGCCTGTAAACAATACATGATTTTTTTCTCCCCCCCCAGCATAAAACCTGGTTGTCAACAGGTACGTTTTCCTCTTCAATTATAGCTCTTTATCAGTTGTCTTTAGGACCAGGCTGGCCCCAACACACTGATGGTTCTGTATTTTCTGTGCTGTCTCCTCCTCTGTTAGTAAAACATCAAAAAGGGATTGTGCATATTAAAAAGGTGGGTGAGGGGTTTTTAGGCATTTTAGGCAAATTAGGGCATCCAAGCTATGGAATCCACTAATGTTATTCATGTTTTTATTTATTGCAAAACGATTTCAGTCCCTCCCCGCCCCTGCCCTTTGGGAAGAACAATAATCAATAAACGAGGACTTCTTTTGCTTTCCCAATTTGCCCCTCCTATTTGCTAGCTGGATGTCCATATTATTTACGACCACAGGGAAGAGACCTGATTTCAAACTTGCTGCTTGTACCTTTATCAAAGGAGGAAAAAGTAAAGCGTGTAGGTGTGCACATGTGTCTGCCGGTGAAGGCATCCTTGGATAGGAGCTTCTAGGAGTGTTGTCAAAAAGCCACACAAAGGGTTTGAATTGAGTTTCCCCAACATTCATTGAAAAAGATTTTTGTCACTAGAATGAAAAATTAACTGATTTAAGTGCCCCGTGGTCTACCAGCTTAAGACCTTCCATGTTTGTTGCCATCCAATCATGTTGTCAGAGTTTGGTAGAGTTGCAGATACGATGGAAATTTCTCTCATGGAGTCATTTGTCATGAAGTTACCTTATTGAGGCATTTCGAGGTTTTCCATTTAGCCATCTTGCTCACAACAGGGCCTGAAATAAGGTTTTAAAAAAAAAAATTATTATTCCATTGCAAAGGGAATACTAGTAGCAATTCCACTGACAGGAATGGAGTAACATTCAGTTTTCCAGTAGACTTGGAAATTGCTATCCGCAGAACCGTGTGACAGTTTGGGGATTTTCCTTCAAAACATTAATTGAAGCGGGACTCTATGCTCTGGATGCCCATCACAAGAATTTTTAAAAAGCATATAGCAAAATAGGTATGCTAAGACTTTGTAAAAAAAAAAAAAAAAAAATCAAACTTTTCTCAGAGAAAATATTTCTCCCAAGGCTCTGTTAAGTAGCCTTACCCTCCAAATTCTTGCCAGTTCTGAGCTGGGGTGGTGGCCGCGCTGGTAAGAACGTGTTTAGGAAGTTTCTGCCCTCACTGAAGAACAACTCCAGAACATGAGCATTGTGTTCCTGTTTTCTGCATCTCGATGTGCCCCTACGTGTAGAGAAGCATTGCTCCAAGTTGCTCCCTACCTTGGTGTTTTCCTTCAGACACAGAATGCATGTTTTAACATGATGTAGCATAAAGTTCAACTTCCTCCGCCCTGTGGTTTTATTTATAGTTTGGCATGATTTACAATTTATTTATTTTTTTGTCCTTACAGGTGGCCATGAGAGCACTAGGGTTCGAACCTAAAAAAGAAGAGATCAAGAAAATGGTATCTGATATCGATAAGGAAGGAACAGGAAAAATCAGCTTCGATGACTTCTTGGTAGTGATGACACAGAAAATGGTATGTGAATTTTAAAAGTCAAAGTGAAAGCAATTTTGCAAACAGCTGAGTGCCTTTCGCCTCCATTTGGTTTTAGCGGAAGATGAAAGCACTCTCTTAATCTCAACAACAAAATACATAAAAGTTAGAATTGCAACACAGGGACTACCCTATCTCATTTTTTTAAGGTAAAGGTGAAATAATTATGTCATTAACAAGTTTCTTTAGCAATCAGGGGGGTGTGTGAGAGAGAGAAAAGGGAAAAACTGAAATCAGGATTTTTATCACAGAGTAGAACCAGCTGTGGCCTGCAGAAAGCTGTTGGGAGTATGGACATGTGACACGGACGACTGTGTAGCAACGCACTGTATTTTCTTTTCCTGAGTTTTAAGACATTTACAGATGAAATCTGTGGTGTTAAAAATCTTTAAAAATGTTGAACAAAACCAGATATTTAACAGTGGAAGATCTTGAGCCTGAAATCCCAAAAGACATCTGGCTCACTTTGAAAGAAAAAAAAATTCCCTGAAATGCTGATGTTCAGGAAGCATCGCCGCTGTGTCTCTCTCTACCTCCAGCTTTTGTAGACATACTTCCTGCTGGCTGGGCTTCTTTCAATTTGCTCTTAAGAGAGTTTCTCAGTCTTTCTAGTGATTCTCTTTTATAACTTTGAGTGTTACCTACAACATAACCACTACTTTTCCCCCCTTAAACTTATGCTTACTTCTTTTAGGCTGAAAAAGATTCCAAGGAGGAGATTCTCAAAGCTTTCAAGCTCTTTGACGACGATGAAACGGGCAAAATCTCTTTCAAAAACCTCAAACGTGTCGCCAGGGAACTGGGGGAGAACCTCACGGACGAAGAGCTGCAGGTCTGTACCCGGTGCGCGAATCCACATCCTGGACCAGCGCTCACCGTCTGCCTCGCTGCGTCGTGAGCATGGAAAAATCCGGATCGCGCTGTAAGATGGCAGTCACAGAATGTTCACCTGTTACTTGGTTTCATGTCTGCCTTTGTTTAAAAGCTGGGTAAATAGCCACAGTCGGATTCTCTCCTGGCAGAGGTGGAAGAGGTGCTCAGTTTGTGGTTGGGAAAGGGATTCTGAGGCCAACGATGGGTTAAGGCGGACACGGCTGTCGAAATCACCTCAGTTTTATGGAGTTACGGTGATGGAAAAGGAACAACTCTGCACCGAGCGCTTTGTTTCCTCAGGGGCAGTTGCTATAACAAAACATTTTCTGTACGGATTTTTGTGTGAAGAGATGCGTCAAGATATTTTAGTGTCTGGTTTAGTAAGTATTTTGTAGTGTAGTATGTCTGACGTTGAGCTAACACTGTCCCCTCCGACGCAATTTACTAAAAAGTGGTTCTAATTCTGAATTAATCTAATAATTCTAGAATTAATCTAATAATTCTAATCCGCATCTAATTTCTGAATACAAATATCTTTCAGGAAATGATCGATGAAGCAGACAGAGACGGGGATGGGGAAGTGAACGAGCAAGAATTCCTGCGGATCATGAAGAAGACCAGCCTTTACTGAAAGAGAGTTTTATTTATTTTTGCACTTGTGTATATACGTTTTGTAGGTGCCTCACTTTTTTTACAGTCTCATTTCTTCTGAGACAGCAGAAAAATACAGGTCAATATTGTTTGGGGTTTTTTTTTTTAAGTGGATGATGTTAAATTTGTGTTTGTGAACCCGCCACGAACCTGTTCACACGTAGCAACGTGGTTGCTTGTTTGCGCTCGTAAGATGTTCCCCCTCTTTGTTTTCGGCACACGAAGCCCCTTTTTTGGCGGCAGCATTCAGACCCTTCTCTGTGACTACAAACCTTGTGTCAGGGAAACACAAACCTTTGGGTTTGGGAAAGGTAGGACTCGAAACCGAAGTGTAAATCGCCATTTCCCAGCAGTTGAAGGTGTTTTGTTTGGGCCTAGCTATAGGGAACTCTTTATATGACGTATTTGCAGGGATCAGCTTTTTATACTCTGTCTTACAGTGATTATCCCCTCCCCTTTTTTTATTATGTTCTTTAAAGTGAAGAAAGAAAGAAAAAAAAGTCAGTAAATAGACTGTTGCACTTCACTGATTGCTGTTCACTTCGCACCTTTATCTCTTTGCAAAAGAAAAAGAGGAAAGTTACCAGCGCTGCTGCCGAAATGTCTCCGGGGATGCTCAGGGGCTGCAAATACACGATTGTATTGGAAATAAAATATCTGTATTTGCAGCCCCCGGTCCCCCCAGGCACCGGACGGCGCTTGGCGTTGAAAGCGGAGCCGCCCCGCGGGGCTCGTCCCGCCCCCTCGGCCAATCAGCTGCCGCGCTTTCGCTGAGGAGCAGGAGCGCTGGCCAATGGAGGAGCGCGGTTGCCGGGCGGCGGCATGGTGAGCGGGGCGGCGGGGCCGGGCCTGTCTCTCTCCGCACCGACCCGCCGCTCCTCGGCGGCTTCCCGGGGGGGCGGCGGGGCCCGGCTGCCCCTCGGGACTCTCCCTCGGGAATCTCCCTCGGGAGCGCCGTGCTGCGGGAAGGCGGGGCGGGACCGCGGCCTGTGCCCGCCCCGCTGAGCGCTCGGGTCTCTCCCCGCAGGCTGCCGGCGGCGGCGGGAGCTCCCGGACGGAAGAGCCGGCCCCCCCCTTCCCGCTCACCGAAGAGCAGCGGCGAGACCTGCGAGAGGCCTTTGAGCTGTTGGATCGCGACGGCTCGGGCCTCATCGATGTCGGCGACTTGAAGGCAAGAAGCCGCGAAAACGCGGGTGTTCGCTGGGGGACGCAAAGGCTGCGGGGCCGGTGGCTCCTCGCGCGCCCTCGCGTTCCCCCGTGAAGCCCCGCGCGGCTGCGGTGCTTCTTTCACGAGACGAAAAGCTGGTCAGGAGTGAGAACCTCTGGTCACAACCAGCTTTTTGGAGCTATTTTAGAGAATAGACGTTCCTGCCCTGGTCGTGAGGCTCCTCGGTCACCTTTGCTTCAGCGCTCCAAGACAGCGCTGGCCTGGGCTGCGGGGGCTTTGTTTAGGCCGGCCTGGAAGAACGCACGGGTGTGCGGCGCGTCCTTCGTAACCCATTGCACGTGTGGAAAATCATGTCGGTGCAGTATTGCTGCCGTACTGCCCTGCCTGCAGCGGGGGTTTGTAACTGCGTGGAGCTGGTCATCGCTCTGCTGCTGATTAAACTCGGCCCACATCAGCAGGGGGTCCGATCCTGTTTCGGTGGTGCTGTGGAATAAGTCTCACGAGTTTCCTGCTCTGTTTTTCTTCACGGTTACCCCCCCCCCATCCTCAAGGAGTTGTGGAGGAATGACATTTTGCAGGCAAAACTCTCTAACAGCCCCTGCCCTCTTACCTGCCCGTACACACACAGTGCAGGTTTCTGTCGCTGAAGGGGTCCAGTCTGCTGCTCTCCGGGCTGTGGTTGCACAGCCTGAGTAACCCCCGCCAGCAGCCAGGATCCCCGCAGGCTCGTGGAAGTGACACGTGGAAGCGTGCTTTGTGACCATGGTTGCGCTTGGAACTGGAATTACTGCAGCCAAACAGAAATGACTGGCAGTGAACACACATGTTGGAAATGGGACTGATCATTTACGAGCATCTGATAAACACTGCTGCAGAGTGGTGACAGAGCAACTGGTGTTCTCCACCTATTGCTTTTGGCGTGCTTGCTGCGCTAGGAGACTTTGCTGCCTGAACTCTGGCTCGTTATGCAGCCATCTGGTGTCAGGCTTGTGCCAATTTACTAGTTTGCCCCCGAGGAGGGGCCGAAGCCTCCCTTCTTGGCCCCTGTTGACACCTCTTCACAGCTAGTTTTTCATGGCCCTGTATTACTGATGTTAGGCAGCTACAGAAGCCTGTTCTCTGGAGTCAAAATGGCAGATGAATGGCTGTTGATGAGAAGTTGGGGTTCTTTTACCACTTTCATGCACCTGTTCATTTCAGACATCTCTCTTTGTTTCGGTCTGATTCGTACGCCAAGACATTGGTTTGTTTTCTCTTTTGGCAGGTAACTGTACGGGCTCTGGGCTGTGAACTGGGGAAAGAGGAGGTGAAGAGAATCGTCTCTGAACTCGGTGAAGAAGGGTCAGAGAAGCTAAACTTCAAGTCGTTTCTGCAGGTGATGACTCAGAAAATAGTATGTGAACCCAGCTGGTCGTGAAGAGTGAAATTCCTCTTGCCTAACTTCACGATGCAGGTAGCCACAGTAGATTGGGTCACTCTGGTTCCGTGCAGGGGAAAAGCAGGAGTGTTTCAGGAGTTTCACCTGAGCTATTTTAGAGATCTACCTTTGAGTGAATTGTCCTTACCCCTCTTGCCTCGACATAGAGGGAGCAGGATGGCTAGTTCAGATAGAGACAGCTGCATCTTGGCAGGAATCTCCCTCCCGTCCGAGACACCCTGAGCGCACACAGCACCTAGGAACCCCCGCTTCCCTTCCTTAAACCTTTCCACGGGAAATTTCAGTTCTGTCTTTATAGTCCCAGGGCAGTTTATCTGCAATTCAGGAGAGCAGTGAGCGAATGCCACGTGTCAGGTGAACAATTCCCCATCTACAGAGAAATCGTTCCGTGATATCCACTGACACTGTCAGCACGCAGGCAACAGCCGCACAAGCTCGTGCAGTGTCCTAAGAACTGCTCTTTGGTTCATGTTCCCTGGTCCTCATTGCCCGCCTGGGATTTCTGTGCCTCGGAACCCTCTGTATCCTTAGTGCCTGGCTGCAGGCAGACAGAGGCTGTTCTCAGAGAGCACCGGCTTGCCTGGTTCTGCCTCTCCCACCCCTCCGATTTCACCGCGGGGCTTTGTGGTGTGCCTGGGGGGTGACTGGGGCAGAGCTGGTGTGGCATCGGTGCGGTCATAGTTGCCGGGGTGTGCGTGCATGGCACCCACGGGAGGAGGGCAGTGAAGATCCCCGTTTTCCCCCTAATTCAATCAGAGCCCACACCTGCCCGCAGGCTTGTGTGAGGTGAGGGCAGGGAGAGCCAGCACAGGCCTGCTTCGCTTTTGAAATAAAATAAAGCTGTAGTCGTTGGGTCATTCTTGGCAGCTGCGTCCTCCTGTTACAGTGCTTGTCCTCCTCTTCCTGACAAAGCTTGGCCAGCGTGTTCCAGGCCAAGTCTCCGTGCTGCTCAGACAACTTCTGGAGCTTTTCCTTTAATACGCAGTTATATGGGGAGGGGGGGAAGGCAAAGGTGAAATAGCAGCAGTAGGTTACCCTCCTCTATGGCCATGTTTTTCCCAAAATGATGTCTTGGACTTGATTGCAGATGTTTGCTGGCTAAAGTCCCTGACTAGGGACCGTGGGGCGGTAGGATGTCATGTTTACACGCTGGCATTTTTCATTTCCTTGCTAAGGCGGAGCCCTGTTTGGAAAAGGAGATCCCGAAAGCTTTCAAGGTGTTTGATCGTGATGGCACTGGCAAGATCTCCTTCCAGAATCTCAAGGTGGTGGCTGGGGAGCTTGGGGAAGACATGACGGATGAGGAGCTGCAGGTTTGTGAAGTCCAAACGCGTTCCGCCTGCCGTGCTGAGGGAGGGAGGGGGATTGTGCCGTGTTGCTTTGCAAGGGACAGGATCTCTGTCTCGCTTGGGCCTTGTCTCACACCTGCATTGGTGTCTGCGCGTTGGCAGCGTCCACCCTCTCGGAGCCAACCTAACCTGGTCTCCAAATCTTTGCTGTCCCCTAGGAGATGATCGATGAAGCAGATGTGGATGGAGATGGGGAAGTGGACAAGCAGGAGTTCCTGCGGATTCTGACGCTGACCAACTCGTAACTACAGGATTTTGGGTTTTTTCTCCCGTTCCCATATAAACAGCTAGTTATAACGTCTCTTTTCTCCAGCCTCCTTATTTCGTGTTTGGTTGCCTTTCTTGGATGTCAAAACACACTAAAATATTGTTAATTTGGGGTTGATTTTCCTGCTCCACTAGGACGAGCAGTTTTCCAAATCCCAGCAAAAAGTGTTGTTAGTAGCTTTGTGTCTGTGTGGGTTGGGTCTGAAGTTGGAGATTAATTCAAATTCTTCAGCCAGAATTCCCTGGAATTCTACCTGTTGTATTTACATCCTGTAGCTCTTCAGCCTTTCGGGTAAATTAGTCAAAAGATTCTTAATCTCAGAAAATCCTGTATAACTCTCAAAAGTTAGTGCTTAGGGCAGAAATTTCTGTACCTTTCCTGAACTCCTGCATTGTAGACAGGACAAGAGTTCAAGGGCTTGGGAATAATTACTTTCCGTAAGGTAATGAACAGTTTAAGCTGTGGATTCCCCTTTGGGAGTAACAGTATGGGGGAAAACTGCAGCTCTGAGGCCTGATCTCCTATGGAATTGTGCTTCTGCCCTCATTCCATGCTTATTCAGACTGAACGTTACTCTGTGGTTGGGATACTCGGAGCTCACTGTGGGGGATTGTCAAAGGACCAAGGAACAGCACAATTTTTGTGCCAGAAAACATGTCCCTCCTCTTCTGGGCAGCTGCTGTCCCAAAACTGCCTGGTCCTTTATGTCTTGGAGGCTTTTACACCTTTGCAAAAGGTCATGGAAGGTGCCAGCGGGGTGGAAATGATTAGTAGGAGAATCAGGGGAAAAAAGTAATGCAGAAAAGTGACCGGATAAGCTGCATTTTCATAAGAAACCTGGGCAGAGCTGCTGCTGCTCTGGGCTGTTCTGTCGCTGCGGGGCGTGCTTGAGCCCCTCTCTGCAGCGCCACTGCGGCCCGGGGGGCAGCTCCTGGCCACCAGCGCAGCCTCCTGGGGTCTTGCCGTGTTGGTGGGAGTGCAAAAATACGCTGGTGTTTTGGTGAGGGTGTCAAAAGCCTGAGGAGCTTGCTGAGAAGAGCCTCAGAAAAGAGTTGATGGCTTCGAAAACGTATCTTACACTGGGAGAACTGAACAGCTCAGGCCGTGGTGATTATGAAATAGTGGCTGTGTAGTGAGGACCTGCGTAAGAGGAACGTACCGGCTTCTGTCTAAAGAGCTCCTGAACCTAATGGAGACAAACCTGTCAGCACCCAGGGGCTGGAAGGGAGCTCTTCACTGTCCTGCTTCAGCCCGGGGTGATTTCTGTGCTCTCTGCAGCTCCTGTAGGACGGTTGGACCACAGGGGCGAACGGTTCCCTCCGCCCCGGAAAACCTGCGGCTCCCCGTGCTCTCCGCCACTCTGCGGCGGGGTTGGCTCCAGCGCCTCCGGCTCGCCACGCTCCGCCGTCACCCAGCCGGCACACGGCTTGCTGTCCCCGCGCCCGCGAGACGGGGACCTCGTCTGTCCCCGCTGCAACGCGGAATTGGTGCGTCAAGGTTGTTTCTAGGAATTTTCCTGGAGACTGGAAATTGCCCTGCTTTCTCTGGGATGCCCGGCCCTCGCCCTGGACTCTTTCTGCCTAGGAGCGGTGTGGAAGGCTGCTTCCAAAACGCTCCGTGCTCCCATAGCAGGGCTTCTGGTGGCACAAAGGAAGAATTTAACCCCTCCCCATTCGACCTGGTTGCTGACACTGGTTTGATTCTGCTTTCCCTGATGTCATATTGGTTCCCAAGGCTGGGTTCTGACAAATCCTAGCAAAACGAGTCGATTTGTTGCGGGTGACTTCTTCCTGTGGCATTTTCCCCCCTCGCTGGCCAACCAGTAGTGCTAAAAGTGTGTCCTAATCCAGAGTAAGAAGCAAAAAACCGAAAGCAGAATTCAGGCCGTGTAAAAAGTGTCAGGTTTTATTCAGCAGCGGAAACGCGTTCCCTCTTTTTGCCGCTAATTCATCTGGTCTGCAAGGTGGAGGTCTGTGGGGAGCTGTGATGTACTGCCGAAGACGGAGGTGTAAGGAATGTCAGGAAGGGACCAATTCCCGTTGACACGTGACAGACACATGTCAGCTCAGCCCAGCCGCGGCTGATGCGCCCCGGCCAACTCTGCAGCCACTCGGAGCCGAAAGCAACGGCTGTACTTGAGCCCCGTGGAAGCCCCGCTGGCTCCTGCGAGCCAGCTCGGTGCGTGCCCGCGCTCCAGTTACTGCCAGTTTGCTGCCAGTAAGTGGCGTCTCCTCGGCAGAACACGACAACGCTTCCATTGCTCCGGAGTTCTCCCTCCTCAGCAGCCACCAGTGGTGCGGTGCGGGGGAAGAACTCCGTCTGCGCGGCAGTTCGCCTGTTGACGTGTGGGTGTAAATGGGGAAGAACGTTAGGCCAGGCTCGGCGCCTGCGCTCCAGAGGGGATGGGCGCTGTGGCTTTGTGGCATTCAGGCCAGTCTGACCACTTCTTGGACCATTTTTCCGATGCCGTCGTAGATCTCATGAATGGGGGCGTTGCACATGAAGGCGCTGGTGGTCACCAGCTTGTTCTTCGCATCCACGTGAATTTCAGTGACGTGTTTGTTCACGTGCTTGCAGCCAAGCTCCTTCATGGTCTCAGCAGTCTTGGCGTAAGGCCATCTACAAGGAGAAAAGAGAATTAAACCCCGTGTGGTGAAGCCGTCGCTGCGCAGAGCGATTTGACGAAGGCCTGGGGCGGGAAGTCTGTTGAGCACAGAGGTGCCTGCAGAAAGGCTGCTCAATAGGATCCGAATCTTCTCCTGTCAGAGGAGTTTCTCCAGGACTAGAGAGTCAGGGAAACCCCCAGATTACAGTGAGTTAAAAATCTGAAGGAAAGCCAAAATAAGACCCTGATGTTCCACTATAGATGTTCCACTACTTTGCCCACACCAGACTTTGCGTTTAGGTTTGGGTTTGCCTTTTTCCCAGAAGTGACATCACTTGGGAGCCCTTCAAAGCAAGAGCCATCATAATTCTTTCCCTGCTGTTGGGAGAATCCAGTCACAGCTTTCCTGTGTGAGTAAGGACAGTCTAACTCCCTCCCTATCCTAACACTGCCAAGTCTTGTGCAACCATCCTCTTCCTACCGAGGAGCTGCTTAGCTCAAGGAGTCAGCGGTCGGGTGTCTTTCCTACCCTGGGACCAAGAGATGCATGAGACAGATGTTGAGGAGACATTGCCGGATCTGGGATGTCCGTGGTGTGATTTCCTACCAGCCCTCCAAGGTTACTTACTTCTCACACTCCGTGTCGTGACCCACGGTCAGCTCGCAGCCTGGGAAGATTTTGGCTGCCAGCACTGGGGAAATGCAGCACAGGCCGATGGGCTTTTTGGCAGCGTGGAACGCCTTCAGGACCTCCTCCACCTCTTTGGAGACGATGCAGTTCTTGCCTTGGGTGGCCCAAGTACTCAGGTTTTTAGCCACTCCAAAGCCACCTGAGAAAGGAAACAGATTAGACGGGAAGATTAGTACTCCAGGGCAGGATTTTTCAGGTATTCCTTAGCAGGATGCTAAAACGGGTTTGGTGGACGGCAGCATTTGTCCGGTGTTGAGAAAAGAATTAAAACCAGCCAAGCTGAACCTTTGTGAGCTGGCTGCCAGGAGAGGAGACAGCAAAGCGCCTTGCGCGCTTCCGTACAGAACTGGCGCGGAAAGGCGGCGGTGCTGTGTTGGGCGCTGTGTTTCACCCACCAGCTCTTTCCTGAATTACGGTGGAACAGGCTAACGAGTTTTCACTTCTCTCTTAATCCCCGCTCCAGGCCTAATCCATCCCCACTGAAACCACGGGGGCACACTTTACCGAAGGGGAATTGCCGGACTGACCGAGCTTTCCGCTTTTGACTCGCTCCGTCTCTGCCCCAGCCCTTCTTCTCCTGCTAAGGAGGTCGGCGTCTTGGTGAGGGGGGGCAGAGTTTTACCTTCAGTTAAAAAAAAAGACGCTGCATGGCTGGTACAGAGGGTAATTCCACGGGCAGTTATCTGCCCTCTCCTCGTGGGACGAGCTGTATCGCCACGTTCTTTTTTAATATAAGCCCAAGCTTGTGTGCCAGTGTCAGGCAGACGATGTCTGTCCTTCCAGTCCCTGCTTCCAGCCTGTCTTCTTCCCCAGTGGCCCTGCCCAGTTCCCCTCTAGCCCACGACTCCCATGTTATTCCAGGCTTTTGGCAAATCTAAGCTGTTCCCAAGACTCTGGGCGTGCAGATCCCCCCCCTGCCATCCCACCTGGTATGATTAGAGCATCCAGCCCCTTGACATCCAGCTTAGCCAGATCCTTGATGTTGCCTCTGGCTATTCTGGCACTCTCAACCAGCACGTTGCGCTTCTCCTGCGTTGGCTGGCCTTTCACATGGTCCACCACATGCATCTGGTCAACGTCGGGAGCAAAAACCTCAGCCTGGGGAGGGAGGGGAAAGGCCTGTTATCCTCCTGTCATGTGTCCTAAGCACCCTGAAGATCACAGGTAGTGAATGACAACGCTTGAGTTTGTTAGGAAAAACCTTTGCCGGTGAAGGCAGTGACCTTCAGGCTCATCTGTACCTGATACTGGCATCAGGGAGGTTATTGTCACAGGGAGGAGAAAGAAATAAAGGTCTTTGGTAGCTTCTGCCCAGGAACATTCCCCCCGACCGTGAAGGAAGGAGGGTGTTGGGTGAAAGCAAAGAAGCTAACCCGCACTGCTCGCTCTGGGCATGAAAGGCTGGAGTGAGCGCAGCGACTCCTTTCCTTCCTAGGAAAACAGGGTGTCCCAAGAGCTGTTGGCGAAGCCATTTCTGAGAGTTTTCCATCTGCATCCCAAGCAATCACCCTCACTGGGACAGCCCCAGCCCTGCCCCAGTTGCCCCCACAAAGCCAGTCACCCCCCAGGGTGCTGCTGTCACACCATGTGCCTCCCTCAGAGCCCGGACTTTGAGTTTCTTCTCCCCAGCCACTATTTTCCCAAAGCCCATGTATTTCTTTTTCTGGAAAATACCTCCCCTTCCTTCAGAACTGTTTCAAGCTCACAGGCAGCAATTGAGTGGAGAATGGCAAGCGGGCGATAGATTTGGGGACTGTACAAGCTTTGAAGTTTGAGAAGGACATGAAGGTACTCGAAGGCTTTCAGAGAAGGTCAACCAAGCTGGTGAAGGGCTGGGAGGCAGCTCCTACGCGGAGCAGCCGAGGACTCTGGCTTTGTCCAGCTTGGAAAAAAGGTGGCTGAGGGGCCACTTCATTGCTCTCCGCAGCTTCCTGAGGAGGGGATGAGGAGAGGCGCGTGCTGAGCTCTTCTCCCTGAGATCCAGTGACAGGATGGGTGGGAATGGCTCAAAGCTGGGCCAGGGGAGGTTCAGACTGGGCATTAAGAGGCAATTCTGTACCGAGAGGGTGGTCAGACACGGGAACGGGCTTCCTGGAGAGGTGGTCCATGCCCCAAGCCTGGCAGGGCGTAAGAGGCATTTGGACAATGCCCTTAATAATGTGCTTTACCTTGGTCAGCCCTGAATTGGTCCGGCAGCTGGACTGGATGGTGGCTGTAGGTCCCTTCCAACTGGAATAATCTATCCTAGCCGAGTCTGGTCCGGTCCAGTCTATGCTACTCTAGGTTTCCTTAGGCAAGCGGGAGGGAAAAAGAAAAAGAAGGGGTTGAATTGGCGGGGGGGGCGGGGGGGGGATGTTCCCCACTAGAGGTCCCTGCTGACCAGGGGATGAGCGCGGCCGGTGCTGCCGGCAGATTCGGGCCCGGCAGGAGGGAAGCGGCTGCAGCAGCTCCAGGAGGGAAGAGGCAAAAATTACAGACAGTGGAGAAAAGGTTTGGACGCGTCCCAGGCTTAAGCCAAACGGAGAACGCGCACTTGGAAGGCTTTGGGATGGGGTGGGCTGGCTCTGCAGCACGTGTGCGTCACCACCGCACCTTTGCATTTCACAGAGCCATTCCAGCCCCCGGGAGAAGGGCTCAGACCCAGATTTGGGGCGGCTCAGAGCTGAGGGAGATGTTACACGGGGCTTCTTCCCTTCCTCTGCCAGTCTGCCGGAGCGGCTGCCGTGACGAATGGCATATTACAGCAGCTGCCTGGGGGTCACCTTTTTTACCCCTATTCCAAGTCGACCCACAAGAACTTGTCTATTTCCCGTTCTAACCTTTGGGGTTTTAAAAAGATGGATTTCATGCGGCCAAAACCAGTGGTAGCCTTTTAAACAGAAATACCGAAGCAGAAAAGAGGAAGCGCCAGCCAAAAAAAAGAATAGAGGAGGAGTTTAGGAGAGTTTGTTTCAGAGTTGGGACCCGCTCGACGCGGAGCACCGAGCCGATCCTCCCGCGCGGCAGCGCTGCGAGAGCAGAGCGGAGACCAGGGGGGGTTCTCCCGGCTGGATCCAGCAGCTCCTCCGCTGGGATCTCTGCTTCGGCTCCAGCCGCTTTGCCATTCCCCGAGCGGCAACGGGGACCTCGCGATTTGTCCGGCAAGCGGCAAAGCTGCCGAGAGACGAGCGCCGTCTGCCAGGGAGGGAGAGATCGCGGCGAAAGGAGCCGGAGCCGGGGCAGGAGCCCCCCGGGTGCCTCTTACCTGTGCCCCCTCCCTGCTGAGATGCACCAGCACGGCGGAAGCCTCGTGGATCTCGCTGCCATCGTACACCCCGCAGCCGGCCAGCACCACAGCCACTCGCTTCCCCATGGTCACGGCCGGAGCGGGAGGATTCCCCGGAGAGCCTCAAATTGCTGTGCATCTCTCTTCACCGCCCGGAGTCTTTTATAGCACGCTCCCTCCCCCAGGAGCAGGTGGGGCCAGGAGGGCTGCGCTGAATTTCTTACTGGCAGGAAGGTTTTATTTCCAGTGCCACAGGCAGGGCATGTAAATATTATTTGTTTCCTCAACCGATCGCTCCCTCACAGATCTTCTTCCCAGCACGTTGTCGCTAAAGCACCCCCAACTGATGTGACCTGCTCAACAGAGCAGCTGTTTTTCCTCCTCAGCTATCGATTTGCCATTTTATTTCAGACCAAAGTACTAAAGTCTTTGCACATAACGATGGCATCAAAGGGAGCCTGCCCAGAGCAAGTATTCAAGCCAGTGCATTCCTCTCTCTGCGCCCCATTTTTTAAAACCTACACTCCACAGGCAGCCTCAGTCTTTTAACACCAACATTTCCTTTTCTGACCTTAAATGTTCTTATCCTCATACCCCGGCTCTCAAGGGCAGACATTTTGCACTCAGTTGTAGTTGTTTCCTGGTCTTTGGGTGCTGGCGTTAGAAATCAATAACGTGATTCTCCATCAACATCACCGTCTCTCCGTTTGCCAGGAAAGCGGTAGTGGGACTTGGCAGAGCCCCGACCTCTGGACGGGCGTGTGGCAGCGAGATTCGCAGCACGTGGTGGGGAAACTCCCTTCCTCAGGCAGAACCTTCTTCTTCCCGGTCCCTGACATGCCCCTTCCCATGCCCATGACATGAGAGGATCGTGTCCCCCTCGATGTCAGCTTTGCGCTGTTGAAATAGCTGTAGCCTGTCGAGGCCGCCCGGCCGCTTTTCGGAGAACACAAAACTTCATGCAACATGGCTGAAGGATGTTTTTTCAGGGGTTATTTAGGAGACATTTTCCTTGGGTCTCTATCGTGTTTGGAAGGGACACAAAGTCCACCCTATGGATAATGAAATAGTGTTTTGGCAAGTTCATTAGCCATGGTGGGCGTGAGGAAGATACCGCTAATGCACGTGACTTCATTTATTGCACGCATCTCTCAAAACTAGTGATACCAGGCACCACATGCTCCCTATACAAGCAGGAACAAAAAGCCCATGAGAAAGCACTTGCAGTCCAGCTCATCCAGCACAGGCTTTTCCTTTCAGTTATTTTTATTACCCAGAACAGGAATTAAACTGCGAGATACGCGTGGAATGCACCCAGAGCCTTTTCGCTGCTGTTTGTTTTGGTATCTAAGGTATTCTAACTGTGGTTTAGAAATGTATTATTTCTTCTTGCATGAAAAAACAGCTGAATCATGCTGCAACTCGAACAGGTAGGTTCTTCCTCCTCCAGCTGGTTAGAGAGCGGCCCCGTTAATGATGGAACAAAGGTAGCCGGAGGCTGATGATTTAAACAAACTTTCTGCTTGCTGCAAACCACATCATTTAGCTCTGCCGGCTGCAAACTGACTGAGCTGGTTCCCCTCACTGGTATAATTGGTCTGGTGTAACCGGACAAACCCAGCCCGTTCCAATGCTGGCTTCCTCCTGCAGTAAGATCCGTCTCAACAGACGTATTGAACCTAAAGATCTATCTGCAATAAGCATATTCTCGATAAATAATACTTTTCAGTTGAGTTATTCCATTCTCTGTGGAAACGTCGGCATGTATTTATGACAACAGAGACGTTGGGACAGTCTGGGGTTGTTCTGGATGCTGCGACACATCTAATGCCTCTTGGGTGATCCTGGGGGACTGTCTTTGAGCTCCGGTCTGAGTCCCATCTCCAACGGCTTTTCTGTCCTCCAGCCCTGGCTCTGGAGCAGGACTTATTGGGGGGACCACAGAGCGGGATCTGCCAAGAGGAACATCACAGCTTGCTGCTGCAGGGCCTCTGCAGAGTCATCCTTGACCAGCCCAGAAGTCTCAGTGAGAAGGTCTTTACGCTGTTCTGCAGCTTTTGTCTTGTCAAGAGGCTGGGAGTGGAATTTCCTTTGCCGTGGGCTGATGGGAAGAGGAGGTGAGTCCTTCACGGGAATCGGCCCCGCACCGCTCTGCTGCTCACAGACGAAACGATGGAGGAATGTGCACAGGCGCAGGCAAGTGTTGCCCCCGTGTCCCACCAAAGCTCTGCCAGCTCTCGCAGCGCAGCTCACTGCCTAATTCCCACTTGGGGTGCAACCCGACATGACCCCGAGGCCAGTGTCCCCCGCCTTCTGCAGCCTCTCCTCCGGCGGTAAAGACCTTTAGGCCCCGATGGCGTATTCCCCATGGGAAGCAGCAGGAAGCTGTGAATAGGTTTCACGTCACCTTTGGGATACAGCAGCGACCGTGGCAATGACTGGTTCTCACTCGCTGCCCGCGCGGTTCTCCTGGAAAGCCAGCAAGGCTCCTCTGGATCCATCCTCACGCTCCAGCCTGCATGTTGGCATTGACACCTTATTCCCGAAGCCCCCTTGGGAGCTGCAGTTCCCCGCCAGTGTGCGCAGAGAGGCTGGCTTAGGTGGATGTGGAGGGACACATGGGCAGAAGTCACCTTTGAGGGACCGGCACTGAATCTGCCCTGGGTTTGCCTAGCACAGGACAGTGGTGCCAGGCATTCAGAGCTGTGACAGGGACAAACAGCAGGACCAGGGCCAGTTTTAGGAGAAATAACTGGTCCCCAAGGAGCTCCCGGGCTTGCAAAGTACTTGTTTGCTTCAGCAAGGTGGATTCTTTAAAAAACTTTAATTTTAACTAGTGTGATTTCCTCACTGGCAGCAGCAAAAAGGCAGTAATAGTAATAAACCCTCGGCGTTATTTTTCAAGTGTCTTTTTTAACAAGGGTTAATCAACAGTAAAATTAACAGGCCCCTGGAGGGAGCCACCAGCAGCCCATGCTGACTCACAGACCGAAATTTATTGCAGCGAGGAGCTCGTTTGCATTTCCTCCCGCATGCAGAGAGGAACGCTAACAGAAGCTGTTTGTAGGGAAAAGGGGTGGAGAGCAGGGAGGAACGCGGGCCAGTGGAGTTGGTTTGGTTATAAAGAGCTAGGGAGGAAAGAGAGGCAGCACTTCAGCCCGCAGCTGGGTCTTCGGCAGACTCTGCGATGGCAGACAGGAAAGCTGAGTCACTGCATTCCTCCATAGGGCTCTGGGGCATTTCCGCAGGTAGGGATCGAGTCTTCTTGGCATGGGAGGCTGGGGTTGGGACTAGCTCTCACGGACAACCCCCTTTTCAAAGGGGGCTCAAGAGCCGTGTTTATTCTGAATCTCCTCTGCCTTTCGATCCCGAGATCCCTGCGCCGAGTTCAGCAGCCAACAAAATATTTGTCTTGGCTTTAAAGCACTGGCCTGAACTTTTGTACTCGATCCATCCTGGGTGGGAAGCAAATCAAAACTTTCTGATAGTCATTTTCATAAATGATCTTTATTTGGATGCACTTTCCTCTCTTTTCCCTTTCCAGCCGTTTTCCCGGCAGCTCTGTTTTCCGCGTTCACTCCCTTTCGTTTCCTCCTTCTTTGCATTTCACATTTCTGAGTGCTGCCCTTTTCATTTTTAGGCTAGTTTTCTGTAGGCACAAGGCTTAGGTGGTCACCCGCAGGGTGTGCGTGCGGCTCTCTGCCTTTTGTGGAATCGGGACTGGAGAGCTGATTTCTACCTTTATCTGACAACGGGGGAGCACCTTCAAACACGATGAAGTTCAGGTTTCTTAAAACCCAGAAAGGCACCCAGAAGGACGCGAGACCTTGGACACAACCCAAGTTCCAACACCCCCTCGCCCTCCTCCCCAGCTCTTTAGATTACATTATTTACAGATCTTGTACTGTTATTATTAATTTTCTTTTCTCTAATCCTTCCTCTTGCCACTCTGGTTCTGTCCTGGGGTTTCTTGGGCAAAGTTTACAAGCTCTTTCTTTTTTTTTTCCCCCCACCTCCCTTGTCGCACACAGGATCCCTCCTACTGGCAGTGCATTTCTACAGTTCACCCCGAGCAGCCCCTCTGATCCCCAGCACGGCTCTAGGGGCCCTTCTGGTGATTTTATCATCTCTCTTGGCCTACGCAGGTAAGACCCAGAGGGTGGCCATCTCCACGGGCCGCCCCCTCGGCAGCTTTGCATGTGTCTGCTCTCCTTTGCCAACAGATTAATACAAACCCTGGCAGCCTCGCCACGCCACTGATTCAGTCTCCTGGAGGAGCGTGTCAGCACAGCAAATTTTTCCTATATTGGCCACCAAAGAAATCAATGTTAGCTCTGAACAAGTGCTTTACCAGGATCTCTGGGAGTTTTAGCAGACTGAATACATGATTTCTCTAAAAACAGTTCCCAGTCTTTCCGAGAGTGCTTCAGCCATCCGTGGACTGAAACGGCACATCGGTGTGTAAATGCCAAGAGATCTACTCAACTGAGAGAAAAAAATCCCTGGCTATAACAAACTCCACATCTTTTTGGAATCAGTGCTGAGTTATTTCTCCTTTTTAACTCGGAGTGATGAAGACATGGAAATCCCAGATTTGAGGCTGGCATTTTTTCCTCTGCAAAGCAGCCGGCTTGGGAGACACACGACGTGTTTTAACCCATAAAACCTTCACCTCCTCTCTCAGTCAGGGGTGGCACAAAGCATTAGTAGAAAGCGCTGAGAAGCAGCCGTATTGATGGGACCACGTGGAGTGGATCACTGGGCAGGTGATGTTTCAATACCTGGCGGAAATCAACAGCCTCCTACCCAAAGCAGGAAGCTCTGTGCTCCCTTGTTCCCAGAGTTGCATTCTTGTGTGATTACAGTTCCCCACAGCCTGGGGACTCGTGTGGCAGAGCTCTTGTTTCCCTTCCCACCTTGAGTCTGGCTCCCAAAGCTGTATCAGTTTGAGGAAGAAATGAAGCATAGGTCCAATGCAAAGCTCCGGCTTGGAAGGAAGGTCTATCCGTGCTGATCAGTGTCCTCACACCGTGAGGTGAGAAAGCATAGCAGGTATTTTGTGATGTTGTTAGGTGGGTTCCATTCAACCTGAAGTATTTTAAATCAAGGTCTTTGTCGTTTTGGGAACCAGTATACCGAACAGGATAGTTCTTGAGAAGGAGTGAGTCTAGCAATTCCTATGCTTCTCTCTTCTGGGAAGGCCCAATTGTTTACGGGGATCCAGCAGGTTGTATGACACTCGTGGTTCAAACGTCGGACCTGAGAGCTTAGAGCGGGAACAAAACAAACCACCAGGGAACCCAAAAGAAGGAAATATCAGGATGTGGTTTGCACGAATATATTATGGTCTAGTTATTAAGTCTTGTAGGCATCATGAGGAAGGGAAGACAAGGGCTTGCTGAACCTCAACTTCATTAGGGCAGACTGGGTGCCAGGCCCAGTAAAGTACTTAGCTGATGGAACTCAAGTGCTTTGAGCTCCCCTCAGGGACTCTGATGAACACAAAGTTCTGTGCTGTGGAGTCTTTACGGTCGTGTCTACGCAGGGTGATGGGACATGGTGCAGACCTACCCAAACCATGATAGCTCTGACTAGCATCACGCAGGACCTGTGCAGCTCCATTGTGATCATGCCTCCAACACGCCACCTGCCTACCGCGCAGCTGCCTGTCCCAACGACCCCTTCCCATAACCTACTGTCTCACAGTCACAGTTCTGTCTCCACTGTCGTTTGTTTCACAGGAATTCGGAGAAGCCTAAGAAATGCCTCCCTGTTCTTGTCTCTCTGCCTGACCATCTCAGTGTTCTGGTGCGGCTATGGAGTGGTCTTCATCCTGCGAGGGCAAGGAGTTTTGAACGACACTGGTGATTTCCGCAATGCCTTGGTGCCTGGCCTGGTCACGTTTACTTTGGCACTACTCATTATTGCAGTGGCGGGCTTCCTTTGCAGAGAGGTCGTCCTAGCTATGGTTGCTTCTGCTGTCTCACTTGCCAGTGCTCACGAGGTTGCCACGCATTACAGCACAGCTTTTGGTTCCTCTGCTGTGGCTTGCAATTATATGATTGTCTGCTTGGTTGGTGGTTATTTTGCTCTGGGAAGGATTCTCTATTTCCTTACCAAAGAGAAAATTGCCCTCCCTGGCACAGATCTGGCCAAGAAAGAGATGCATAAACAGATCCAGCCCACCAGTGGCAGCGTGAATCATTTTGCAGTCACCGGCCTGATCCTGAACATGCTGTCTGCCAGTGTCTTTGGCTGTAGGCTCCTGGGTGTCACTGGCAAACTCTTTATCGGACAAGTGCCCTGGCTGTGGGCAGCTGGGATCTACCAGCTTGGCATCTGCATTTTGTCCTACCGTGCGATGGATGTGCTAACGGCGACGTTCTTTGGTTTCACTTCCATTCTGAAATTTGCTGGAGGCTATTGCCTTCTGTACCCAATCTGGCAACCAGAGGAGCCGTCTTTCCCTACTCCATTCCTGGTGGTTTTCTCAATCCTTTTTGCTGTCTTGGCTCTTTTTCTCACTCTGAAGAGCCCAGTGGACGGCCTGTATTTGCTGTTTTATGTGGCCTACTGCATTGCGTTAGCTTGCCGTCCCAAGGGATTTTTTGAAGGTGGACCCCAAGGCGTGGATGTGGCCATCTTTGTGGCCTCAGCCTTGATGACCCTAATTCACCTGTACAATGCGAAAGCAAGTGCCAAGATCCCAACAGGGAAAGGTGCTGTGAAGGCCCTACTTGCTCGCAGCAGTTTTCTGAAGCTTCGCGAAGGGGCAGACCTTCACGCTCCCTACCTAGGCTATTCCAAGTATGCCGACGCAGAAGTACTTGGCTATGCATGCAGTGTCCTCGCTTCTTTTGCTATAACAATGACAGGGGACCCACAGGCTCCGCTCGCTACTGTTGTAATTCCATGGGTGGTGGTAGCTGGTGGGATCCTCAAGCTTCTAAGCGGCTCAGTGGCCTTTGCCCGGGGTAAAACCCTGGAGAGCAGTGCCTTCATTCTCTACGCTGTCATGTGGATCATCTGGGGCTTGACAAGATACGGGGGCCTCTATGGCACTGCCAGAAGCTTCCACGCAGCCGTAGGCATCATTGCGTTCATGCTCTTCAATGGCTTCATTGTCTTCTGCACGCTCTTCTTAAACAGCGCCTGGTTCTTCTACTCCCTCACTTTCTTTCTCATCGCTGTCAGCTTCTTGCTGGATGCCATCCACGCTCTTCCAGCTGGCTATGACATTGCTGCCACTCTCATCTTTGGTCTGGTCAGCTTTTACTGCTTCCTCTCTGCCCTTTTCAACAGCGTCTTTGAGGGTTCCTGCTTACCAATGGGTAGGCCCATTGTGCAGCTTAGTGGTGTGGGGGGAGGAATGACCAAGTGCCTTCACCTGCCAGCCAGGAAAGCTTCCTCAGTCAAAAGGATTGCAGGTAAGGGAAATACATAGGGCATAATGTGGGGGTGGAGGGTAAATTCCGGGAGGTTTTGCCACAGAACATTATTAAAAGGACGTTTCTCCACCCCAGATGTGGAAACCATGATAGGCTGATGACGTTTTGACGAAGTGGGCCAAGTTGCGAGAGTCATTAGAAGATAAATGCCCTATGGGGGAAATAGGACAAATTCCTTGATAGGAGCTGGGTTTAGCAGTGAATTTGCTGCTGTCTCTCCTGTCTCACATTCCTGTCTGCTCATCCAATCTGAGATACATGAATCCTCCAGGCTGGGGCTACCACCGAAAGCTTTGTACGGAGAAAGCAGGGCAAACGCATGGTGCTTGCTCTCTCCACAGGGCTGAATGACTTCTGGCCCTGATGAACGTGCCCCAGATCTCCCCTAAATGCCAGCTCTCCTCTTGGATGAATGCTAGAACATGCACTGTCAGAGGAAAAGCTTTGTTAGTTGGGAAAAGGAGATGAGAGCACCGAATTGACTGGTTTATCTGTCACAGCTCTTCCGTGAATTACAGCCCCTCACTTCCAGTCACTCAAGGGGTTCTGCCCTGTTCACATGCCAACAGATATCCTGAAGGATGGAGGGACTTGCGGCATCCCCACCGATACTGTGTACGTGCTGGTGGCAGCCTGTAATCGGCCTGATGCTGTGGAGAAAGCTCACCAGTAAGTATTTGTCTTGCTGCCCTGGTGAGGGCTTCCTTGACCAGTCTAGAGAACCATCTAGGGCTTACAGCTGCTGCTGAGGGCTGGCTACAGCAACCACCGAGAGCTACGAGACATGTAGCTTGGCCTTCATGGGAACAACAAGGTGATGAGCCTGGGGGAGAAGATCTGAAGGAGGAAAGGGGGCAGTTCAGCTGGGATTGTCTTCTGGATGTTGAAGGCTCCTGGCAGGTGATGGAGCCAGGTAGCTTGGTTATCACAAGGAAACCCAAAGAAGTGACGAGTGGGGCAGGGGATTATTCTACATATTTGTAGGTACATATTTTCACAGCCAAAACTCCTCTCGTGTTTAACAAATGCCTCTAGCTGCACTTCTGTAGGCAGCTGGGACCCCTCATATTGGTGGGGTTTCCTCAGAACTTGGACAACTGGGAATTCTACCCATCACTATGCAAGAAGCTAAATCTTTTATTTGGAGTAGACATTCCTGATTGGGAATAGTCATTAATGTTCCTTCCTGTCAGGTCATCTGTTGAACAGCCCTACTTTTACTACAGGCTGGTGACCTGGGGTAGAGCCTACATACCTTGTCTTAACTCGAGGCCTCGCCAGCACAATTTCCTTTTCAGCTTGAAAATAAATGCCCGTCTTTCTTCCAGGCTCATTTTTTCTTGCCTCCTTTCCAGATCCAAGCGCCAGGCCCAGGATCGCCCCATGTCACTCTGGATTTCTAGCCTCAAGCAACTGGAACCTGCAAAGCATTTGTTCAGTCCCCTCCTCTGGGACTTCATGGAGGCTGCCTGGCCATCTCCTATCAGCTTGGTGGTTCCCAGAGGTAAGGAAATGCTGTTACTTCCAAGCTCTCCGGAGAGCTTTGGCTTTGAAACTCTGACTTTGTCAGGCATCCCTGCAACGCCACAAGCTCCGTGGCGATATTTCTGGTCGGATGACTGTGTTCGGACTGACGTACATCCATAAGTGCTGTGTGACTCTTCCTTGTGCAGGTGAATGGGTGGACTTCCTGGGAATGAAGGACTCTGCTAAATACGTTGGTACCCCTCAGAGCATTGCCATCCGCATCCCCGACTGCTCTGTCACCACACACCTCATCGACTTGGTGAGTGGCCAGAGCACACTCAGCCCAGCAACGCTGGCGACCAGACCTCGCCGTCCCACCACCGAGGGAGCCGGCTCGGTGGCCGTCACTAGCGCCCAGGTCCTCTGGAGGGGAGAAGGACAGTGAGAGGCTGGAGCACTGTGTCAGCCCTCTTGGCATGTCACCTCTCCTCTCTCTTTTCTTTTCTCGGTGAAGTGAGGATCCTAGCGTGTTCAGACAGGTTTGGGGAGTGAAAAGTGCTAAAATGAGCAACTCCCGCAAGAAAAATGCCATTGAGAAGGGCTGGGGTGTGCAGGCAGCTGATTTTATTGCAGAAAAGAGGGCAAAAGGAATAACCACCAGATCAGAAAGCCGGGAAAGATGCAATCAACAGACACTTTGTCTGATTTCCCACATAGAACACTTTTGCTGCAAGCACGGGTTTATCTGAAGGCAGAATAACTTCAGAAGATCCAGAATGCGGCCAGAGGAACTGTGGTACCCTGCATGCTCTGCTCATTTCTAGGACAAACATTGTAGGTCTTTGGCAATTGCTATTGCTGGAAAACAAAATGTTCTTCCCCGATCAACATCAGTAAATCCCAATTGAGCAGCGTGTTAGTCACTTGTACACAGATTTGGTGGGACTGTAGCTGCCTACAAAGTAGGTGTCTCTACCTGGGTGAGTCACACTGAGTTCTCACGAGAGCCAGAGACTCACGAGTGAACTTCACGGTTCAAGTCATCTGTTTTATACAGCAACACCTTGTCAGAGCTTTTATTCCCATTTTTCTGTCACCAGGTTGGGCCCATTGCGGTCACGTCAGCTAACCCAACGGGAGAGGCAGACACAACACACCACAACCAAGTCTATGCCAAGCTGGGAGATAAGGTAATTGGGGCTCTGTGTTTTTTCATTCCGGCTGGTCCCAAAAGATGTGGGGATGGAAGAACACAACCACTTTGTTTCCAGCAGGCGAATCAATAGATGGTACCAAGAATCTGGGAGAGCATCTCATTAAAAAAAGTCTCACGGACACCCCTCATGTTGGTGTCAGAGTGAAAGAACAGTTTAAAATACAGAAGTTGGTGGGAAGCCAAAATGCTTCTGTTTTCTACAGTATAGTTATGGCTTGGCAACATGAGTTAGCTCTTCTTCCAACACAGAATGATATGAGCAAGAAAAAACTGCTTCTTTGCATACAGGCAATAAAACCACTGATGCCCGAATGCGCCAGGGCTCCAGCTGGCGTTGAGCTGTCAGAACACGGGGGATTCCCCTCTAAAGCTGAAGCTGGTCTGCAACTGGTGTCCAAGTTTTAAAATATTCCTGGCTTTTAGGACTTTCACAAATTCTGGAAGTACAATGGTCATGGCCATTCAAATGGTTGTCTTTCATTTCACTGCCAAATCCTGAGAGTACTACACTTTGCATATTCATGGCAGCTTATCTGAGGGCAGTTTTAAACAAAAGGTGGTACAAATCTTCCACCTCCAACTCCTCAAAAATCTGGTTTTCTACACAGTTGCTTTGTGGATGGGACTTCTTCAAAGCTCCTCAGCTGATGTGAGCGTGTCTTTGCTGTACTGCTGACCTACACCCCACAGAGCTCTCTCTCCCTTTACTTTTATTAAGTTAATTCATTCCAAATTCAGCCCTTGATCAGCATCAGTACAGTGGGGTCGGAAGGCGCAGAGCTGCCCTTGATGGTAATTACCTGCTGGTGAGAACGGGAAACTGCCCTCTCTTTTCCCAAGTGCCTGGGGGAAACTTGGTGTCAACATCTGTTGCTCTCCAGGTGGATGCAGTTCTTTGTGATGGGCCTTCTCCAGAGAACATTGCCTCCACCGTTGTGGACTGCACCAAAATCAACAGTGGAAACATAGGGTTCTTCAGGGTTGGTATCATCCCCAAGTCTCAGGTAAAATGAAGCTTGATTTTATTTCTTCTCCCATTCCCCATCTCCATTAAGTGAGTTTCAGACTGGGGGTTTCCAGTTCTCTAAGGAGGCAAAAAAAACCTGTGATAGCGTGAGGAGTTATCATAGGGTGGTGAGAAAGAGCAGCAAAACAGAGCTTGATGTTTCCCGCGTCCTGATCCTGCCTCCGGACCACCATCACGCCTCTCTGTGCCAAGCGTGTTGCTGGGGGACGTGCGAGGTGAGACGGATTCCTTCGCAGAAAGAGCTCTGAGATCCACGGTCACGGACCTCCGTGGGGCAGGCTCTCCATTTACCCTTGTCCCAGAGACCTCTGAGCGGGCAGAAGCACTTCGTGTAATCCCGAGGCTGAGCCAAGACACTTAGCTTGAAAGAGAAGAGGGTATTTTTTCAACGGCTGGAGAAGAAATTAGTGCTTTTCCCTAATTACTAACCCACTCACAGCTACCTTTACTAATTCTAGGTGCTGCAGATACTGGAGCAGGTGCAGAAGAAGCACACGTCGGTCCCTAACAGCGGCACCTGCGCCACGAAAGGCCAGGGAGAACACCTGAACCGCAGCCACGCTGTGCACAACGGGCTGGGCACGGCTGCCTCGGCGGAGGCGGCGCCGGTGCCATCCCCTGACCATGGCCACAAGAATCACACTCGCCTCTGACTCCCCTGCAGGTCAAGCAGTTACGTGCTCGCTAGGAAACTGTTTGCTGGAAAATGACATCGGGGTCCAATTGGGGAATGGGAGAGGTTTCCCAGCTGCAGGGCTGATTTCTTCATCTTTCTGTGGGTACTGCTAGAACATCCCGGTGCAGAGCTGGCTTATCAACCGCGGTCACCCAGAAGTAAAATTTTCACATAGGGAGACTGCCAGCTTTCTCTGAAGACCAGACATGGCCAAAGGAAGCGTTACATGGGCGACAGGCTGGCCTCAGACTAACACAGCTTGTTTCTTCTCTCTGGGAGTTGATACCTTCGGTTTGGGGCACTGAATAATGTGAAGTGTTTCGTATTTGCGTGTTGGGGGGAAAAACACCGCGTGGAACTTGAAGTGGGAGAGGGAGAAGGGAAGGTGCATTCGGGTACCGCGCTGGTGAATACAGTGGACTTCCTAAAACAGGTGAGGGAAAGCACGGCCTCGGGAGCTGGGGCGATCTTCTGACTTGTCTTCACAAAATAGAGGTCACAGAACCCAACGCTACAAAGAAATGCCATTATCTGAGGTGCCATTTTTGGTGTTTCGCAATCAGTGTGAGGGCAGAGTTACCGTTTTGACGACTCCAATAACACCTCCTTAGAAGCGCTGGAGCGTTATGGAAGACCCTCCCTTCCCATCTTATCTTACGCAGAGTGTGAATTTCGGGAGGCTCACCGGCACGGCATTTGAGGACGCTGGCGGCGGGTCTCTTGCCTCCCACATAACTGTCCACATCTCATGGCACGTTTCCTCCAGCGCGCAGGTTTGGCGCAGAGTGGTAGCTGCTGACCGGGAGGAGGCGAAAAGACGTTTCAAACCAACATGAGGAGTTTTCTTCGTCAAAGACTGCGCGGCTGTGCAGTTCCTGGCTTGTTTAGCCTCTGAAAACTGTTGATCTTATTCTTACCTGACTCAGGTGCAAGGTGCTGATCAAACTCCAGCTGAAACCAATGAATCGATTCATTGATTTCACCTGAAGTTCTGCTGGAACTTAAGCATAAATGCTGTGTGGTCAGAGGAGCTCAACCTCTACGGCAAAACCAGGTTCTCAGCTTGTTCTTACAGAACCAGCTCTCTTCCTGCAGAGAAAGAAAATGCCAGATAACTGAGTTTGTTAAATAATTTTGCTGGTCTAATTACTGTATCTCTTTGGAGTTTATTAAAACTGAGTTTTAGAAAGCAATAAAATATTTTCAATCAACGGTCATACGTCACACAGGACTGTGCTATCATCTGTGGCAAGTACCCAGAAAAAAACTGGCGGATCACAGGGTTACGGATTTCAGTGTGTCAGGATTCCTGGCCGTGCACGAAGGATCTTATGAGGGAATGAAATTGCATCACTTTCCAGGGTGGGGAAGAGATGGTGACTCTTAGCATCGACCCCCTGGTGCCAGCTCCTTTGCTGAGGAGCGCTAAGGAGCTCATAAACACCAGGGCTGAATTTCACCCCTTTCCTTAATTCAGTAAAAAACCCACCCAAACCCACTGGAATCTGAGGGAGCGTGGTAGGAAGCGTTAATCTGGAGAGGCGCTGAAGCGTCACAAAGCCTTTTGCTGTGGGAAAACAGCCCTGGCTTAAATACACCCGGGATGCTGCTGCCCTGCGCTGCAAATAATGGTACATTTCAGCATGCCACCAGTTAAAAGTAGTTTAAAAAGCTGGATTTTTCACAAGATGCCTCACTTAGCTCTGTTTTTCCTCTTTCACTCTCTCTCCGTGGTGCTTGTTTCTTACAGAAAGGTTTGATCGCGTTGTCAGGACGCCGGGAGAACGTGGTGGGGAACCATTTTTCACGTTGCTGAGCGAGATGCAAGGCGGGGAGATACTTCATTTAAGTTCAGTCCTCATATTACCCTACCTGCAGCTCCCCTGTGTACACGGAAACTGGAAAGAAATAGTTTAGGGAGGAGGAGATTGAAATGGGATGTTTCAGTTTAATCAAGGCAAAGAAAAATTCTAACATTTCCAGAGATTTCCCAGCATTCAAGGTGAAGAAAACCACTTTTAAAGAGAAGCGTGGAGGAAAAGCAGCTGTTTTAAGTGGCAAGCCCAAAGCACTTCAGTATGAATGTGTTGAGACAAATATTTGCGCTTTTTTCAGCACATTTTCTGAAAAATCACAGATCAAATCCATTTTGAGATATTGACAAGAATTTATCAAATCTTTCAATCACTTTGAAAATGTAGATTTTGGTCAAACATGGCTGCCCAGCCCTCCTTACAGGAGACTCTCATTGAGCCGCCCGGGTGCTGATCCCCTCCTGTCCTCCTTAATGGGAAGGAACGGCTCCATGGCGGTGTCCCAGATGAGAAGGACAGAAGGGGACTTGGGGTCCTCAGACCTCCATCACAGGAGGAGTTTGAAGTGACTGAGGAAAATCAGACACCTCTGAGAAAGGCCCATTTCGGTTGCATTGTCAATGATTCAAATGCCTTTAGACCTGAAAGGTCACCCTGGGAGACAAAATAATCTCATGAATGGGCCTCTTTGTGAAATAGCCAACACTTTAATCCCACTGGGGTTGGAAACAACCCAGGAAGAAGGGCTGTCCCACCTTGATTTTGCCCTTTGTGGAGTCCAGACACCCATGTCAATGGAAATTACAAAAAAAAAAAAAGAAAAGAATGGAAAATAAAGAAGTGTATTTTCCAGTCGCAGGAAAAAAACAGCTCACCCTTCTGAGAATAGAGCTGTGCCATAGGAACAGGAACTGACTCAACGACATCGTCGAGGATGCATGTTGGTATAGTGGGTGGACCTGATACTAGAGTGGGTAGAGTGGTTCAGGGAGGAAGGGCGGCATCACAACCGCCTCTTGAGCACAACCAGCCCAGCAGAAGCCTTGAGACATGGGCAGAGTCACGAATGTCCCTTGACCACCTCCAACTTAAAGAACCACCAGGAACTGGGAGCTCTGTAGGGACAGAGCCCTCTCCTCTGGCTCCTGCTCCTGAAATGTGAAAGGCAAAGCCTGCCAAGCTGTAGCTTGGGATGGGGCATGAGGTGGAGGAAAAGGCAGAAACAAAGTCCTGCTTAATTGTGTGACAATCAGTCAAAGCAAAACCCTTTGATCTTGGCACTGTTGAGGGCACAGCATCTGAAAACACAACTCGCGGTGATTTTATGTGATACTCACCTTGCTGCATTCTTCCTGGTACTCCTCCCTGTAACATCCAGGGCCTGGGGTTATTACCACTAAATTACCAGACAATCTGGTTTGTCGCTTTTTGGGGAAATACCTAGAACAACAAAGAAACAGCATACTTCAAAATCCTGAGCCAGGTCTTCAGCTGCTCCACAAAACTGAGCTCGGATTCACATACCCGGCAGCTGAGCTGCGGTGCCCAGCCAAGAGCTGGACAACCTCTAATGGTCCAGAGCCACCTGGACGTCCTGGTGTTCGCGCCAGCTGTAATCCTGAATTTACGGCGCAGCTCTGAGCCGAGGCTCAGAATAAGTCAGGACAGAGAGAGCTGGGTGACAGCAGCCGGGCACTTAACCAAAGCAGAAAATAACCCTGTTAAAGTTGCCTTTTGCCGCATGTCTCCTCGTTGTAATTCACGGCGCACCTGAGGTTGGCTGGTGTGGAGCAACAGTAGAGAATTTATCTACCTAGTGAACAAAATCAACTGTGTGAAAAATCTTGAGGGAAAAAGCAGCAGTCTGGATATTGAGCTTCTCGAGTCAGAACAAGAATTGACGGGATTCACTTCCAGTTGTGACTCCATCATATTCTTCCTCTCTGCCTCAACTGGGAAAGCATCTGATGGCTCCAAGATTTTCATCTCCTCCTCTTGGCATGGCACTATCATAGCTGGGGCTGAGGAAGGAAAGGCTCCGTAGCAGCTCCGTCTTTGGGCAGGGACCACTGGGTTTATCAGACCACTGTATTCCCCTGCTCCATTTCCGTGGCTGCTGGCGTCTCACGGCACACAGACCATGTGTGTGAGGGCTTGTGCTCAGCTTGGTGGCTCCGTGGTGTTGGTCTGTGACCTCTGATGGAGGTGATTCTGCACCTCCAGCTCTGGCGGTGTAGATGCCTAGCCCAGCAGTTCTCCGTCTAGATCCAGCAGGCATCGGTGGGGCGTGAAGGTGCGCAAAGACAACCAGGCGCAGGATCCAGCCCTCCGCTCTGGTTCCTGTCCCAGTACTCGAGGGAGCCCACAGCAGCACTGCCCTGGCTCCCCAGTTTCTCAGCCCTGGATGCAGGAAGGTTGGCAGGAAGCGCTGCAGAGCGGCCGGTGCAAGGGGTCACACCGGGGGGCTGGATGGCGAGGTCTATCCTGTACTTCCAGTTCAGCTCTGCCTATGGCCATGGTTCAGCAGCCACAATAAATACCTCAACCGAAAAGCCTTCAAAGTCTCAGGAGTGTTAGTTCTTGTAAGAATCACCTTTTCATTCCTTCCTGAAAAACATGAAAAGAAGATCTTACTTGTGTTATTATCTCTTCCTAGATACCAAAAAAGCAGGAATTTCAACAAATTCTTCCGCTCTGGCCGTGAGCGGGATGTCAGGGTTCAGAGAGTTATCCTGAGATAGACATGTCTGTCTCAGCTGCTGTGGAACAGAGACTGCAGGCCCTTCAGGACTAGCCATGCCCAGGCACCTTTGAGGAACCTCATGTTCTCCACGTCCTGCTGCAGAAGCAGCCAACGCTTCGACCACCCGGCAAGGCAGGCTGTCCCGGCTCTACGCAGCTCTCAGAGGAGCAGGCGCGGTAGGATCGCATCCTGGATTTAGAGCTATTCTCTACCTGAACACCTCCATTCTCAGACCCTAGTTTTCATACTATCCACCCAGCAGGAAGTAACATGGGCCTTTCATAATGAGATGTTTATTGCCAAGTTTCAGTGAACTGATTTCCTTCTCTGAAACTGCACCAGTTACAGGAGGTACTACAACAACCTTCCTCCTTTGACCTGACTGCTGGTTCACTCCAAACAATCGCTGTCTTATCTGCTGAAGTAATGATGGATGGAAGTAACCAGTTTCTCACTGTTATGGGTTCCACCGTGACCTTGTGCAGTCAGTGACAACACCCTAAATAAGCAGCATGTGCCCACATTTAATTTCAGTGGACTATTCTTAGGAACCTGGAGGATGAGTAAGTACCAGCAGCACTGATGGCCCTGACCAAGCTCAGCTTATCTCCTCAAAATTCCCATAAGCCACCTAATCATCTCTGGCATCCTTTCCCCCGCAGCTTTGCTAACGACCACCTCTTTCCACACCAGGTTATCAGCTCTTACATGACCCAAGGGATGTCACAGCCCCCGTTCTTGTTCTTACCACCTCCTACAATTGCGCCAGGCCCTCCTTGCCTGCAGCTGCCAGCAGCTGCCTTCACTTGCAAAATAGACCAAGTCCTAATGGGTCATAAAAGAGTCTCTTGTGGGAAGTAGAAGTGGCAGTAGAGATGGAGGATGAATAAGGAAGGAGCGGACACAGCAGCTTGCTCCAGTTTCAGATCTGAAGAAGAAACCAAATCTATTAGGCAGCAATGACCATGACTGCTGGGGCACAGGATACAGGCTTGCTTCTCCTTGGCTACAGAAAGAGCTGGGATGAGGTTGCCACAGATATCATAGAACCACAGAATGTTTTAGGTTAGAAGAGACCTTGAAGACCATCTAATCCCACCCCTCTGCCCTGGGCAGGGCCACCTCCCACCAGACCAAGGTGCTCCAAAAACCCCGTCCAACCTGGCCTTGAACCTCCAGGGATGGGGCAGCCACAGCTGCTCTGGGCAACCCCGGCCAGGGGCTCACCTCCCTCACAGCCAGGAATTTCTGCCCAATATCCCATCTAAATCTCCCCTCTCTCAGTGTAAAACCATTCCCCCTCGTCCTCTGGCTCCACTCCCTGATTCCGAGTCCCTCCCCAGCTTTCCTGGAGCCCCTTTCAGACACTGGCAGGGGCTGGAAGGTCTCCCCGGAGCCTTCTCTTCTCCCGGCTGAACCCCCCCAGCTCTCCCAGCCTGTCCTCCCAGCAGAGGGGCTCCAGCCCTCTCAGCATCTCCAGGGCCTCCTCCAGCCCCATTCCAGTAGCTCCGTGTCCTTCTGCTGTTGGGACCCCCGGAGCTGGACCCAGGATTCCAGGTGGGGTCTCCCCCGAGCGGAGCAGAGGGGCAGAATCCCCCCCTCGCCCCCTGCCCACGCTGTGGGGATGCAGCCCAGGGGCCGGGGGGGTTCTGGGCTGCCAGCACACGGTGCCGGCTCAAGGAGAGCTTCTTCCCCACCAACACCCCCAAGTCCCTCTCCTGGGGGCTGCTCTCCAGCCATTCTCCATGGATAATTAATGTTGATCATGTTCTTCGTCTCACTTCCAAGCTCTGGCTCTCTGAAGACACAACAAAGTGTGAGTGAAAGGAAGCCAAAGGCCTTGTCCATGTCTTTTCATAGCTAAACTTCTGACACGAAACCAAGCAGCTCTGAAGGGGTTCATAACTGAAGACCGCCTTTACACAGCAGCCGTTGGATCCTCTGGGGTTGCCTTGTGTGTGAGGCTACAGGTTTTGCTGACGTTTTGAACTTTTGGACATGCTTTGCCCAGAACAGTACCATTCATTCAGTCTGTTGAGGAAGTGAGTGCCACCAGATCTCTGGCGGGAAGGTAAGAGTTGAGTTGGAGGTTGCAGTCATATGTGCAACAAACAAGAGAGACTGGGGGTTTTTCCTGCTAGTCTGCAAGAAATTATGTTTAACACATGCACTGATAAAATGCAAATTCATGTAGTTATGACCTCACTACCTCCAGGAAAATGCCTTTTCTTAACTCATAAAATTATCCATCAGATAGATAAAATCAAATAATCAATCAGGGAAAAAAAAAGGAGGAAGGAGACGGGTATGGGTGGAGTAGAATCGAAACCAGACAGCACAACTCTGGACGTGGGTCAGCTCCAGGAAGCTGAACTGCTCAAATCTTGCTTTTCTGGGAAAGGAGGCACTGCAGAGGCGTTGGAGACTTGGTGGTGCAGGCATGTGTGCTCTCACCCTCCAGGTGTTGGTCTCTGGGTCGCAGAAAGGGCCTGTCCATGGAGGGCTGGATGGTGATGCCTTGAGGTTCCTTTGCCAGGCTCCAGCGTCTCTCCTGGAACAGAGAGGTGATGCCCTTCACCACCGGTGGCATTTAGTGCAATTTGCTTCCTTGATGATGTGAGCAGACATTCCGTTTTGCAACAATATTTTGCACGAATGTTTCTTTTAACAAAATTAAGACTTTCTGTCCCCTTGCCTAAAAATTCCTCTCCTGTCCCTGCCTCTACACCTCTTTCCCTCTCCCGTCTGGGTGCACACACAGGTGGGCTGCTCGTCTCTGCCAGACCTGGTGCCCCATCCCTGAAAACGATTTCCCTAGAGCTCAGCTCACACCTGAGCAAACACCAGGATGAGAATGGGGGGAAAAATGAAGAAACCCAACCATAGGAGAGATTTTGGGGCAAATAAGATATGGTTTACTTCCTTTACCCCTAGCTCTGTTGGAAACCAAAGGCCTGGTTGCTCATTGCTGGTTCCCATTTGGAAATGAGCCTTCAGGAATATATAGCATCTCATAACAAGAAAACACGGCAAGAAGCATTAAATATTAGCAATAGCCCTAATGAAAGGACGCTGTGTTTAGAGAGCTTGAATAAAGGAATTGAAGGCTCCGTTGTTGATCTAAGGGAGGTGTGTTTGTTTCCCTCTAACCTTGCAGAAACACTGGCAGGGATGGTCCAGACCCGGGGAGTTTGCTTTGAGTCCCTGGGAAGAATGGTGGGTACACAACGACGCAGACGTTGCTCCAGCTCCCAGCCTTCTTGTGCTGAGTTTACAAGACACAGAGACCTCTCTCTTGTGTTCTTGGAGTCTTGACACGGTGCTGCTCACTCACGTCGTGGTTGGTGACTAAGCCGTTGTCCAGGTTAACTTGTCACGATAACTGCTCAGAGCCCCCTGATGGATTCTGTCTTGTATTTGGCTAAAGTGGCAGAATTGACAACCTGATCATAGAATCATAGAATGACAGAATGGTTAGAGTTGGAAGGGACCTTAAAGACCACCCAGTGCCACCCCCTGCCCTGGGCAGGGACACCTCCCACCACACCAGGCTGCTCCAAGCCCCGTCCAACCTGGCCTTGAACCTCCAGGGATGGGGCAGCCACAGCTGCTCTGGGCAACCCCAGTCAGAGGCTCACCTCCCTCAGAGTGAAAAAATTCTTCCTAATATCTAAACTAAATCTCCCCTCTTTCTGTTTATAACCATTCCCTCTCGTCCTCTGGCTCCACTCCCTGATCCCGAGTCCCTCCCCAGCTTTCCTGGAGCCCCTTTCAGACACTGGCAGGGCTGGAAGGTCTCCCCGAGCCTTCTCTTCTGCAGGCTGAACCCCCCCAACTCTTCCCAGCCTGTCCTCATAGGAGCCTGATGTACAGACCAAAATCATCAAGGATCTCTGGACATCTGATGGCTAATGCTAATGCGTAGGGCAGGATCTCATCACACGTGCTCAGCATTTAGAGTTGTTGCTGTTGGGAATATGATTAAATTAAAGCATCTTGGAGGCAGACATGGGTGACCACCTTGGAGAATCTGGACTTTCCTTTGGCATTTTTGGATGATATCTGTTGGGCATAAGCTCCCAAACCCAACACGTCTTCAATTGATTTGTTTTACAGTTCCTTTATTCCTGTGATCTTGCATATGCAACTAGGCATTTCTGACCAACATCAATGGAGGTTATGGAACAACAGGTTTGCTTTCCAAGAGGAGAATCCTGATAAGCCTCAGCTAAAACAGCAAAAAAAATTAATGTTATTGTAAAATACTGTAATTTACAGCATTTTAACAAAAAAGCTTTGTCATCATAATATAATGGGGCTTTACCCAAATCTGTTTTGCAAAGAAAATATTCCACTCTATTTAGCAGCATTAAGAAATCTAATTTATTTCCTTGTTTGCAGCAGAGAGATGCCTGCTTGTCCCCACCACAAACTAGGGGGAAATGAAAATGATTGCGTGGTTTGCTGTGTTAAACAAACACATCTGTTTTCTTCTTATCATGCCACATTTGATGTTGGAAAATGGGTGCAGTGCAAACACCTCCCTCTCGTAATTTCTCATGAGAGAACATGAGACAGTGAGCGTCGAGGTAAGAAGCTCAGACTACGGTGAATGCTTTCTTGTAATGTCATTTGTTTGCTTTCTCATTCAGTAAACCATAAAAACTCAATTAATGTGTAAAAAAAGTCCCTATCTTTACATCTCTGGCTTTCACCCTGCCCACAAGCACAGACAGTTTATTGATTTGATTATGCTCTTCTGGTAAGTAATTATTTGCCTGTGTTGACAAAGGAAATGCAACAAAGCCATTGCTGAAGACAGGAGGCTCCTGTAATTTTCTTATCTTGCTCCATTTATAACGTAAATTATAGATTTGCCCACAGCTCTGAAATTGCTAAATAGTTTCTATTTTAATCCCTGACTTTCTCTCTGACCACAATGCTCTCAAGTGCTTTCCTCAAGGGCTGAGACATCCTGGTCTTGATTTACGTGTCAGACGGCAGTAGTGCAAGGCAAGAGCTGCTAGTGCTACCAAATGCTCCCTGTGCAACATCCCAAGAGCCCTCAGCTCCCACGGGGAACTTTTCCAGCTGGGACAAAACTTGCCTTCATTTACCAAATCCTGGGTGGTTTGGTGTGTGCGCTGATCAAGGCAGATGAGGAGCTCCACATCCTTCCCTTGAGCTGAAATGTCCTGTGCCACCGACATGGAGACGGTCTAATGTAGACCCACATTGCAGAGGTGACAAATCAAGAAGGGACCTTCTGCCTTTTTTTTTCTTTTGTTCTTGTTGTTCCAGCAGTTCATGGCCAATCCTAAAAAACCTCATTTGCTTGGAAAGGTCAAGTATTTTTTCAAGTATTAAAACATGAGAGGAGCCCCATGTTGTGGACTTCACCACATGCTTAAAGTTAAGCCTCTGTTGGATGGTGGTGGACCTCAGCTGGCACTTAACTGCATCTATGAATGAGTGCTTTATTGTACTGGGGCTTGCAGAAGGTTAGAAGCTCCTTGCGCTACACTAATAACTTGGTGTCAGCAGTGGCCTCCTCTCCTTGTTTGTCTAATATAGTTACCTAATTCATTTATAGGATCATAGAATCGTCTAGGTTGGAAGAGACCTTTAAGATCACTGAGTCCAACCATAAATCTGACCCTGCCCAACCCACCCCTAACCCATGTCCCTCAGCACCACGTCTGCCCAGCTGGGAAATACCTCCAGGGATGGCAACTCCACCACTGCCCTGGGCAGCCTGTTCCAATGCTTGATAACCCTTTGGGTGAAGAATTTTCCCTAATATCCATCCTAAACCTCCCCTGGTGTAACTTGAGGCTGTTTCCTCTTGTCCTATTGCTTGTTACTTGGGAAAAGAGACCTCCCCTCCCTCGCTACACCCTCCTCTCAGGCAGTTGTAGAAAGCACGAAGGTCTCCCCTCAGCCTCTGTAGATCCATCCTACCCGCCAGCAGATCAGCACTCCCACCCAACGTGGTGTCCTCCCCAAACTTACTGAGGGTGCACTCGATCCCCTCCTCCAGGTCATTGATAAAGACATTAAAGAGAACCGGGCCCGTTACCAAGCCCTGGGGAACACCACGTGTGACCAGCCCCCAACTGGATTTAACTCCATTCACCACCACTCTGTGGGCCCAGCCAGTTTTTGACCCAGGGGAGAGAACACCCATCCAAGCCACGAGCAGCCACTTTCTCCAGCAGAATGCTGCGGGAAACTGTGTCTGTACATTTATCTGTACATTTAAACTAAATATTCTGTGGCAGCATCTGCAGCTGGGATGCAGATATACCGGGAGCACAAGAACCACGGGTAACTCTTTCCCAGTGAAGCAGCAGGAATTTATTGCACTGACTTATTGGTGACTTTGTTCTGTGCCTTTTTGGGTCGGGGCCAGAGAGGACAATGGTATTTTAAAACTCTCCCAGAAATGTCCATGGTAATCTTTCAGTTTTCCCAGTCTCCTGTGGTTTCCTGCTCCCCTGGTCCACCTCACCCTAGCCATGGGGTGCTGATGACTTTCCCCTTATGCCAGGTACAGCCGACCAGGCTGCTCCGTGCCGGGAGATGCACAGCGTCCTGGAGAGGACACGGGGCCGTGATCCAGCCCACGATGAGAAGGGAGATGCCTGGTCCAAAAATGAGGGCGAACTCTGCCCTGGGGAGCAGGGGTGGCACAGAGGTCCTGCTCCTTGCCTGAGGCTGAGGGTCAGAGCAGCAACCCAGAGCCTCCGGGATCACCTTTCATCTTGGGAGTGCCCCGGGCAGCCTCTGGAGCTGGCAAAGAGGAGGAGATGTTTGCTGTGCTCTCACCCCTGCTGTGCCCGGCCGGCGGGGTGCCGGCAGCCAGGGAGTGGGGACGGCACTTTGCCGAGGTTCCGGGGACGTGCTGTCCACATAGAGCGAGAGGAGGGAGCCGAGTTTAACCTCCGGGGAGGAACGGGAGCTCCTGACACATGGGCTGGTGATATAGGTGCCGCCCTGGCCGACGGCTGGGTGAGGCAGAATACGCGCTTGTGTGTGAGAGAAGGGCCCAGTGTGTGCTTGTTTAGCTGCCATAAGGTATGTGCAGGGAGGAGAGCATGACTTAATTCCACTTACAGATGCTGGCACAGGCTGGGAAACCACAGGAGGCTGGGAATGCCCGGCTGCGCCCCAGCGGAGCGCACGGCGACAGCCCGGGAGCGGAGGGTGCAATGGGCTGTGCGGGGTCAGAAGGCTGCGGGGTGAAGGGGAGCCTGTGTTCAGACCCGAGGAACGGCTGCCAAGGGTTTTTCATCGGGAGTTTGGGGAGCTGCTTGAATGAAAGAACATCCGTCACCTGGAGCCAGGGTAAATGCTGCTATTTATGGTGACTTCTGAGTGCAAACTAAATAGCAGGCTGCTGCCCGCGGAGGATCAGATGGACAACAACCCCAGCGCCAAAGCAAGCTGGGCACGGTTAAAACTGGAGTTACTGTTTACATGTTAGTAATGAAGCGTGGGAGGAATCCAGCCCCAAAAACGCCCGGGCTTGGCTGCTCAGGTCCCAGAGCAGTGTCGGCTGAGCAGGGAGGGAGCTTCTGCCTGGAGATGTAGAGGGGGGATGTGGCTTGAGGGAGAAGCCCATGAGCAAGACAGAGAGAAGCTCCAAAGCAATGAGGAGGAAGAAGAGACGGGAAGGGGCTTGTCCCCTGGGTGGTGGGAGGTGGTGCTGTGGCCGTGCCGAGGGAGCGATGTCCCTGCCCAGAGCAGGAGGGAGGAGAAGGAACAACTGTAGGGAACTGGCAGAGACCTGCCACTTGGACACTGCCTCCAGTACAGGAAAAAACATTACAGAAAACCTCCAAATCTGCAATGCACATCTCAGTGTTTTGAAGCCAGTCTCTTGTCTTTGGGCCCTAACTCATTGTTTCCTTGCTTAGGGTTTGTCTTTATTAAGAGTGAATTTCCCTCGTCCCCAGCTCCCCCTGGGTCTTATTTGCTCTGGGGGAGAGGAAAGTTCTGTTCGCTGCTCTTGGCAGAAAACCCCCTCCCTTCCATGCCATGTTACGCTGGTCCCCGTGCCCGGGGACCGGCGTGGGGACTGGCGTGGGGACGGCTCCTGAGGGAGGGCAGCCAGGGGACGCCCGACCCTCCCCAGCTCCCAGCTTGGCCACGGACCCACATCAGCCTCTGCACGCAGGGGAGGGCTGTGAAGGTGCCAGAGGACAGGGGATGAGCTACTCGCTGGGAGCCCTCTGTCAGAATTGCGCCTTCCAATGTTTGTTCCTTCCACTAGCGCTTAGCCATGGAGCCTTGCAATTTTTGGAGGACGAATAGCTCGGTGGAAATCAAATGAAACTCAAAACCTTTTCCTTACGTTCCAAAAAGAGGATTTATTGAGTGGATTTTAGCAGTTTAAAATACACAGATCTGAGAGTTGTGGAAGGGGATGTACAAGCAGGCATGACATTCACAGTTCAAGGCATTTAGGAAACACAGGCGCTCTGGGAATTCCTGCAATAAAGCACCAGCTCCTGATCCTGCTGGCACTCTGCGGGCAGGTCTCCCGGCGGTTTCAGGCACTTTCTGGAGATAAACAATAAATAGCCGCAGAAAGCTCCCAGGAGAGACGCTGGGTGGGGAAGTGCTGCTGTTTCCCCAGGAGGTAAAGTGCCTGATCCGAGAAGGTATGGCTTTCACAAGGCCATGTGCTCCAGCGAGGCATGGGATGCCTCAAGTCTTTTAGTGAGACCAGATGCTGTTCCTTTGCTCAGGCAAAGCTTCCGTGGGTCTCAGACAGCTCGGTTCTTCACACTCTCAAATATCTGCATCACCTTGCCTGCCGGTATGCAGCCTTCTCTCACGATGGTGATGCCACCTTCCCAGAGGAAGAATGAGAAAGTTGAGGATAATCCCCAAAGGATGAGAGAAAGGGATGGGGATAGAAAGGAGCATTCTGGACCAGTGAAACCACTCAAGTGCTCAGGACATCCAAATAATAAAGTCGTGTAGCAAGAGGACCCGACGCTTTGTCAGAAAGCAAAAACACCCCCCAACACCGACCCCGCACTTCGTTCAAGAGTTTAGTTTTCCACTAGAGAACCCTCCTCAAATGACAACCCAGATCCAGCCTCAGCCTGTGCTGTTACGTCATTGTGGACGAGCTCCTGTAACACCTCCATTCTGGTGGTCTGCAAGGAGTGTACACCCTTCCTTTCAGAAGCATCCACCCTCCCACTTTAAGCATTTTTTCTCTTATAAGGCAGATTTTGCTTGCACAACCATGTTTCTCCTCACTGCCTTGTTCTCTGTCAACACAGAGGTCCTCCAAGGACATCTTTTGTTTGTTTCTCTTCATCAACATGTTTGCAAATGTCCAAAGCACTCAAGAACAGTTGCTCTTGGAGCACACTGTGCTGCCAGATTGATACTATTGAAAGGAATGGAAACATCCCAGGAAAATGCGACTGCTGACATAGAAAGGGTGGTTCTTACACTCACTTTCATCAATCTTTGTGCAGTTGACCACAGTTGATGCCACCACCTCATCAGATTCTCCATCACAGAGAACACCCTCCAGCTTATGGCCAAGACGCCTGCAGGGAAAAAAAAGAAAAACCAACAAAACTACACAGTAGTTTATATTAGATTGTGCTGAAGTTCCACTCCATGCAGGGCATCAAATCGTGACCTACACATCACTTCGACTGTCTGGCCACCCGCCTGATGGGTGGTTTGCACTGCGATAGAAGTGCCGGTGAACAGGGTACTCACGAGATGACCATGTCGTGGTGCGTGCTGTCAACCTCCCCACTGGGATTCGCAGAGGTGATGGCCAAGGGTCCCGTCATGTCAATGAGGTGCACCAGCACAGTCAGGTCGGGCACTCTGATCATGATGCTGTCCTGAGTTCCCACTCTGCTGTAGCCTGCTCCAACCCCTGGAAAGACAGACAGAGGTCGTTGGCAGAGGCACGACTGGCACAGTACTGGCATGGCATCATAGGGAGACCTCCTGCTTCCTCTGCAAGTGACCCTGCTCTGCACCCCAAGCAAAATTGCAGGTCTCTATAGAGTTTCAGAAAAGTTTCTTGATCAGAAATCCACGAGAGCAGCTGTAAGATTTTGGGACAAACTGCAAAAGGAGAAGATTAATGGCTGAAGAACAGCATAGCTGCCTTCATGGACATAGGACCTACCGACAGCAGGGAGTCTAACTTCTTGTGATCATCACCTACCCTCCCACCCTCTGTCACACACCTCTGCCTGCCAGGCAGGCATAACTCCTACAGTTTCTTCAGTCTTTAATGTTTTCCTTGAATCCCAGAAGCCAGGTTTGAGCGCGAATCATACAGCTGCTCACAGTGTTTTGACTTTGTCCATATGGTAGGAAGGAAGAGGCGATGAGAAGGGATGCCCATAGGAACGCTGACCCCCCTGGGACCGCTCATCTGTCTTTGATGCTCCACCCAGGGGTTTCTCATCCCTAACCAACAGCTACAAGCTTGAAAGAGGTGACTCCCGGGCGGATGAGCCTCCCTTCCTTCGAGTCTGACTGAATTAAAGAAATCATCATGCTGGCTCACGTGGTTAATGAGTCATTCCAGCTCATTAACACTCTCTGCTAAACATTTACCAAGGCATGTAAGAGCTCCAGAGATGATTTCTCAGGATAAAATGAACAGAATTTCTCCCCATTGACATTCCAAAGGGTGTGTGGATTGCAGGCCTGCTGCGTTGAAAACATGAAGAAGGGAGAGAAGGGCTGTCCTGTTCAGCTCACCTAACTTCTTCAGCCACTCTCCTTTCTTGATAATGCAGCCGATGCCACCAGGGTAAACTTTTTCCATGAATTCCCAAAGCAGTGGGCTGATGGGGGGAGAAGCTGCTCGCAACTGGTCCAGGTTTGAAATAAAGATGCAGATGGGCTTCTCTTGAGGCCTGTCCTGCAAAAACCAGGAAGAGAGGAAGGGGAAGAATAGCTGAAGGGAGAAAGTTCACGTTGAGAAGATCAAAGCCCGCTGGAATCCTAGTTTGTGTGCTTCCCGGGGATCAGAAGCTCCAAGCAAGCAAAATGTTATCTCTGCACAAACTGCTGAGCGCAGGGGGGGGGCTGCATGCTGTGATTGATGCCACAGCTCAGATCTGCATGTGCGAATTGAAGAAGAGAGAGAACAGTGGCCTGCCCTTGGGATCTTGGTGGGATACATCCAAATCCCCTGCTTTAGACACAACCAACGGAGGGACGGTGATGCTCTGCTCATTATCGCTGCTTTTAATATGTTATACATCAGGGGCCTGATTTTCTTCTAACTTATTCGGCTATAAATCAAGGTCAAACCCACCAATTCACAACAGGATAACGGAAGGAGAGCCTAACTCCCTGGAAACCAACATCTACATCACCACTCCTTCCATTCTTGGGTGCTTTGAAATAAGCTTGCTGTAAAATGAACAGTGATATGGAGGGAAAATAAGAAGAGCTCACAGAGCAGTGTCATTTCAGTCCTCAACTGACATCAGTTTCGGCTGGGCCAAATGACTAAGGAACTGGGCATGTATTTACATTCTGTTTATATTATCTCACCGACAGAGAAGGTTAGCATTGGCACCAAAGCAGGACAGAAAAGACTGCCTTTGTTGCTGATGTTCACACTAAGTGCCAGCTGAGATAGTCTGTTATGCTTATTTCTCCAGGCTAGCCAGGAAATTGCCTCATGGAGAAGAGACGGGGCCAGGCTGCAAAAGTTGTATTGAAGGTGCAAACTTTGGGTCTGATTCCAGCACTGAATGTCTCCAAAAGTCTGGGGAAATTTAGACCTGGGATTCTGATTCAGCACTTTGTAAGACAGAGAGGCCAAACACAGGCTTGGACCCGCTTGCGACAAGCGTCGGGGTTGTTCCAGTTTGGGTTTGGGCTTTGCCCACCCCCAGGGAAGCAGGGTGTAGCTGTCTCATTCCCAGAGCCCGACACCCGGAGCAGAGGGTGCTTCACCCGAGGCTGCTCAGCTCGTAAAATGATCCGTGACGTTTTGGGGTGGCTGCGCTCTAGCTCTATCAGTGGTCAAATTCTGAGTCTTAGGACAACTTGAAACAAGGGTCTCCCACTTCTGCTTCTGCACATAACTCATCTACTGGACACAAGCAGGATCCAGGTAACGAGGCGACAACCTCGTATTCACACCTTGATTCTGTAGACCTTCTCGATGGCTTGAGGGTGTTTGCAGGAGGCCGCCAAAGCATACACAGTGTCTGTCGGGACCCCACATACCGCCCCCGTGTTCAGCAAGTCAGCAATGGTCCTCAAGCCACTCGTGCAGTGGGACTTGGGGCAGACACAGGGTGGAGGATCTTCGGTGTCCTTCTTAGAGCTCTCAGCCTGGAAATAATCAGGAGGCAACAAATCCATTACGGTGGGAATAAGCAAACATATGAAACACGGGGTGGGATTCAGTGCACCCAAATGCAGGTATCTCGCTGTGCCCTGCTCCCTCAACAGTCGAAGGGCAGAGGCAGCACTTCTAGGGACGCTTCACCTAAAGCAGGTGAGACAAATTACAAGGCAGAAGTGATTAGTTGTGTCTCCGTAATAAAGTCAAAGAGACTAGCCCAGGCATGGACATTTGAGCTGCTGATGTCTAAAATTACAGGAGATGAATCCCACCCAGCACAGTGACTGCTTCCTGGAGAAACAACAGCTCTTCAAAATTACCTAAAGAAGCTGCTAGGGAATCTTAAATCCAGATGAACTTGAGAAAGAACAAGTTTCAAGTGCTTTCTCATGAGTCTCCATGGTTAGAAACGCTGATTTAGTGAAAACGTTTCTCTGCAGCCAGTACTAGAGATCAATCAACCCAGTTAGGTTGGAACTGCCTTGATCAGACATACAAGATGGTAGAAAAAGTTTAAAGTTAACAGATACAGCGGGGAGCTCTTGCTGTCCACTCTGGGAAAATTCTCACTCCCTAATTCCATGCCCCTGAGGTTTTGGCCTTTAAAACTTCATTCCATCAACAGTTCTTGGATTGGAAATGGCTAATTCCACGGGACCGTGGAGATAGGCATTTTGGAGCAAGGTAGAAGTTCTGTAAATGGCCCTGCCCTTTCTCCAAGTTTCCCAGCACGTTATGCATAATGGAAGAGAGCTTGTTTTTGGCTCATAGCTCCTTACAGAAATGCTGTGACTGGGGTTTCAAATGGCACTAATGGATTCAAATGAAGGACATCCAATAGGAATTTGAACTCCCCTAGGTAAGACCAAAGACTCCAGGGATATCCCTCCTGGCCAGGGAAGCTACACCATCATGCAAAAAACCCTCTTACTGTGAACAGAGGGGGTCCCATCATCATGAGGTCCTTCCCAAACATGCAGTTTGCAAGTGATGCTGTTGCTCCGTAGAAGCAGATGATGCTGAAGATGCTTAGCATCACAACTGGAAAAAAAACCCAAACACCAGAGAGTCAAAGGCAGGAAAGGTGATGACAAAGGTTTATTTCCTTCTGTCTCATGAATTCCCAGCATTGCAAACTTCCTTCAGTCTTTCCTGTCGTGCAACATTTGTGGTCCAACTTATTTGTGGGTCTAAAAATTCAAGGCATTTCCAGACTTGCCTACCCGTGCGTCTTTTGCCATATGGCTTTTTCTTTTTTCCTGGTGGAAAAGCTTCTACAAAGCATCTTGCTAAAACATTCTATGTGATTATAAACAAAACTCTCACTTGCTGCAAAGCCAAAGCTTCAACAGAACTACAGCCATTCACACCAGTGGCACCTTTAGGTCATCCCAGAACTTAGCTCGCTGAACAACTACTAGAAAGTAGGCCTGTACAGAACCTCAGGACATTGTCTTGATTCAGCAGTATCAGCCACACCTAAATGTTTATTAGGAAGCTCGAGGACCTGGGCATGATACGAGGAAACGTTTCCTCCTCCAGGCACGGAGCAGAAAGGCTCAGTGTGTGTAGCCTGCGCACACACCAGTCTTCTAGGGAAAGATGACGCTCTTCTGCTTGCTTTTTTCCACACTGAGCTTACGCAGAACATTTCTCCCAACCAGGGACCCACTGACTGCACTCTGTGGGTGAAAAATTGAGGACCAAGCTCAGCTAAAACTCACTTTCAAATGGCAGAGGAAGGTTGTCCAACGTAAAGAGCAGAAAACAAATGGTCAAGACCTCCATTGCAAGGGTCATGCAGAGAAGCACCGCGTTGAAAGAGGAAGCTGTGAAAAGAAATAGAAACGAGGGACTCACATCGGAGAATGGCCCATTAAAATGTATGTATGCTGTATGAAACAGCAGAAGAGTTCCTAAATCAGCTAAATCTTATTTGATTAAACTGAGCACTCCGTGATCTGACTTCCTTGCTCATGGAGGAACAGAGGGGTAGGGCTATGCTTTGTTCAGCCCTCAGCTTTCAAGAGACAAACTGCCAAAACCTTAACCTGCCAGTACACTGTGCTCACATGGAAAACACTCCTCGGGCAGCCAAGAAGATTCTGATTTACAGCAGCTGGGCTGCAGGGTGACTGTGGATATGTGCCAGCAGCCCAGTCCGTCTAACACTTTCACCTTATTTGAACCTTTTATTTTCTTTGAAATGTTCTTCCGTTCCCTTACGGCTGTTTCTTCTAAGCCCAACTCAGCTTCTGTTACTGACTGTGGGCAAAACATTTCGGTTCTTGCTTAATCGGAGTGGTGGAGAGAGCTGAGACTCCCTCACTTGTGCATCTCCACCACAGAGTGACCACAAACGCGATTAATGATCTGACCCCAAATACCCCTCAACAAACAATCACATATGGTACTGAGACTTACCTAATACAATTAAGAAAGCATTGAGCACCAAAAAGGCAATAGAACCAGCAGTGAATCCTTCGCTGTTCCCCGCACCGATGTTCACCAAGTGGCCTGAAACAGGACCAGGAGACTGGGTTGTGAGCAAACCGTCGAGCGCAGCGTAACAGGAGAATGACACATCTGCAGTTGGAATGACTGCAAGCCAAACTAGCTGATGATGGCTACTATAAACCAAATCCACCACACTGAAACGCAAATGCAAAGCGTTTGAGGTATTAACTGAAGAACTGGTGAGGGTTATCCAAAAATGCTGATGATTTTACCTCCAGCCTGTAATAAACAAGGCCAGGCGGAAAACATTAATAGCTTCTCGCCGAACCTCTTAAGCAATAGCTTTAACTTTCGCCACAGGTGCTCATTTTAATAGGACTTGGCATGAAGGCTGTATGAACATGCTGCCCACCTGGAGCTACATAAGGCTTTTTAAAGCCCAGGCTCATCATTCTGAGATATTCTTTCACGGCTACAACCAACTAAGATGAGTTGCTCCAGGCTTCTGAAGGATAAATTCAGAACCCGGATTCTTCCACTGCCTAAAAAGCATCTCCTGAACTGTTATTCTGAGATAACAGCCCGGAGACAGTCCGCGTGCTGTCTCACAATAGTTTAGCAGGGAAATCGTGACATCTGTTGAGACCGAAGACGTAACTTGGACTCCTGTAGCTGTGAGAGCACCAAGTGACTGCAGCGATGGCAATCAGTTACATGAGTACAAGTCGGGATGTTTGGCCTTCATCTTTTTACTAGGAAGAATATTCATAAAATCGCTTGGGTTGGAAGAGACCTTCAAGATCATCAAGTCCAACCATAAACCTATGCCAAAACCACCCCTAAACCACGTCCCTCAGCACCAGGTATTGTTATATCTGGTCTCATTGAATCTCCTGGGAGAAGTAACTATGTTGGAGAAAGCAATCTCAAAATTCCTAAAAGCATCGTTTGTTTTTTGTTTTGTTTTGTTTTGTTTTTTTTGAGTGAGCAAAATATTAATCCTGACGTTACGTTACCTGCAAAACGAAGCCAGGTCCACGCTCCCCAGAAGGCAGCATAGCAGAATGGAAGAACACAACCAAACCTTCTCCCTCCTTGAACCTGGATCCTGCAGACATACAGCTGCATTATGGCTCCTGGGATGAGCACAGAGGGTACGGAGAGCTGCTGCCTGCTGGGGTCACTGAAACTACCCTGGATGGCAGAGACTGCAGCCAGGCCATTGCAGATGTAGAACAAGGCATCCGGCACTTCAGCGCTGGTGCCGCTTGGGATATTTTTGGACCTTGTGAAGAAGATTTTGGCAGCCATCAGTGTGGTTTGAAGAGCTGAGCTGGACATAGCCTGGACACCAACTGGAATCAGCGCCTTCTCCCCGATGGAGTTGATAAGGCTGGCGAAAGTGGCGTACATTGAGAGCGCGGTGCAAAGGCTGCAGGCAGCCCCGAGGAACAGGTGAGCACCTGGCATTGGGATCTGATGGATGGAGGCGGTTGTGAGGATGATGAATGAGGCGTTTTGCAGCATCTCCAGGGTATCTTTGTGGGTTGACATCAGAAAGAGCATGCAGGCAGTGGCCAGGAAGAACCACCCTCCAAACATTCCCAGCCTGCTCTCCTGAGCCTTGGCCAGCCCAAGGAAGGTGGTGAGGATAAACTCTTCCCAAGACAGCACCAGCCAGTAGAGGCTGTGGACGCCAAACTTGGTAGTGTAGTAGACATCACCTCTCAGATAACTGTAGAAGCTGGACAGCAGCTGGCAGCTGGAGATGATGGATATCCACGCTGTTCCAACACAGAAGTTCTTCATGTACCCGAAGAAGTAAAAGGCAAATAAAAAGGGAGAGATGGTATCGCAGATGTTGCCGAGGGCCATTGGCTCGGCATACTTTGTATTCTTTTTCTTTTCTTCCCCAATGGCCTTGGAGGACCTCTTCTGTGCTGACCCCAGCAGCAAGACATTGAAGAGAGGATGCCCAAAGCCTGGAAGGACGTACCGTTGTGTGATGCCCTTGAACAGGAGAGCCACTGCTCCATACAACCCACAGATGACAATGACAAGCTCAACGACACCTGACACTATCAGGGCCCACTGGCCAAAGAGTGCGACTGCTTCAAACACCAGGGCAAGCGCGATGGCCCCGAATATGAAGGGCATGATGTAGTTCACTGTGGCTGAGCAGAAGGAGAGGATAAAGGAAATGGAAATGTAGGCCACCAGCCCAGCCACCGCGCTTTGGCTGGCAGAGAGGTGGACCATGCCAGTGGGCAGGAGGTGACTGGCATTCCCTGAGGGCAGCGTTGTGTTCTGCAAGGAGGGGGAAGCGGCTGTAATGATGCGTGTAGCCCCGTAGCTGCTCCACAGAGCAGAGAAGGTGAGAAAGGCTGCACCTCCGAGGTGGTCGTACTTCCGGAAGGCAAGGAATCCTGCCAGGAGCTGGACAAAGCCTCCGATCAGGATGAGGTGGACACCTGAGAGACACATGAAGAGGTCAGGTAGGAAGCAAGCCACAAAAAGGCTTGGGTTGCAGGCAGCAGTGCTGCTTCTCCAAGCTCTGGGAGACAACCCCACCGCAGGTCCCACAGCCTTCTTGTGACCAGCCCTATGGGCTCCATCTTCCCCTATCTTCCATGTTTGTAACAAATTTCTGTGTTGAGCCTTGGTGCGTGGCCACCAAGCCCCTTAGTGTGCCCAGTATGGTGAGCTGGTCAGGAGCCATTTGGATGTATGAAGGTAGGGGAACGGCACATGAAAGGTTTGGACCAGGTTCCTGGCAGAGTTGCTGGGGAAGGAGGAGCACACAGACCTTCTGTGCGTTGGAGAAAGACCGTATTTCCCCACCTGTCCCACCAGTGCTGTCCATTGGCCCACAGGGATGACTCTTGAAGAGTCCATCCTGCCTGGCACTCACAGGGGAAGTTCACCTCCGACCAGCAGCCCCAGTGTCCCCCATGAGCAACACCACCCACCTGCAAGGGCGTCCTCCGCTTCCTGTGGCCTGAGGCCGGTGTGCGCCACGGCGAAGTTCTGCAGGCAGAGGAGGAAGGCGCTGACCACGTTCGCGAGGAGCCCCAGCACCGCAGGCTCGCTGTAAAAGACGGCCGCGAAGCCCGCTGCGCTCGCCATGGCCCTTCCAGACAAAAACAAGAGTGTCGGCGGTCGCCCCCACAACCTCGCCGTCGGCGGCGTCTAGACCAGCACCGCGTTGGCTCGGGCGCTCAGCCCGCCGTCAGAGCCGTGCCCCTGCTCCGAGGAGGCAGCAACTGGTGACAGGCTCAGGTGTTTCCATAGTGCCTCCCCGCTCGCCGCTCCGGACAAAGCCTCGATTCAAAGCAGAACTTTAGGTGCCTACTTTCCAGAGTCCTATCCAGAAAAAACACACACAACCTATTTAGGCTACGAGGATTTCTGGCAAAAACATGTTTAGGTGCCTCAAAGCGCTGCAGGTGGTGGTGATGGTTCCTGCCCCCTCTTCTCCAGGCTGCTGGAGATGGAGAGGAATGAATAGCCTAACACAAATGAACAAACATTCAGACGAAACCCACAAGGTATTTTTGAGCCATTCCAGGACATTTCTTATCCACTGCTACAGACAAACAGGCAGGCACGACGCACACATACACAGTCTCCCTTCCAGATGGAATTTTCCAGCTCCATCCCTTTCTTCAAACCCTAATGACTAAATGGTCTATTTTCAAACCCTTCATATTTCTGCCATTAACTCGTCTATTTGCAAGCAGCCCCCACATTTCCATTCCTCTGCACTCCTGGGTACCATGAGCTGGAGTTTCTCTCTGGAGGTTTTTGTTAGGAAACAAAGATGAAAATAAAGCAGCAATGTTCTTGTTATTTTGGTATTTTTAGCACATTTTATGACCTAAAGGAGTTGGAAAAGGAGCAAGTGATGTGTTCTGTTCTCAGCCACTCCAAAAAGCCTTTTGGAAAGAAAGGAAAGCGTGCAGCTCTACTATTGATATGGGAGGTGAGGAGGAGTAAAGGAGCACCACCCAAAAAAAGAAGCAGTCATATTAATCAACCTAAATCCCAGTGACTACTCTTAAACACACAGTATTCCTGGGCAGACATACACGTTTTGCAAACATCGGTGGCCTCTGGACTCTTTTGCTCTGCTACAAAACCCATCTTTTCCTTCTCTCTGTTTAGTCTAACGGATGTCTTTTTCACAAAAAATGAAGCATGAGGGATAAATTGACTCCTAGCAGCTCTGAACTGATTCAGCAACTTAAACTCTCATGAATTGTGGAAAAAGTAAAAACTTCCAAGCGAACCTTGGGGGACACTTAATTCATTCAATGATTCTGTTGTGCTAAAGGTTAGATTTTTTCAGTTCAGAGAGAGAGACGCTCCAAATCACAGCTCTGCGGGAGGAACGCTCTCTTTTAACGTCAATTTTCTATATAAACTGACTTGAAGGAGGCCCTAAGAAATGATGCACTTTTAGGAAGAGCTGAGCAGCTACCTGTGGAGTCCTGGACGTTGTCTTTTTTTTTTTTTTAAAAGACTTTCAGATATAAATAAGTGGTTTGGTTTGAATGGTTATACTTGGAGGCAGGCCACAATATTAAGTTCCTCCAGATGTTTTGCTCTGAAAGAGCTCAGACAGTGGCTTTCTAGGCATGCTGCAACGAGCCCCTGTTTTGTGTCGGTCTCTGGAGGAGGATGAGATGGGTTTTCTGGAGGAAGATGGGCTGGCCAGGTGACTGCTTGGCTCACAAAAATTGTTTTCAATTTGCCAAGGCTCATTTTGGTGACGGTTCCTGCCCAACTAGCCGTTCTAGCAGTTTTAGAGCCTGCGACATACGGCTCGGTTTTTGTGAAGGATGTAGAGACACAGCTAACAGGGCTGGTTCCCTCTGCTTGCAGCACAGTCCTTCACAGGACATCCGAGAAGGGGGGGAAAGAAATACCAGGATTTGCCGTATTGGGCTATGGAGGTGTAAAAGGAAAGGATGTGAGAGGATTTAGATCAAGACACGCAAAAGGAGGAGGATGAAGGAGCTTCCTTTGGGAGGAGGAGGTTCTGGGGTGGGAAACAGCCGCAGACCTGCTCTGCTCACACCTACCCACCGCATCCGCCCACACACTGCGAACACGGACCTGTGCCCCCTGTCCAGGACCATTTCAGCCTTTGTGCATTGCCTCCCCCTCTCTGTTTCATGCAGCGTAAGGACACACCACATAATTAATCCCCTCCCGCTGTTCCCTCGGGAGGAGCAGCACTAGTAATGCTGCGGGCTGCACCGAGACCTGGAGAAACGAGGGTCTGCGTGGAAACACTCTGAACTGCTTTCTCTTCAAAGTGTGCCCAAGCCTCGTTTGTCCCCAGGATAAAACCCCTCGTTGCTGCCGTCACAGTGTGTTTTGTGCGGCTGCAGCCTCTGGCACTTGGGAAGGAGCCGTTTCCCTGCATGCACGAGAGAAAACGGAGAGCGGGACACGTCTGCAGCTCTGTGCAGCACAGCAAGCAGCGACCTCCCACCTCCCACCAAGCCTTTCCTTGGAGTCCTCAAGCTGGGCATCCTCTGCTGGGACGGATGCAAAGGAGCTGTTTGGGTGGAGGTTATGCCGGCAAAGCAGGGCAGCACGGAGGCAGAGGAGCAAATGGGAAGCCCCTTTCTCCCATGCAGGGTTAGCGGCTCTCTGTACATACCGGGTACCGGCCAGCACAGCCACTCCCCAGGAAACCACGAGGATGGAGATGTCCTCCCGGTGAGGAGGACTTGGCCCTGCCAAGCCCTTCAGGGAGCCGGCTCTACGAACAGATGGGACAGCCCAGGGTGACCCTGCCCTCGCACGAATCCCCTGTGCAGCGAGGACAAAGCCAGCGGCATCCCCTCGCTCGCCCAACCTCCTCTGTCTTCTTTCCTATTCCCGCTTGCCCCTGGCGCTCTTCAGCCCGGGGTTTGCAGGAACGGTTAGCGATGTCCTCCTTCCGTCCTGGCTCTTCTCCCCTCAGCGTGACCTCTGAGCCATGCCCACGTGGCCAGCCGGGCTGCAGCCTCTGAACACCGTTCTGTTTGCTTGCTGCCTTGCTCGCAACAGAATCATAAAATCATATAATCGGCAAGTATATAGTAACTTCTCTTCACCCCCTCCAGAAAGGCCATTTCCCTCTCCACCCCCTCTCCATCTCGCTGTTACACCTGGGCTTTGCAGCCATCACTCTGTGCATCCCCGTTGCCCTGACATCTGGCTGCCAGCGCTGCTTTTCCTTGGCTAACATTAACGGGAACGTGCTGGTGTAGGGACATTGTCTCCTCAGGAGGCTGGAGCGAGGCACAGCGTGCCTCAGGGCACGTTTATAAACACCAAAACGTGAAATTTTCAGACACTTATTCCCCGGTGGCATTTTGCGGTTAGTTTTCCATCCCGCCTTATTAGTGATAACAAGTGTTTATAGAGAGCTCTGAGGACATACTGCGTCTCGCCAGATAAACATGCTAAGCGAATGAAATGCAATTCTTTTCGGATAAGCACACGACAAGATTAACAGTGCACAACAACGCTACACAGCTGGAATAAATATCACCACCCTGAGCCTCCTCTGGTGAAAAACAGCACAAAGTTGCCTGAGCTGCGTTGCTGCGGCCGCAGCCACCAAGGGTCTGCCGAGGACTTAGTAGCAAATTCCGGCTGGTTTGAAATGCAAGGTTTCTCACAGCAGGCTGTTATTCTGTACAAAATAGTATGCAGCATGTTAAATGTCCCCAGGTTTCACTATTGGAGCAAGCAAAGAGCCATGGCTTTCCCCCAGAGCCCAAACATTCCTTTGGGAACGAAGGGTCCCGAGGTCTCCTGGAAGCGACAGAGTTCAGGTCTGCGCTAACCTTTCAACGAGCCGGCAGCACATGGCAGGCAGCATGGCAGAACCAAGGATTTAGGAGAAGGAGAGCCACGAAAAGATTCAGCCAAATGACAAAACACTGAATGTATTCAAGAAAAGCATCAAAGAGAAACACCGATGCCACGCTTCTCCCTCTGCGGCTGGGATTACCTGGTTTGGTGACACTTCAGCTCAATGGGAGGATGCTCTTGTCCCTCTCATTTCCTGGTAAGTACCAGTTTTATAGTCCTCCTCCGTAGGAGGAGCCTGGGGCCAGTTGCTTCACACATTGGCACCTGTGGCATTTTGGAGACAGGAATTTCCTTGAACTTTGTCAGTTATTGTCCTAAATCTTTTTTTTATTTCCTGAAACCAGGGGGGTTTCCCTTCTGTTCGGCAGAGAAAAACCACCCCTCCTCATCTATTCCCCCCACCCTCTCGGTCCCCAGAGGCTGATGTCATCACACTTGAAATTCAGTTGCAAAAAAACAAAAAGCAAATTGCCTTTCAGAAGCATATATAAACCCTGACACCGAAGCACCTTTCAGCCAGACACCTCTCCCATCCCTCGCATAGAGCAGCGCAGAGCTGGGCATCGGGCAGTGGGTACAGCCACCAGCATGGTCTACTTCACCTTACAGGTAACTACAATTTCCTGCCCCAAACCTCTCCGTCTTCTCTGCTCTGTCCTTTTTCGCTTTAAGGAGGCAACGACGCTTTCCCGGCAGTTCCTCGACTGGTCAAAATTGTCGTGACATTAAATGGGAACCTGCCCCAATACTAACAAAAGCAGATGGTTTTCACAGACACTTTACTCACAGCTACTAACCTGTTCCTTCCGTGCCTGTTCCTTTTGCGTGTCCCAAACGTGTTCTGTACGGCGCCATGGTGGGGAGGGGGGGGGGTTGTTGTTGTTGGGACGTGCCGTGTGGTTTTTTTTCTCCTCGTGTCCACCCCGAGCTGGTCCTGCTCGCGGCCATGAGAGGATTCCATGGTAGGGCTGAAAAGGCTGCGCTGCCCCTTCTACTGGACTGCTTTATTTCCCTGGCTGTTCTTGGCACCGCTGCTGGACTGAGCTGCGGAAAATTGTGGTTTTTTTCTCCTTTAAATATGTACTTTTATCCGCTCGTTTGATCTGTGAGTGCCTTATAGTGCCATGTTACAGGCACAACCAGTAAAACGGCTCCGGAAAAGTTCAAGCAGCTTAGGTGACACACGCTCTTTCTCTGTCTTTACTCTAGAAATCCCAGAAGTTCTTGGCAAGCTCCCGGCAGGTTCACAAAACTGCTGCTCACGGTTTGTATCTCTCTGCAGAACAGCATTTCCCTATCGCTTTTTTAAAGAGCATCCCCAAATAATCCTGTCATTACTTAAAAAAAAAGTGCTGGGCTAAGCACACTGAGAGAAACCGCTCAAATTCTGGGAAGACAAAGCGTGCTGGGGGGGGTCTTGTGGTGATTATTCCCTCGGTTGCTAAAGAACACGGAGAATAGAAACAAGCGGTAAAAATGTGGGTTGCCAGTCCCGCGCTAAAACAGAAATGTTAACTGATTTAGAACCAGCCTTTCCGAATTCTTCCTCTTTGACCTTAAATCATAGAAATCCTTGAAATGATTCTGTGCTTTAAGGTCAAAGAGGAAGAATTCGGGAAGTCTGGTTCTAAAGCAGTTAAATGTGAGACATTTAAATTGTAGCTGTCATGGGATTGCTGGGATCCTGAACTCCTCCCTTTGTCGGTACTTCTTTATCACATCAGACCTTGCTCTGGGCGTTGCTGGAAGGGATTCCCGGATCATTCTGGAAGGGATTCCCAGATCGTTCTAGAAGGGATTCCCGGATCGTTCTCCAGGTCTCGCAGCCAGTGTGCTGTGTTCTCTAGCACTGTGTGCCCATAGCTTCCCTGCTTCAGGCAACAGCAGCAGAACTTTGCTGGGTAGCCGCTAGGGCTACTATAAGTTTGTCTATTAACTAATTTTAAGAAGTGTTATTAATGCAATATAAAATAATATAAAATAAAATGCAGTGCATGTTACTTACTGAACACTCGAGAACAAGAGAAGTACTAATAATAATCCACACAATAATTTGCTCTTAGACAGAGCTGTGGGTTTGTTTTGTTTTTTTTAAATTCAGTTCTGCAGCACAGCTGCCACACCAGGACAAAACCAGCGGAGCCATGAAATGCTTTTCACTGAAGGGTTAAAAAATATCGCTGCCTACTGACGTGCCCAAGAGCTTTTGGTGGCGGGAGGGAAGCAATCAAAGTGCTGTGGGTGCAGAGTGATCGGCGCAGATTTTCCTCCAGCCTCCCCAGTCCAGTTTCACTTCCCAGTTTCCTTCTCCTTGAGGGCGTTGGTGCCGTCGCTCCCACTGGAGATGCCCTCGGACTGCTCTGAGAGGGCATGGATTTCTGTCAGCGGAAGGTTTCCAAAGTGCTGAGTGTTACAGATTCCTATAGCAATATATTTCACAGAGCCGCTTCGAGGGGTGAATTTTATTTCCGTGAGTCACAGCAGTGATGACATTCTCAGCTGTGTTTACAAGTAGATTTTAGACTCCGCGGCTCTAGGTGAGTCCAAATACATTTGCAAGCAAACTGTGAGTCAGTAGGCATGACATTTAGGAATGAATACATGCTAGTGAAATTAGGGAATGGTCATTTTTTAAATTGGGATGTTTTCTGCTTGAAAAATAAAGTGTCATATGTACCTGCTGATTTTGATGATGTTTCCTGTAAGATGTTGAAGCAAAGTATTTTTATTTTTCGTGCTTCACTCATCTTGACTTTTTCATCTGGTTAGTTTAATTTGTCATCTTTTATCTGTGTGCATGTGTGTGTAACCCCCTCCCCACATATATACATGTAGATATGTATTCACAATCATGCAAATATTGGCTATATTGGATTTTAGAGCTTTTCTACTCTCATGTGCACTTTCAAAATGATATTATAAATTATAATGGGTCATAATTGTAATTCTATGAATCAGAAATTCATCAAACCAAAGCAATTTGCCACCGAAATTAAAAAGTACAATGGTCCCAAATTGAATATCTTCCACAGAATTTTAGCACCTCCAGAAATTTGGAGATGGTGACTTCCAAATCCGAAAGTGCCAGTAGTTCGTGCTGTCTGCCCAGCTCTACCTCACGGGGCATAAATACAGGCACTGATCGGGAATTTCAATGTTCTGCTCCTTGTCTACCAGCAAAGGTGTTCTCAGAGACAGGAAAAACTTCCTTTCAAGCTCCGAGCTCAGGAGATCTTCTGGTTTAATCCCCCTCTGACACATGGGCTGAACCTTTTCGATGCTGAGCTCAGCTGTGAAAGGACACTGAAAAAGCCCTTTTTTTTTAAGCACCACCAGCATCCTTTGGAGTGCACGGGGCTTAAGAGTCAAGACATCCCAGTGCCTCGTACGACCGAGCTTCTGGGCAAATCCAGGCTTTGGGTCCAGTCCTGTTTGCCAAAAAATAATGGAAGCTATAGGAAGTGTTGGTTTTATGGGATCCACTCCCGACAGGGCACCACTGGCAATGCAGCAGGGCACCTGCTCTGCCTCTTCTCTAAGGGTAAGGGACATAATTTGTATTGACCCACCCCAAAAAGATGGTTGCTTGAAACCCAGGGTGGGGGGATGTGGCTGATCCCTGAAACTGCTTCACTGGAGCCTTGTGGAAGCCACCCCAGGAGCTGCGCAGAGCAGCCCTCACAGCACGTGAAGGCAGCAGGAGCCAGGACGTGCTGTGGAACCTTGGAAACCTATGGAGCGGGACGGGATCCACACCAGCAGTGGTGCAGTGGTGCACACTGGAGCAGTGGTGCTCCTCTCCTAGATGCTGCCAAGTGCCTGAAGCCGCAGGAGGTGACTCTGGGCCCAAATGGCATTTTCAGGGGAAGGCTCACAGCCTGGGACAGCACGGGGAAGCTGTGTGTCACCCCCCACGGACTCCCAAATCTGCAGGTCTGTATGTAGCCGTGGGACCTGAGGGACATCCTGGGCAGATCCTGCACTCTCCAGCTGTCTTTGCCCATCAGCAAATTCAGGGAGACCAGAGGGTGAAGACCTGCGAGCCGTCAGCACATGGGCCACACATGTCTTTACCTCCTCCCCTCTCTCTTGGTGCTGCAGTGGTGGCCAGGAGCGCTCCGGAGGAGACCGTGACCAGCAGCTTTGCCTCCTTCATCCATGCAGTTCGACCTGAGCACTTGTCCAAGACTGTCTGTCACAGGAGCAAGAGGATGATCCTTGACAGCATTGGGGTTGGCCTGGTGGGCAGCACGACGCACGTGTTCGATATCGCCCTGCAGTACTGCCGGGTAGGAGCACCCCTGTGGTACCACGGAGTTACGTGGTCCCGCCCCCACATCGCCACCGTAACCGTGGCCCTGTTTCATGGCCGATGTAGGACTTTTCCGTAGAGTGGTGTTCCGGCATCACGCGATCACTGCTTCATTCAAGGTCCTCACCTGAATTTCTCTCCTGTTCCCAGGAGCTGTACTCTTCGGTCGCCGTGAGCTCTGTCTACGGCAAGCCAGGTGTAAAGCTCTCCCCGACGCTGGCTGCCTTCACCAATGGAGTTGCGGTAAGACAGGCTCTTCCAGGAGCAGCTCTGCTTTGTGGTGCCTTCAAAGACACTAGGTAGCATTATGGGAAGCAGACCGGTGACTGGGGGGCGTAATGGGGGGCAAGAAGTCATGGGCTCCTCTGCAGTCTTGTGCGCTGCTTTTAGAGGGACCAAGCAGCCACCATGAGGACCACTAGGTGGCTGGGTGGACGTTGTTACAGACGTAGCCTCAGCAAAATCAGCAAGGACCCCCAGCTCCCTCAGCTCCCAGCCGACCACACCAGCGTGTCCTTATCTCCATTTCTCTGGCAGACTCACTCCATGGACTTCGATGATACCTGGCACCCTGCTACTCACCCCTCAGGGGCTGTTCTGCCAGCTCTTCTGGCGGCTTCCCAGATGCTACCTCCAAGCACCAAACCCAACGGCATGGATTTCCTCCTGGCATTTAATGTGGGCCTGGAAGTGCAAGGAAGGCTCATGCATTTCTCCACTGAGGCTCACAACATTCCCAAAAGGTAAACCTCCTTTCCTTCGCTGAGTAGGAAGAGGGTTGGTGAGTCTGTTAACAGGCATAGTCAGGGCTTCAAAATGTCAGTTGAAGTCCAGCTGAACTCAGGATCAGGGTAGAGCCCTGCTGAGAGCCAAATGCCTGTTCTGCCAGAGCTGAGGAGGTACCGCTTGTTTCGTATTCATTTGGTGACCTCCAGTGTTCTCGCCTTAAAAATAACCACCAAAAGGACTACCACCGAGTCTGCAGTGGTGTCGTCTAAAGTAACCAGGGCCAGAGCACAGGACGGGCGATGGCCCACGGCCATACAGACAGCTTAACTGCGGGCACAGTCCCTGGCACAACTTCTGCCTGTGCCAACTGCCATTCAGTGCCCTGGTGTGGTCCAAGGGATAGCGTCAACCAGGAAATGTTCCCCTAGGGTGTGGTGGATGATGCCACCTTATTTGTCTGGGGGAGGAATTTGGCTGTACGGACACCGGCCATGCCGCCTACTCTTAGGGAAAAATAAAAATTGCTGTCTGGGGATGCTGAGCTCACTCTGTTTTCTCCAAGAAGTTTCAAGTAGACGCTTAGTTTTCAGATGGCGGCATTTTGAGTTAGGTGGATCCCACCAGCACCAGAGCCGTGAGGGGTTTCCACTGGCTGACTTGGCAGTTCATTTCCAGTCCCACAGGCGGGTCGGGTAGGGGAGGCGCTTGGGCACTCCCTGTGCCCAGCAGGCAGGGATGCTCATGTCTGCAATTTCCACCCTAGGTTCCACCCTCCCTCGGTGGTCGGCACCATGGGCAGTGCTGCGGCCACTGCCAAGCTGCTCTCCCTCAGCGCGGCCCAGTGCGCGCATGCCTTGGGCATTGCTGCGTCGCTTGCAGGGGCACCCATGGCAAACGCCGCCACCCAAGCCAAGCCGCTGCATATCGGGAACGCCACCCGCCTGGGCTTCGAAGCAGCGCTGCTGGCCGCCCGAGGGATGGAGGCTAACCCCTTAATTCTGGATGACATCGCCGGCTGCTCTGGATTCAGCGCTTTCTACAGTGTCTACCAACCCAAACCACTGTCCACACCAAATGACCACCACGAGTTCCTCTTGGAGAAGCAGGATATTGCTTTCAAGCGATTCCCCGCCCACCTGGGGATGCACTGGGTGGTGGATGCTGCCTTGTCTGTCCGGAACCTCTTCATCAACTACGCAGGGTCATTCTCTCCCTCTTTGATCCGCACCATCGTGCTGAAGATCCCAGTGTCAAAGTACATCAACCGGCCTTTCCCCAGCTCTGAGCACCAGGCTAGGCACTCCTTCCAGTTCAACGCCTGTACTGCCCTGCTGGATGGTGAGGTGGGCCTCAGCTCCTTCACAGAGAGCAGCATCCACCGGCAGGAGCTGAGGGAGCTGCTGGACAAAGTGGTGGTGGAGCACCCTGAAGATAACGTGGCCAACTTTGACAAGATGTACGGCGAGGTGGCACTGCTCCTGCACAGCGGGGATGTCCTGACAGGTAAATGTGACACTTTCTATGGGCACTGGAGGAAGCCTCTGAGCAAAGAATCGCTCCTGAAGAAGTTTCGATCCAACGCCTCTCATGTGCTTCCAGAAGAAAAAATAGAAACCATCATCACTATGGTGGACAACCTGGAGAGTCTGTCAGACAGTTCCCAGCTGGCCTGCAGCCTGTGAGGGAACAGCAAACGTCGTCTGGTTTTGCTTTGTTTTTTTAATAAGGGACTTGTCCCAGTGAAAATCTGATTCCTTTCTTCATTGGTGCTTTACTATTCATTTTCAATGACAGGAAAGTTCCCACCCCTTGAAGTCAAAGTAGACGCTTTAATACCAAAGGAGTCCACAAGGCAGGAGGTGTGTCTCTGTCAGTAATTAGTATACAGATTGAAATTCAACTCACAGTTGTTGCTGTCTGAGTAGCTGAAAGGCCACTATGAATACAAAATATCCCATGGAAATCTCTGAGAATCCTGGAGTATCATCTGGAAGCCGGTTCCCCAGAAGGAACTGTGTCGAGATATTTTTGAAAGTTGCATTTAAAGTTATTTCTGTATGGAATGCCTAACCGCTGAGTCTGGGAAGAAGAGGAAGTTCAGCTGCAAAATGTGTTCTTTTCTTATTGCCCTTCTGGGCACTTTTCAGATCATGGTTAGTTAGTCATGCTGACCAGATGAAAAATCTATCAGTTACTGTAAACAGCCCTGCCTGCAAAACCCTCAGGCAGGGAGGGACTTTTTTTTCTTTTCCAGTAATAGCCTGCCATTTCCCCCGCGCTTGGGAAGTGTTTGTCACTTCTCTGTGTACAAGGGATAGTTTAAGGACCCTAAAAACCTGGATAGCTTTTCTGAATGAAGGGTAATTGGTAGGTGAGGAACCCTACACCAGTCCTACACCTACATCCTACGCCTCCTGTGGCGTGATCCCTGCCCACCCTAGGGCTGTGCCGCATCATCCCTCCTGGCTTTGCGCAGGTCGCCCAGGCACCTATTCGGTGTGGTGAGGTGAATGACTCACCAGAAGTGGTCTCTGTGGTCTGCGCAGAGCTGGGGACCTCTGGACGGTGACTTGGGCACGCAGACGCTGTGCCTCACATTGGGAAATTTCCTGTTTCTCTCCCCTGAGAGGAGGGAAAGCTTACTGAGACTCAGTCCTGAACTTGTCTTTCCATTTGGGATGAAATCGGCACTCGTGCTCCCGAGTAGCTGCTCACTGAAAGGCTTTCTTACCCCGCACCCTGTCTGAGCAGTGAGACGGAGAACTCTGCAATGTTCCTCTGTACATTACACAAATACTGTGATTGCTGATCCAAGGGACTTCTTTCCAATATGGCCATGATAAAGGTACAGAATCTGTTGCAGAAGTGAGCGGGACCGAGATGGGATTAGACACGCAAGACGGAATGTGGGCCGGTTCCTTTCTAGCTTGCCGGTAGCGGTCTATGCAGAGAACTTCCCAGCCAGAGCAAAACTGCCCACCTGTTAAACCACCCTCTCTTACTGTCTAGCGTATTCACACTGAATCTTTCTGAATAAAGAACTGAATTAAATTCATTTTCTGCATAAAAATTTAATGCTACTTTGCGTAGACCATCAGGTTTTCAGTTTTCATCTGAACCTACGCAATACAGAGGGGTTTTCCAATAGGTGGGGAACCCTGCAGAGGCTAGGACAGGGCCAGCCTGCGGCCAGTGATTTCTCCAGAATTGTATATTTCCACTGAGCCCTGCAGGCTGGTTTTCCTGGTGAGAGCAATAGCTATTCACCAGCAAAGCCTGGCTGTGGTTAAACACAATCTCTCGACAAAGAGAAGTTACCCAGTGCTTCTCCATCAAGCAATAGATTTCAAATACTTGCTAAGTTTCCATGGCAAGCTTCTAGTTGCCCTTGGTTTGAGTCAGGTGTGAGATCACCCAAAATGTCATTCCATGTTTCACAGCCCAATGAACGGGAAACCCACAGATCCAGTGCCTTCCAAGTCAGTCATCAGCTCAGCATTTGCAAAAGGAATCAACACGTGTGACAGAACCAAGGTGGGCTTCAGTGTATAAAGCGTCTCAGAGGGTTATCAGTGGTTTCAGTCTCCTAACATTGGTTCCAATGTTCTCCTTTCCATACCTTCTGCACCATGCTGCAGTGATGCCATCTAGCAGTGAAGCTGAGCAGGAGAGGAGGGAACTAACACCTATTACCTGTTGGTGCAGGAGCAGAAAAAAGAGCTTTTCAATTGGGTTTCAGCCTAAATTTTGTCCCCGAGACCCAGAAACCCTTCTAAATCTCGTTCGTGTCTTGGCTGTCCCATCAGATGCTATCCTGACACCCTTCAGCAGATGACGTGTTAAATTAGGACGGGAAGGCACAGGATGGCTGGTAGATCCCACTTTCCTTTTATTGGGCCCCTTATTAGTTGAAGCCATAAGTGGCTTTTCAGAGCATCTAGGAGCTGAAGGCTGATCTGAGATTTGTCTCATTCATGGTATTTCCTCTAAAAGCCCAGGACCCTGAAAACTCCTCCAGTATCCCAGCCCAGGAAAAGTATCTCGGTCATTATTTCCAGTTTCAAAAAGCAAATGTTTCATATCCTTAACTAATTAGGGGGTCCAACCCACCTGCAAGAGAAGCAAGGCCTTAAAACAGCCAGGGGAAAAAAAAGCCTGTGAAAATTATAGACCAGCTTGTGTGACACTGAGGGCATTCAGCGGTGATATGGTGCCACCAAAGTCCCTAACTTCTCCTCATGGGGTGAATAGGAAAAGCGGCGTTGTCCTTCTATCTGCCAGGATAAATGACATTTAAAATTAAGAAAAGGAAACCTTTCCTTTTTGCAGGTGACAGTAAGCTCAGTGAATGAAAGGCCACTCGCAGTGCAGAGCCAGGCAGGATTCGTGCGAGCTGTCAGTCAATATCTACAGTCCCACGCCAGAAATTGATACAGCTCCTATTAATGGGTTCCTATGAACAGGGCTGCGCTGGCACAAGCGCTTGGCCAGGGATAAGGAAGCCCTGGCCCCTGGAGGAGGGAAAGCTGGGGCAGGGCTGGGGGGAGCCGGACGCCGCTGTCCCGCCTCTCCCGGGGGCACCGGGCGCCTCCCACGGGCGGGACCCCCCGTGGGGCCGCGGGCGGCCGGGAACCGCCGCGCTTCAGCACCCTGGAGAGCGGCCGCCGGGNCTCGGGGGTCCCATCCCTGGGGGTCCCTCCTTGATGGGGTCTCTCCTCGGGGGTCCCATCCCTGGGGGTCTGTCCTTGATGGGGGTCCCTCCTCGGGGGTCCCATCCCTGGGGGTCCCTCCTTGATGGGGTCTCTCCTCGGGGGTCCCATCCCTGGGGGTCTGTCCTTGATGGGGGTCCCTCCTCGGGGGTCCCATCCCTGGCGGTCCCTCCTTGATGGGGGTCCCTCCTCGGGGGTCCCATCCCTGGGGGTCCCTCCTCTATGGGGTTCCCTCCTCGGGGGTCCCATCCCTGGGGGTCCCTCCTTGATGGGGGTTCCTTCCCCGGGGGATCTTTCCTCGGGGGGGGTCCCATCCCTGGGGGTCCCTCCTCGGGGGATCCTTCCTCGGGGGATCCATCCCTGGGGGTCCCCTCCATGGGAGTCCCTGCTCAATGGGGGTCCCTTCTCAGATGTTCCCTCCCGGGGGGTCCCCTCCCTGGGTGTCCCTGCTCCGGAATCCCCTCCCTGGGGGGGTCCCCTCCCTTCAGGTCCCTCCTTAGGTGGTCCCTCCCGGGGAATCCCCTCCCTGGAAACACCAGCAGAAAAAAACAGTTTAGTACAATCGGCGGGTTATTTCAATTTTAGAGAGGATTTTGGCTGCAGAGGCCAGAAGACCCCTCTGCCTCCCGGCACTTTCCCTGCCGCTAACGTTGCTACCGCGGTGTGGCCAGCTGGGGAACCGCACTCCGTGAAAACCCCCAGGACCTTCTTTATTGGTTTATGCTTTTTAAATAATTCAGGAATTGCTTTGGAAGTAATTAAAGAAGGAAGAAAACGTAGGACAGTGCCACAAGTGGTTGGGTGCCATCGGTTAGAGTCAGAGGGGACTCTGCTGCGGTAGACCCCTGCCCCAGTGCACACCGTCCTCCTGGCAGGGATGAGCCCACAGCCCTTCGTGCCATGCAGGCAGCTCCATGCCAGAGCTCCTGGAGCAACTCTGGATGCTTCCCACGGAGAGAGGAAGGCAGGAAAGAGTGTTGGTTTTCCTCTCCCTGGTCCAGAGGCTCTCCCAAGCTCTGGACGTGTTGCCATGGTGGGGGGAGTCAAGTTTTGCAAGGAGGCTGCTGCTCCAAAAATGAATGATCACCGAACAGTCCGCAGGAATCTGTTGCGCGTGGGGATGGAAAGGAGGAGGAAATGCCTCCCAGCTGCAGCCTGAGGCTGTGTCCCTCCCTCGGTCGCCGGGATGTGCAGGCCAGACAGCGCAGCTGGTGCAAGGGCCAGAGCAAAGCCCCGTTGCTGCCTCACTGGGAAAAGTGGGCAAACCAGGCTGGGCTGCAAGGGCCGGCCAATGTTCTCTGCCTGATGTTGGCGTCTTCTTGGCACCTTATTTCTCCCCTCATTCCTGCATAAATCTGTGTGGACTCGGTGCCTTTAGACAGTCTCCCCTCCGTGCAGCCGTCTCGTCTCTGCGCTTCCCCATCCTTGGTTACAGGAACCCTATAACTATTTACGCAGAGCAGAGTAGGAGGCACAGAGCTTCAGCCTCAGGAGCGCTTCCTGTGTCAGACACTGAGGCCAAGTTCCCCGTTCCCAAGCAGAAAGTGGGTTTCAACAGTCAGAGTTGGATCCAAACCACCAGCTTGGCTGGGAGCCACCAGTGCCAGCCAGCCTGAGTCAAGCCAAGCAGAAGGATGGAGGGGAAGGGAGGCAGAAATCTTCAGCTGCATAAAAGTGACTATTAAGAGAAGAGGAATGACAGGTTCTTTGTGTTCATGGAGCATAGTGTACAACTGAGGGGCTTCAACCCCAGCAAAAGGGTGTCAGACATTGGAAAAAAATGGCCCAACAAGAGCAGTGCAGCAGCAGCAAGACAGATCTCCCAAGAAGGTGAGGAAGTCTCCACTGATGGTGATTTATTCACCATCGACATCAGTAGGATTCACACCCAGGGGTGAGAGCTGAGCAGGCTGCCTTGGGAAAGCTCTCAAGGCTCGTGCAGCCCTACTATTATGGCTGGGATTAGTCCTAGGTTTGTAAAATAAAAGCTTGAACCCGAAACTGGTAATCACAAGCCTGGCCTCTGCATCCTTTCTCCTGCTGGGACACGGCGTATGGGTCGCAGTTAGGGTTCCCCTCCGCTGACTGCAGTCACGTCTGTGCTGTACCTGGAAACCTCAATCAGGTTCTCATCGGGGTCTCGGAAGTAGACGGATGTTATTGGACCCACAGCACCAGTTCTGGCCACGGGACCTTCTTCAACGATCACCCCACAGGCCTGGGAAGACATATAAGGGCTGGGTTTTAATGCCTATGGTAGTCCTATCAGAGCAGTGGGCCCTCTTCCCCCCCAGTCTTGAAAACACGAGCTGTTGGATGAGACAATTCTGCAAGATGCAGACCCTGAAAGTGTCACTTGGGAGGCTCTGGCTTCATGCCACCCGAGGTCACGCTGCCCTGTGCACACTCTACACCTTCCTCACCTTCAGATGATCCATCAGCTGGTCCAGGGGCACCTGTGTGATGAGGCAGAGATCTGCAGAGCCAGGGACCGGACACCGAGCCTTGGGTTCAAACTCCTTCCCAGCCTCGTGCAGGTTAAACTTCTGGTTGCCAAAATGTAAAGCTTTGCGATTTCCCTGTCCCCAGAGAAAAGAGTCAAAATGCGATGAGACTTACTGGGCTGGGAGCCTTCAGCATCCACCTCCCTGTGTAGTCCTAAAAGTCCTGGGCACCTGGCTGTACTCCTGCTGACTCTGGGCTCTTGCTGTGGCAACCAAAGAAAAAAGCTGGCCACTGCAAGGCTCCCATGCCGCCCCTGGAAATGTGGAGTGATCCGAGAAAGTCCTACAGCCACATGCAGCTGCTTCCAAACCATGATGATGTACATTTTCCATTCTGGGCACTCTCCATCCTGCCTGTGGGGCAGCCACACAAGTAATGAACAGGCTGACGCTGAGCGGGAGCAGGGATGAGGCAATGGGAAGAGGGTGAAGGAAGGAGGCTCTGGCATCCCTTTTCTTTGCAGACTCTCAAGGACATTTCTGCAGGCTCATATGGCAGCTGAATCCCGAGACCCCGTGGGCATGTAGGGCATTGACCTGCCATCTGTGCCCACCTGAAGAGCAAACTGAGGCTCACTGTAGCCTTGGGATGTGAATGCAGCTGCTTTTAAGAGACCTGATGGGGCAGGAGAGAAGGACAGAAGCTTGGGAGTTTAAAAGGTGCAATGCGTACATCCAAAACAGGGCAAGTGGCCTGGAGCTTGGGCAGGAGACGACTTGGGGATGTTCTGAAAACGTTATCCATCTTTTCCTCTCTCTGCCCATGGAAATAACAAAACAAGAGCCTCTCAGACATCTTTAGAGGCTATGCGGGTCAGAGGGTTCTCCTCCTTTGGTCTTAGAAATTGCTTTTCAAAGAACTTTTCTCTGCAGCATGATTTGGACTTCCCTCTGACTCGGCTTGACTCTGTTGAAACTCAGAGCTTGATGGCCTGCAACTTGTGCTGGTCCCATCGTCCTCACTCCAAGGAGATGCCCCAGAGACCTTTCAGAGATCCACAAGGATCAGACGCTGGCCCAGTACTGCAGTTCCAGCTTAGCTAGACCTGAGATGAGCCTGTGCCCCATGTTACCTTGAATGTCACCACCTCCATGCCCAGGACTTTGGAATAAAAGGCCACAGTGTCCTCAATGCTCTTCACAGTCAACACAAGGTGGTCCAGGTGCTGGATGAAACATGGGGGTGGATTCATACTCTCCTTCTTCCAGGACATCTCAGGGCTGGGAACTAGCATGCAGAACCAGAGAAGATGAAGGTTAGGAGCATCCAGCTGCCCAGGGAAACGGCCCTGGCAGCCTTGACCTGAAATGTGAATGGAGAGCAAACAGGTTTTCTTTCGGCCTGCAGGTGGCACGAGTACAGAAGCAATAAATCCTCCTCCCTGGAAGGGCCTCAGACCCTCACTCTGCTCTGGTTGGACCCCTCCCTAGCTGGGGCCGGATCTGGAGGACCAGCTACGTGACCTCGCTGAGGGCTGATGTCACCAAGATGCTGAGCTCCCAATGCACAAACACCTGGGTCTGATGGACTGTGTGTCCAATCCTTCCCTCCAACTCCCTCTGGTGTCCTCCCAACCTTCTTCATTGTCCAGGTGTGGACACTCATCCAGGTGGAACAAAGACAGAGAGTGAAGACAAGCTGGGTCTAGGCAGCGCAGTAGGAAATGTCTCTGGGTGAAGAATATGCTTGGGAGAAGAGGACGCCAGGGCTGAAGCAGCTGCTTGGTGTCCCCAACAAGAGGCACTGTGTTATTATCTTGCAGGAAAGAGACAGAATCCCTTCTGGTGCCCGTATAATGTAGCTATAAACCATGGACCATAAGAGAGGGACTGTGGCCCTGACCAGCACCAAGAGGACGGGAACTTGCCACCAGCATGGCTGCACTGCCCAAGGGGCCAACGGCTGAGGGGTCTGGGACTGTGACATGGTGACTTGGCGGGGGAAAAGCCATTTCAGGACAATTAAGAGTGCTGCAAATACTCCAGTGACCTTCCGTGACCTACTTGTCACAACTCTGCTTTGCTTCAGCCCCATCCGCGTCACAGCGGATCCTGCTCTGACAACTCCAATGAGCCTCTGATGATCCCTCAACCCCTTGTCATCAATACGCGTTTGAAGCAAGCTCAGGCTGCTTGACTCAGCGGCAGCAGGTCCTCCTGCTGTTCTCCAGAGCCTGGCAGCACCTCTGCACCAGCCTGTGAAAAGGAAATGGATTTGGCCTCGGTGGCCTGAATAATATTTTTGGGCAGCTGTGAAGTTGTCACTTCATTTTGGATTTGGTTGATTTTACCTTCAGAAAAACCTGGCTGTGGAAACTAGGAGGGCTGTGACAAGCCTGTCAGTGATAAATGGAGCTGAGTTTCCCTCAAATCGGTAACAGTTCTCTACTTAGATACCTTTATTTTTCACTCTTCAAAAGCCCCAAATCCTGATATAAATGACAATTCACTCGTCTGAGACCCTCGCGAGTTTCTCCACTGACAGCCCCGTGCAAGGGAAGCCTGACCCTCCTGCTGCCTCTTGGGGGAAAAAAAAAAAAAAAGTGGAAAATAAACCCTCTTGACACTAATGGAGCAGAAAGTGGCGCAAATCAGGAAAACAGCCCACAACAGCGAGGCCTTTTTGCCCCATCGTTTGCCTTCAAGCTGCTGGACGTCACCAGCAGGCAGAGGCGGGGCTGGTGGCACAGGTTCAAGGAGACGCAGCATGAGGGTGCGGGGGAGTTGACAGCCTGGGCTGACGGCGGTTCTCGGTGATTGCTCTCGTGTTGGTTTCGTGTCCTCTGGCTTTGCCCTTCTGCAGCGGAGCGCGTGGGAAATGGCTGGCAAGGAGAGACCCGAAGCCGCGCTGAGAGAGGAGCAAGGTGGGCATAAACCCTGGACTGTGCCCAGTGGCCACGCTGGTTGCGGGGGAAGCACTTCACACAGCGGAGTCACTGCTCCTCCTTGGTGCAGGCGGCGTTTGGTGTTTAACACCCTCACCTCGGAGCAACCCGGGCTCAGTCCCTCTGCAAAGTCCCTTCCACCCAGGAAGTTTTCCTGGCTGCTCCCAAGCTGGAAGACCCTCACGTCCCAGCCTGCAGCTCCCACCTCCTGCCTAGCAAACCTCGCCGGTGCCACCCTCCCCTCCCACCCAGGCCCCTCAGCAAACATCCGCAAGGAAATCAGATGGCAAAAGTAGGCTGGGTACCTGCCAGGGAGGACAAAGAGCTGGGCAAGCCGGTGCCGGATGGTTCCCTTCTGGCCGTCCTCTTCCTGCTGCCCGGAGCCGAGCTGTGCAATCAGCCACGTCACAGGAGAATGGCGGGGGAGAAGCAACGAGGTTAGAAACAGGAGCTGTAAGCACTGCTCCCCGCAGAGGTGTACCTTGACCCCAAGAACCTGAAAGTCCAACTACACAGAGCTGCTGGAAAAATCCCAGAAAAAGAGCCGGGATATTTTAGCCATCTATTTTCTCCTTTGCAAGGGAAAGATGCGTCCGCAGGCTCTGTTACCACGCACAGCTGGGCTCGGAGCTCAGACTGGGGCGACTTACTGTTAAGAAGCAGCAAGGATATCCCCGGAGAAGAGGAGCTGTTGGAAGCAGTTCCAGCAGGCTCACCCCCTTCCCGGCAGCGGGCAACGCACTTCTTCACGTCTTTGCCTCCAAGATTATTTGCCACCACACGACACGCTGATGCCTCGTTGCCCTGCGGGGCACTCACTCTTCCCCAGAGCACCGCAAGCTCCCACCGGCAGAAGACGTCTGAGCTTTGGGCACCTTTTTGGACACCCCTTCCTGCAAACAGACATGTCCAAGGGGTTCCTCTGTGGCCCGAGGCAGAGTAAGCGATTTTCTTTTTTTTCATCTACCAAACCCAAATCTGTCAAAAACAGAATGGCGTTTGGAAAGGTGTGAAGCTCCCTGGGCAGCTGCCTCCAAAGGAATGAATAATTCAGGCTACAGAAAAGCTGCCGGGCAAGCGGTTCAAGGCACAGGACATTCTGTGTCAAAATCACTCTGCCTAGGTCTTCTCCACCAAAGCTGCCCGCACTTCATTGCGTACAGCAACCAGCCAAATAAAAACAGAATTTCTGATATATGGAAATAGCTGGAAGTGGGGGTTTTTGCATCAGGTCAAGGGAAAGGACATCAGTGGGTTGCTGTGGGAGGGAGTAAAGTGCCTGTATCATTTTTGTACATCCTTTTTGGATTTTTCTCCCCTAATTGTCTAAGTTGGACCACAGAATTTCCCCCAAAGCTACTCCATGGGTTATCATCTACTGTCGGCCAGCAATGGTGAGGCTGAGTAGGTTACACAAGCTAATCCCAGGACGTGCAACGCCACCCTTGTGCCTTCCTTGTCTTGGAGGTTGCTGTGGGTTTACTCACACTGGAGAAGGCAGAGCTGAGGTGGAATTCCCACAGCCGGAGCCCAGCGAAAGGTGGTGTCCTGTAAGAGTTCCCCACTGGGGGAACTGCCACCGATCTCAACACAACAGAAGAGAAGAGGATGCCAATGCTCTGAATGGGGAAAGGGGCTCAGAAATGTGCTTTGATGGTAATTACGGAAAACAGACCACATTTATTTTTGGAACACGGGTGACAGCCCCCTCCTGCGGCGCTGCAGCCGCCCTGTGCCAGCTGGCCCGGCGTGGGGCGAGCAGGACAGAGAGACGCTGGGCTCGCGCTGCAGCCTGGCGTGCAGGAGGCTTCGACGCCTCTTCCCTCTGTCAGCCCCTCATTTTCACAAGACTTGCAGGTCCTGACTGTCTCAGTGATTTCTGCTGTCCTGTTCACTCCAGACGAAGAGCTTCAGTAGCTACACAATGTTGTCATTCGCCCCCCCCTCCCCCTGACCCAGTTTGGACCACCCAAACTTCATTTTCTTGGGAAAAATCCTGATATTTCTTTACTAAGAAACCCGAAGATGATCCCACAGGTGCTAGTAACGGGACCATTGGTGCCTGACAGGGTTTTGAGGGCACTAATTGGCCTTAATAGCCTTGACCACCCTCACCTGGGGCTTCCACCCACATCCATGGGCTCTGGAGCATACTTAAGCTCTTCTCAGGGCCTTTATTCCACACTCAAGTTTTGGTGTAGGGGTGCTGGTCTCCAGCCTAGCCCCAGCTGGACCTCTAACTGATCAATGACCTTGCTGGTCTGGACTTCTGCTTATAGACTGGTATCCTGATCCATCACCCCATATTGTCACTATGGACCTGATTGTTATTTTGTGCTGAACCAAAGAGTTCAGGCTCTTCAGTTTTTCAGAGAGAAGGTTATAATGGACAGCATGTTGGCCCTATGATTATCATCAAAAGGTACAGAGGCCACGTTTTCAACAACAGAAATGCACTAACGAGTTGTGGTGTTGCTATAGGATGCTTCATAAGAAAATGGGGTAAGAACAGGCAACTCCCTGAGAGACCAGTTTGGATCTCTAGAACCGTAGCATTTGCTCCCCTCCAGTTTACAGGCAAGTAAATCCTTTCTTTGCTCAAAGCAATAAAACTTTTTGTATTAATAACACTGAATTTTCATCTGTCTCCACTGAAGGAGCTGGTGGAGCAGTGGTGCATGTTCTGGCACCTGGATATAGTAACAGCACAGGTATCTGGGTGTCTTGGTGGGTTGCAGCCCTCTTGTGCTTTAGCACAGGTTCACCATGGAATCTGCGAGTAGAGAAAAAGGAGAGAGTTCCTGCAGAGAAGATGCCTTCAGCTGTCCAGCTGCACTGGGAAGTGTCTGCTGAAGATGTACAGCACTGGCACTCCCTCTGGTTTCTTGGCGCAGGGAAGCTGTGGTTTGGGTCTGAGAATTTTACTTCCCCAAGGGAGATCTAGCCTAAGACTGACAAGTCAGAGGTACTTTGGCGTTAAGTCTGGGGTGAGACCCCCATATATCAAACTTCAGCTTGGGCAGGGGGTTGAGTTTAGCTGCAGACAAGGGTTCCTGAGCTGCTCCCAGCACCCATCCAGAGTGGGCCACCTCTATGCGTTGGACAGAGTGATGGAGTTGAAGTAGCTCAGCAAGTCCTCCATGGTGAAGTCCATGGCAATCCCTGACCCTGCATAACAGCGCTGGATGAGATCCTCAAACTCTTGGTACTGGCGTATGAACTCCTGCTCCATAGCGTGCCACACCACCTAAGGAAAGACAGACCATCAGCTCCCTTTGTCAGCCTGTGACAGCTACACCTGCTTTGCAGTCTCCAACCCTGCAAAACGTCATAGCATGACTCCCAAATCACACTCCAGTTACCGGCAGAAGATTTTCCTCTGGTGAGAGATACTTGTGGATTTTCCTGTAGAGAGTCCCAAGGGCTTTTTTTACTTCCTTGCCAGGGTATTTTTCAATGACCTTCCTCAGCTCTTGCTTGCTGTAGGCCAGCTGAAAGCTGACCTCTTCTTCTTTCACCCCTTGAGCCACGCGGGCTTTCACCCCTTCAAAGAAGTGCTGGAAAGGCAAAGAGACATTCACTGATGAGCTGCCCGAAGGCAGACGCCTGTCTCAGGGCTGAAACCTGACCTCTTTCCTCAGTTCCCTTCCCACGTCTAATTCAGTGGAAATGAAATATTGGAGATTGTTTATCCTCCAGGACAGCAGGGAGTTCATCTGTCCTCTCCCCTCCCTGCTTGGCAAGCAGCATCTCTAAGGGTTGCAATACCAAGGAGCAATGGGACTGCTGGAAAAACCACCCGTGTTCCTTGGTGCTTCATACAGCTTTGCTCGCTACAGAGGGTTTGGAGCCAGAGGTGGGATTAGGGGATCCCAGAAGCTGCAGGAGTGTAAAGCAAAACTCAGCTTTTCTCAGTTCTTCCAGGACAGTGCATGAAAGCAGAAAAGGCTGTTCTGTAGGGAGGAGTTTCAAAAGGAGCACACGTCCCACCCCAAGCATGGCTATTGCTTGGGATCCCAGGGCTATGCCAACCCCAAGGGCTACAAACCTCAGCTAGCTTTCACAAACGTTCCAGGATCAGTGTAGCTCCACAAAAACTCAATGCTGACAAATCTTTTCTAGTGGTGGATTCCCCATCATTGGACATTTTTAAGATTCAGCTCAACAGGGTGCTGGGACATCTTGTCTAGACTGTGCTTTTGCTAAGAAAGGTCAGACCAGATGATCCTTGAGGTCCCTTCCAACCTGGTATTCTGTGATTCTGTGAAATATTTTTTTTCTCTGTGAGTTTTTCAGATACAGAATCTGTTAGGCTGGAAGGGAACTAGGAGGTGTCTAGTTCAATTCCTGCTCAAAGCAAGTTCAACACTGAATTCAAGTGAGGGTATCTGGGGCGTTTCCCAAAGTAGGTCTTAAAAACCCTCAAGGATAGAGACTGTGCAACCTCTCTGGACAGCCTGTTTCAATGCTTTATTATCCTTACAGTAATTTTTTTCTTCTATCCAGCTGGAACCTTCCTTTTTACATTTTCTGACTGTTGTCACCCATCATCCTGCTGTGCACCTCAGTCATCTTCTAGGGAAGGTGGCTACTACTTCAACCCTTGAAATTGTTTCTTCTCCAGGGTGAGCAAGCCCAGCTCCTTCAGCCTCTCCTCACCATCTTGGTGGCCCTCCACTGGCCTTGCTCCAGTTTACCAACACCTCTTGTCACAGGTGGATGTGACATACGTCTCTATCTCTCTCTTCCACAGCTGGACATGGTAGTCTACATCTGGTCTAATGAAGGCCCAAAAAAGGGAATAATCGCTTCCTTCAACCTACCGCCTACTCCCCTGTTCATACAGCCCAGTAATCCGCTTGCTGTCTTGGGTACATCCACTGCGTTCTTGATGGGGAGAAATACCCTAAATGCTAAGGATTTTCAGGGGGAAAGAGGTTCCGAAATGTACAAGCTGTTTCCAAAACCAGAAATGGGCTCCTACATTACTTTGGGCCCTCTGCAACTTCTCTCGATGTTAGTGAGTTGTGCTCAGACCTGAAGAGCTATGTGGTCTGCTAGAGGAGGCCACGTCAGGACTCGGGAAGTCCCTGAGCAGAATGCAATCCAAGTACCTTCATCTGCTACTCACTTTGCTTTGCTGTGAGCAACGAAACGACACTTTCCCTCACAGAGGAAGGGTTTGAAGCCATTAACATAGCAGGGCTGCAGGTAGCATGAGACACCGAGCCCATCTTCCAGTCAAACCTACAAGGTGTTTGACAGCAAAGACTGGAAACAAATTGAAAGTAACGGGCCCTATAAATAATTCAAGCTGATCTCAGCCTGCGAGACATTTTAGGCCAGTGAGGAGAGAGAAGGAGCAGAGCGAGGAGGGGTCTCGGGAGCAGCCGTCGTCTCTGGGAGGAAGGGGGATGCCTGTTTGAGTTAGCAAAGCCCGATGCTCTTAGCTCAGCTAACGAAGCAGCCGCTTGGGGAGCGTGAAGCTGTGTTAGACTTATTAGTCCAGGCAGCCGTGTAAAAAGAAACCAGCATCTGCCAGGCGCAGGCACGCAACCCGGAGCGGGGGTCTCCGAACGGGTCCTCGCGCCGCCGGACGGAGGCTGCGGTGCAGAGCCGGTACCGGCACCCGACACCGCGAGCCCTGCGCTCCCTGGGGTGCTGCTGCACGGTGCAACCAGCCACTAGAGGAGGAGTGAGAACACTGGGGACGTGGTGGCGACACAATAATGTAATCCCAGGCTGGATTTGGAGGGGGCGATTTGAACACCAGTTAATTCACAGTTGCCCTTTGAGGCCCGGGCAAGGCTCGGTTTATCCTGTACTCACATTGAGCTTCTCCAGTGGCTGGCCCAGGTACTCGATGACATATTTCTCCATGTGCTCACTATACCTTTGCTTGGCTTCTCTCTTCTTGCCCTCCAGGCAGCAGATCTTTTTTTGGCACAGGAAGCAGTGAATGTGGTGGAAATTTTCCATCATGACCATATCTGTGTTCACCTTCAGGTTTGCTGAGGGCAGACTGTTGACTTAAAAGAAAGGAACAAATCAGGTGTGGGGAGAAGGCCCTGCCAGCTGGGTCAGGAGGGACATGAGATGCAGACACCATCACCGGTGGAGAGTTTAACCAAGAGCATCATAGAATTACTTGGGTTGGAAGAGACCTTCCAGATCATCGAGTCCAACCATAACCTACACTACCAAAACCACCCCTAACCCATGTCCCTCAGCACCACGTCTGCCCGGCTTTTAAATACCTCCAGGGACGGTGATTCCACCACCTCCCTGGGCAGCCTGTTCCAATGCCTGAGAACCCTTTCCGTAAAGAATTTTTTTCTAATACCCAATCTAAACCTCCCCTGGCACAACTTGAGGCCATTTCCTCTTGTCCTGTCGCTTGTTACTTGGGAGAAGAGACTGACCCCCACCCTGCTACAACCTCCTTTCAGGTAGTTGTAGAGAGTGATAAGGTCTCCCTTCAACCTTCTCTTCTCCAGGCTGAACAATCCCAACTCTCTCAGCTGCTCCTCATAAGACTTGTTCTCCAGACCCCTCACCAGCTTCGTTGCCTGGGTTGTTCAGCTCTTCGACCACCTCGCCTTGCAGAGCTTTGGGGTCGTGACATTTGGTTTACCGAAAAGGCTGCAGAGGCATCCAAGCCCAGCCCTGTCCAAATCTGTGTGTGACCCAGGTGCACATCGGAGCAGCATGCCGGCGCGGCACAGGCTCAGCCTGCCGAGCGGAGGCATGGCTCGCCGAGCGGACGCACGGATCAGCCGCTCGCCAGCCTCTTGCCAGCCGGTCTGGAGAGGGCGAGAGCGTGAGGAGGTCATTGTGCGCGTGGAACAGAGGGGACTGTGCTCACTCATGGCCATAAACAGGTCGTCAGGCTGTCCCATTTGAACCATCCTCCACTACCAGAGGGAGTAACACTCTCTAACACAAATACCGACCCCTGTTCATTAGCTTGATTTGCTACCTCACCTGCTTCACCCTAAACACTGCTGGAGCCTGGGAGGGGCTGTGTTCATGGATTTATGAGCTGCTCTTTGGTGGCTCAGCCTAGGGTCATCTGCAGGTGGGAGCTGCCCCTCTCCACCACCTCGTGGTCTGTGGTTCAGGAGCTTGGAGCTGTCACTTCTGCAGCCCCTCAGGTCCTCTCCAGGCTGTGAAGCGGGGTGTCTCCACTGGGTGCCAGCTGGGACAACCCAAGGTTCTGCTGCAAGCTACTTGCCTTGTCCTCCCAACCCCTCTCTCCCTACCAGTACACCTGGGTGTTTCGGGGGGAGCTGCTCTTTGGCTGCTGCTGCTCCCAAGACCTCTGCACTTGTAAGAAGACGAGTCTGATCTCGTGAGGAGCTGCTCCCTCCGTAGCGGGAAAGGAGAAGTTGACATTAGGTTCAAGGCTAAGCACACGTGTCTCAGCCCTGTCACAACTGAATTTGGCTGATGCTCCCAGGATCTTGCTCAGCGAAGGCAGTTCCAGCCCCAGGCAGCGCCCAGGAGGGAGGTAGCCTGCACGGACCCTGCTCTGGTGGCTCAGCTGATTACTACTGACTCCTAAAGCTGCAGGTGCACATTTGCCTGAGCGATGCATCCAGCCACCAGCCTTTGTACTCACTGCTGCTGAAGACGCTGCCGGCCAGCCTGAGATGTGCTTTGTCCAACTCCCCTCTCCGCCGAGCTGTCTTGAACACCTCCTCCGAGAAGTCCACGAACTCCTCAAAGCGGCTCACGGAGGGCAGGATCCCACCTTTCATCTTGCTGGGTGTCTTTGCCTCCTCGAGCTCTTTGCACAAGGTGCCCTGGCAACAGCACACAAGACACAGCACTCTCAGATCTGATGTGACCCCAGCCTCATTTTATGGCGCGCTAAGGCCATAAAACAAGCGATGTAATCAGTCGTGTGTACCACTTCCTTCATTAGAGTGTCTTCTTTGGGAAGACATGTGAGCTTTCTTGGTTGCGGCTGGACGTGAAGCTGCACTAGCTGCTCTCCAGGACTTGGTGTACCTGCTCTCCCAGGCTATGTGGTTCTTTGCTCAGACAGCGTGCTGCAATCTCCCCACGCGGCCACCCACCGCTCCGAGGGCAGAGGTGTTCACCACCGCCATTTCTTGCCCTTCTCAGGCTGGTTTACGAGCAGGCTTGCTGCTCCAGGTCTTGGGAAAACACAGTTTGATGTCAATACGTGGCTTCCCTCGACCTCAGGGGACTCAAGGCCAGGTTCCTTGACTAATTCTGATGGGTTCTCAACACCACCACCCCCCACTCCCTTCCCTTCTGCTTGGTCCTGGCGTATGCCCTGCTGTGCCAGCAGGAGAACAGGAGAGCTTGGCTCCAACCATCTGACATGCTGCTGTCACTCCCACAGCCTCCCAGTACTCCGTATGGGGGAAAGCCCTTTGGTTTGACCATCCTGGCAAAAGGAGGCACAGATGGCACCTAGGTGTGTTGTCTCCCACCTCCCTCACACAGATGCAATTGTTGATGCAATCAGAGTCTTGTCCTCCCAAACCAGAAGAGCCAAATCCCTGCCTGATACAAACCAGTACTGTATTAAATGAAGATCATGTTAGAAGTCAGATCATGTTAGAACCTGGTGGATCACTCAGGTCTACTTGGCCTTACTCCTACTGACACTCACAATGCATTTGTTGAAGCTGCTCTTGGCCAGGAGCAGCATGTTGCCCAGGATGGTGTTGAGGAAGGATGAGGGAGGAGCTGAGGAAGAGCCCCACATCTCAAAGACGGAGTCATTCAAGGTAACCAGGACCTGCAAGCAGCCAAATGGGTGGACCTTATTGCAGACATCTAGAAATCCTCTCAGCTCCGCTTCCAGGCAACTGAAGATCTCGCTCAGCATCCGGGTCGTAGGGTCTTCTAGTCTTAAAAGAAAAAAAAAAAAAAAAAGCAGGTAAGCAATGAAACGGGGAGGGGCAGTGGCCCTGTGGGCAGCTGCAGAGGCAAGGGCAAGGCTAAAGAAAGAATGAAAGCCTTCTGTATCGCAGCAGAACCTGTTCATGCTTGGGTCTTCCTACTCTTCACCATCTCTGCTGGTGGGAGGGCATTGAAATGTCCTGTTTTGCCAACCAACTGAAAAATTTCAGTGTTTCTGTGCTGACATTTTTTGTAAATTTCTGTTCCATAGTACATTTTCATGTTATGACATTGCTAATAAGGAAATAAAGCCTATCAAAACATCGGGTTTTCCGTGAAACACAGACCACGCTTCCTGACCCACCCTGCAGCAAAGCCGCTGTGCTGAGGAGAGGCAGAACCAGAAGGCTCAGCTCAGCTTCTCTGCGTGCCTACTATGATGCCTCCTGGCTTTTTGCTCTCCAGGGTTTGCAAACCTGAGACCACTTAGCAGGCATCAGGATGGCCAAGAGTGGAAAAAAAAAAATCCCTCCATCAGTTGGTCAGGCAGGTCCTGTAGGACGCTCCAGCCGTGCCCTGTCAGAGCAGCCAGCTGTACCACATCACCCACGTACTGGCTCCAAGGCTTGCTGCAAGGAGGGTCCTCTGGAGATGCCGTGCTCTCTCCTCCCTTAGTGGAAGATGCCTGAAAGAAAGAATGGGGTGGAAATTACGATTTGTCCGCCCTCCCTCAGAGAGGAAAACTTGAGGTCTGGGTTTCATTTCTGCTGCCTCATATTGCAGTCCTGTCTTTAATGCTCAGAGATCCTGGGATTTTGCTGGACCCATCAATTAAGTTCAATTCTCCTCTGTCATCAGGAGGTCTTGAGCTTCCCCACTGCTGACACCACTGACAGCTGCTGGAGGACAAGAGCCCAGGAGAGCTCAGGCATCTGATAGAGGTGGGCAGCCTCCCCGCTGTGCCTGCTTAGGCTTGTGCCAAGCTGGAGGGAGGACTGGCTAACAGGACTGGAGAGGACACCGTCCTCGCGCTTACCTCCAGCACCTGCGGCTCTGCAGCGTCCTGGCTCAGCTGGAAGAATTTCTCGATGAACTGCTGCTCCTCAGTGCAAAGGGGTTGCAGCTCTCTCAGCACCTGCTCCAACATCTGCTTAGAAACCATCGGGCACGTTAGAAAACCTTTCCAGCACGCGCTGAGGACACCAGAGCAGATGTCCATGTCCACCTGAAGTGACATCTAGGCCAGGTCAGCAGTACAGAACACCTCTGCTTCTGCTCCAGGTTCGCAGCACTAGAGAAAGGACCATGGGGTGGGTTGCAGCACTGGCACAGCCCCCATGGAACACACGAACCCTTTGGAAAACCTCAGCTCCTTACCTTGGTGATGTTGCCTTTGTCTGGTGTGTCCTCCTGGCCTTCTCTGCTCCCAGGGAAACTCCATCGGGACTGCTGTCTGCTCCCCATCGCCATCGGCTTCTCTAAGCTTTCCTGAAGACCTGCAGGGTATGTCAGTAGGTGGTTAGCCATCTCCATCCCTCGTGGCCTCTCCAGCTCCTTTGATCATTTTAACAGATTTAAATGTCTCTTTTATGTCTGATCTCATGCGTGAATTGGCCTTTTCCTGTTGGATTCGGTTATACAGGGGATGCTGGTTTTGCTCTCATTTTTTTAATCTGCCTTCTCTCTCTTTTTCTCTCTGTTTTTATCTGTTTCTCTGTCTTTTTCATTACCCTTTTTTATTTCGCTGTCTGTGATGCTTACCCCTTTGCTATTTAGTGCTTAGTACTATCTCTTGAGGACTGGGGAGGGAAAAATCCTAGGGGATAAGAGCATAAACCAGCAGAAATGTTTCAGGAAAAACATTTGTTGCTCAGTTTTGATGGTAAATTGCTATAAAATAATATTGAGACAGGAGGGGAGGGCTGGCTTTTTTTTCAAAAACTAGCTTTTTAAAATTATAAACATTCACCTGGAAATTAATATACTTTTCAAACATTACCGGTTTTTACCACAGTGTTTTCACTGGGTGCTTGGCTTAAGTGGAAAAAACCCCTTTGAAATGTGCATTAAAAAAATACTATTATACTCACTAAAAGAAATCAGTGGGGAAACATCCATATTATTTTCTAATTAATTCTTGAAGTTGGTATCATTCCACTAACCTCAGAGGTCCCCGTTGAGTCAGGCCAGCTCTCCATTTCTCATAACATCCAAAACACTCTTGTTCAAGCCACTACCTGCAGGGCTTTTACCTTTGGAAAGGATTTGTGAGATGCCCGGCATGCTGAGCAGGGAAGAGAGCTGACAGACAGCCCTGCTCGTGACCTGAGCCTCGCTAAAACCGTGGAGACAATTAATAAGCTGCTTCATAATATTTTTTCCCATCCCTATGCAATGGGTGATAATTTCATTTGCTTGGAAGTGGCAAAAGCAGGAAAAAAAAATCTCCCCACAGCAAACAAGAAAGAACTTTATGAGCTTGTAAATTTTAGTGTGGAAAAGGGAACGGGAAAATGAGAAGAAAAGACTTAATTATTGGCTCACAATTAATTATAAACAGCTTGGGGTTTGCCTTCTAATCTCTCCCATAATACTGAAACACGGCAATAAATCATCAGGTGGTGTATTTAGAAGCAATCAACATAAATAGTCTTTTATGAGGGCAGGGAATCAACCCTAAAAACCCACTGCCGCGGTAATCAGTAGGAAGAAAGCGGCACAGAGAGCTAGCATGAGCCTGGGACGTTTGAACGCGGGGATGAGGGATGTTACCAGGCAGGTGTCCTTGCAGCCTGGGCTTTCATCCATGCAGCGGCTCACCCCAAGGAGCAGCTGAAACATCAGGAAAGACCTTGGATGAGGCTCCTGCAGAACTTCATCAAAGCCGAACCTTCCCTGCAGAACCAACCAATTTTGCAGAAAATATTTCATCGGGAGTCTCCGAAGGTCCCCAGGAGCTGGGAGAGGCCGTGCTGGGTTTCAGTGCCCGTTGCTGCCAAGCTCCTTCAGCAGCAGGACGCGTGCATCCATCGCCAGGGTGCTGCTGATGGCTCAGCCAGGAAGCCGCCAACGCCTCCGGAGGGAGGTGACGCCCTCCCTCCTGCTTTGTCCCCAGGGTCTCTGAGGGCAGGCAGGTGAATCTCAGTTGGTGGCACCCCAAACCCCAGGGAAGGTGCCTTTCTGCAGCTGGCAGAAGCTCCACAGATAGTTTTCTAAAAATTCCCACCCTTACTAACTGCTCTCTACAGCGACGTGGTTTGTAGTTTCAACGCGCGTCTCACCTTAATGATGGGCTGAGCATCCCCAACCACTCCTGGAGCTTCCTACCTGTCCCAGACCTCTCCTCACCCCAGGGAGCAGAGCACACTCAGCACCGGCCAAGCTCATCTCATCTCGACCTGCCCACGGGGACAACACCAGCAACGGGCTGGTGACGTACAACAGCGCAGTAGCAGGAGCGGAGCCCTCCAGGTGTCCTTCTGTCACTGCGGTGGGTTTCACAGGCACCGGATTTTCTCCCGGGCTTTTCATTACTCCCGTTTGGTGGGACTCACACAGGCATTAAAGATGGACAAAGCACATTTACCAAAAGGGGATCAGGCAGACTGGCTGCAAGACGTGCCCTACGCTATCTTTTCTTTTAGTTAATAAGTCCGTTTTCATGAAGGGCCTCCTTAATCGCCACCTCTGCCCCTGCAACGTCCCCTGTTTTAATGGTTTTCCGAGCAGACCCAGCTGTGCTCTCAGAGGAGACAACCTTGGGCCTTTTTATTTTCTATCGCCCAGCGGAATTAAAGTCCCTTGCTCAGAGCCCATCAATCACTTCGGAAATGGGAACCAGGGCCTCTTTATCCGATACACAATCTTTGTTATTTCCTTCTGTTTAAATAAAAGCAATCACCTTTCTTCAGGAAATGGTGCTTGATAACATTATCTTATAAACCACAAATGGGAGTTTGCTTCCCCGCTGCTCATTCCCCAGGCTTGCTTGCTGCCAGTACGTTCATTACCTCTTATCAGGAATTCCTATTTTTAAGCGAGAAAGAGCACGTTTCCCCAGGAAACGCTGTGTCCAGGCATGGAGGAGGGTGGTGTGCGAGAGGAACATTATCTCCTTTTTTTTAGCTATTTTTCTAGCCCATGTGGCAGGTGAGGCAAACCATACGTCCTCCCTGCCGGGCTGAGTGCAGGAGTCGCATGGTGAGCCGGTCCCAGGATGAGTGAGGCATAAAACACCTGGAAACTGGAAGAAAATTGGTCCTGACTGGAATATCTCATTACAGCGACTGCTTTACGGGTGCGCACACCCCTTCTCCCATGCAGGGTGGGCAGCGGTGGACATCTACAAGGACAGGACCCAGCGCCGGCTGTGTGGCAGCGCAGGGATGGCGAAAGCACGCGAGCCCTGAAGAGCCACGTGAGCCGGCCGTGTCCTGTCCCAAGATGTTATTGCTGGGTCTGACAGCAACCTGGAGAGCTTTCCCCAGGCACTGCATCTCTGGCGAGCTGGAAAAGAAGCACAGGAACGGTGCTGTCTTCTGCTTGGGGTCCTCCACCTGGGCCAAGACACCCTCACCAGATGTGGCCACCAGCCCATCGCTGTCTGCTTGACCGGTGGTGTCCTCCCTGGTGCCCGGATCCCAGGAGCATTCCAAGGGTGGGTAGCCCAGATACAACCAGCGACACCTCGAGTGCTCCAGCACTGCTGGGTCCCTGGCAGCTCCAAGGAGGGACGAGAACATTCAGGGTGACGACATGTGTTGTAACAGCCCTGTGGGAGAAGTGTCTTCCTTTCCAGTTCTTCTGAAGTGCTACCCTTTTTCAGAAAGTCGGTTTCTCAGTATTATCCTAAAATTATTATTACCATCTCATTTTATTTTCCTGTTATCTTCTGGCTTTTCTGCCTCCTCCGGCATCAGTGTGAGCTTGTGGCAACAAGTACGACAGGTTAACGGCATTACGCACAAATGATTTCCTATCATCTCTTTCAGTGTGTCCCTTTGGTTTAATTGCCTGTTACCTTGTTTTTAAATTACAAGAGAGTAATAATGTCCTACTGACTTTCCCTATACAACTTAATTTTTCACCCTTTTTATCATGTCACTACTTTTCTGCTGGAACTAGCAGAGAGATTTTGCTTTTTCCTCTCTTGGCCCCACAGTGTGACAGAGCGTTCTGGCATGGAAAAAACAAGTTTCCGGTGACTATAAAGATTTTTCCTGGAGGTGTTTGCTTTCTCCCTTTCCAGCACAATTTCAAAAAGGAACATTTTCATTAAGGATTAGTATCTGAGCTTCTACTGTCTCTTTCTTCCTTCAAAGGGGATAAACTTTTGAAAGTGACAAGTAGTGGGGAGAAAAAGCCCAAGTGTTTTTCCTTTCCCCTCCTCTTTGTTCCAGTAGCGAAAAGGATATTTAGGTGAAAATTTCCTTCTTTCTCTTCAGGATTTGCGTGCTCCGCTGTCGGTGCACGTACACCACCCATCCCGGTTTGGTCCCATGGTCTTGAGGGTCCCTGTTTTCCTGGAACGTGTCTTTCCCCGGGAACATGGCACTGGAAGGGGTGGTGGGTATGTTGAGACGCAGCTGTGATGCACACCCAAAAACGGGAGCTGAGAGCCGCTCCTGTGTCCCTCTGCAGACACAGCCACCAGCGTCTGGGCGCCGCAGCCAGCTGCTGTTGGCTCACCCTGGACTGGGATTGAGTGGGGCAGCACTGGAAGCGCAGCGAGGGGGCGAGCGGAGCCTTCGCCTCTGCCGGGTGGGAGCTGCCACAGCTGCTGGGATGCAGGACGATGCGATGCCGGCTGCTCCCAGCCGGAGGGACGCAGGGCCACCCGACAGCCGCAGAACCTGGGATGCGGAGGAACCTTCTTCTGCCACCCCAGCAGGGCAAAAGCTTCCGGCAGCAGCACAGTCCTATTCCCACTCTTGTGCAAGTCGCTGCTAACGGAGGCTCTCTCTGTCCCTGCTTGAGACTCACCAGGTTCTTCTCAGACCCACAGAGCAGGGAGGGGACTACAGCAAACCCCCAGATATCAGCTCTTCCCTTTATGGCCAGTTCCGAAACGGAGAGGAAGGGCCCTAGAGGGCTACAGCCGCGGGAATCACGTGTGATGGTCTGATCCTGCAGCCTGGTGAGCTTCAGAGTAGCTCCCCCCAGCTCCCCATAGCCCCAGGCTCCCTAACTATGCCTCGTATCCCACAGGAACGGCACAGACTTCACCCCAGAAGGCACAGGATGGGCAAATAGCAGGGCAGCTGGGTTGGACAGGAGCTATGGGTCTGATCTCCGCTGTGGGGCCAGCACGGCCCCTGCAGGGAAGCAGAGCCCTCAGCCAGCATCCTTCAGCCACCGGCCCCGTTTCCTCCCCTCGGCTTCGTCCTCTGGCGCCGGGATCTGGACACAAGTGATGAAGTAGGTGCAGAGCTGGAAGGAGCCGAGCTAGCACTCTGATAGACTAAACACACCATGGGAAGTGGTTTTTGACATTCAAGCAGGGCCAAGCTGGCATGGAACTTTCCATTACAGGGCTTTGTTTTGCTGAAGGAAAATGTGACTTCTGCGCAATCAAAAACTTCCAGAGGAGAGAGATCAGTTTCTCTTTTTATCTTCAGAAACACCTGACTGGAATATTTTGAGTCAGATGCAGCGATTTCTGTCGAAATGATCACCTAGGGACAACAGAGCCCCACAGTCAGCTCACTGTGAAATCATTCTGCTCTCACAAATATTGCTATGAATACACTCGTGTCATCAGGGACGGGCCTGGTGCCATCTCTTTACGGGAAAAAGAGTGCCTGAGGAGTCCGCGACCAGCGCCGCTTGCATGGAATAGGGACCAGCCATGAGCCAGGCGGTCCCACGTCCCCCTCTCCTACGGCTCCTGGGGACACCATCTCTGCCACCCGTGCGTCATTTCTGAGTCCTGCAAAGGGATGGTGCGCAGAAGCTACAGCTCTGAGAAGCAGCTAAATAAAACTGGATCATAGACAGAGCCACGGCGCACACAAACACCGCCTGGTGTAAGGCAGAGCCACCATTGTCACGGACAGACACGTACAGCTGCACAGCCACAGAGGAGAAACAGACTCGTGGCACGGAATGTGGGGAAGACACCTGAGATAGAGGATGGTTGCCACGTTCCCCGCTTGCAAATAAATCACTGCGCAGCAGCACAAAAGTCATATTAGTAAATCACTCACTTCCTTTTCTTCTTCCTAACAAGAAGGTTTTGGCTTGTTCAAAAAAGGCTTTGATTTCCCGGTCATAGAGTCTGCTGAGGTTCTGGGCATAGACCTGGGAAGACAAAACAGACACAGAAGTTCTTGGTGTATCTCATCTCCCCAGGAACAGTACCAAATTCATAGCTTTCTCTTCAGCTGCCCACTTAGAGTCAGTAGATGGCAACTGAAATAGATCATTGGCTTTGGTGTGCACGCCCTTCGGAAAGGCAAAAAACAGCATGAAAAATAGAAACCAAACCTCAGTGATATGAAAAGTACCATCTCTGTTTCTTAACATCAACCCTATTAACAGCAAAGGTCAAGGTCTTTAGGATGCCCCTTCCCTAGAACCCTTTAAATAAAGCAGCGGTGAGTAAAATGCAAGCTTGACCACATACATTTCATGCTTATCGCTCTCACGCAGCAGAGAAATGGCTGGGTGAGAGCAAAATGACCAAATTTTAACATTTCAGACTCTGTCCTTCAACACAACGTCCGCCACCAAGTCCCAGAATGCTTTCGGTCAAGCACAGACGTCCAACATCGTGTGGCCGAGTTGGCCAGACACTGTTCCAGAAGGGTCAAATGCTGGAAGCTCGTGGGTGGTGTGGGTGTGGTGAAACCAAGCTCCCACCGCAAATTAACCACTTTGAGTAACCTGTTCTTGGCGGAGGATTTGCAGTATCTGTTCAGGATTTCAGCCATACCTTGGGGAGATCATAGAACAGGACTGGGTTGGCGGTCCTCAGCCAGGCCATGAGCGGGGTGTAGGGCACCAGCTCCTCGTGGTGGAGACCATGGCTTGGTGCAGACAGCTTGTCAATGGGCTGACCAAGAGCAGGGACCTGAGCGTTACCCTAAAGCAATGGAAACAGCAGAAAGAGTCAAACAAAACAACCTTGAAAGGCTCTGGGAAATAATTGCTTTGTAATTGCCCTTGAATTTCCGGTTCTGAATGTGTTTGAGAAGCAAATGTAAAGGGTGAAGCAGAGCATGGACACCTTGAACTCTAGTTTTAATCCCCTGTCGTGGGAACAATTCTGAGCCCAGAGGAATGAGTTGGCCCATCAGCAACACATGGGATGCTCCAGCTCCAGCTGAGCACGGCCATCAGGAGCAGACACAGGAGAAAATCTCATTGTTCTGGGATATGCTGGAAGCTGTCCCTGCACACACTGGGAGGTAGGTGTGCCTCTGGGGGGGGGATGCAATGGAGAGGACGGATGCTGCCCAGTCGATGCAGCCCCGTGCTGGGACACTGCACCCACAGACTCCGAGTCACGTAGGTGGGCTGGGAGCTCAGCAGGATCAGAGCAGGTCCCGGTGGAGCAGCTCGCTCAGGGATGTGTCCGGTCAAGGTCTGAAAATCTCCAAGGACGGAGATCCCACAGTTTGCCCCCCCAGTCCCTGCCAGTCACATCCCTTCCCACAGTCAACGGTTGAAAGTAAACGCTAAAGATTTAAGGATATAATGCTAAGGATTTGGGAGTAGCTCCTCTTCTCTTCATGAAATGAAATCTGGAAGAGTAACATTTTCCTTTCAGATTTCTCCCCACCTGTCTCTCCCTATGGTGTCTCCACCAGATCTTTCAAATCGCAAGAGGAGCACTTGAAAATGTTAATCAAAGGATCAAGGGATTGGCTTTTATCCTGGCATTTTATGTTACAAACAGACGAACAACCACCACCACCACCCCCAAAATAAAAGAAAACCTAAAGCAAAAATCTTCAGTTTAAACGCTTTTTCACACGACCAGAGGATTAATGACCGTCACAGGAGGGAACCTGATAGACACAGAATTGTGCTGGATTTCTCCGGCGTGCCTGCAAAACTAACCACCAGGCTGGGGGGCAGCAGCAGGGTGAAGGCATCTGGGAAGACACTTTTGGAGAATCCTCTTACGGTGGCATCCCCTATGCTGCTGGTAGTATTTTATCAGAATATTCAAATCTCCCAGGATTTTCAACTGCCACGAGAAGAGCAAAGCCCACCTGCATCTTGAAGATGTTCGTTATATGGCGGATGAAAGAGTTTTCAAAGTTCTGCTTGAGCGTTTCAAACACGATCAGCTGCTCAGCCACAGACTGCAGTTTCCGGTAACCTTGAGAAAAAAAAAAGGAAAAAAAAAGAAAAATAGAATATGGCAGTTAGGAGCGACACGGGCTGCGGCAGCTGCAGGCCAATGTCACTCATCATGCTGGCAAATAAAACAGATCTTCAAGGAGCAAGTTCTGGGATAAATACTACCACCCAAAAGCCAACAAGAGGAAAAGGATATTCTGTGGTACCAAGGGAATACAGAGAGGGAGGGAGTTTAAATTAAAAAATAATAATAATAATTGCAAAGCATCCATCCATCTGTCCATGGCCAAGGACGAACGCCCAGTCTCTTCACAAGAAAAGCATTGGGCTTCATGCCAGAATCAAATCCCTGCGCACCCCCAGGTCTCCAACAGCACCCCCAGGGGATACTGCTACAACAAGTTATCATTTTTCCATTCTCAAGTACAGGCGACTGGGTTGCCCCAAGAGACCGCAATTCCTAAACCTGTCTTTCCACCAGCTCCTTTCTGAGCTACAAGAGGCATCGTACACCGGTGGCAGACAACGGTGCCTTGTGCCCAGGTATTTAGAGGAATTATACAGGTGTTTGCCATAAGTTTGCCTCAACTTTACTGTCAACCAGACCAGCCAGTGCCTGGTCCAGCAGGAGGTGCCTGCAGAGGTGCTGGTGGTGTGTGGATGCCCCAGCTTGGATGTTTTCAGCATGGATTGGATTTCTCTGGGAATGGAGCAAATCCCCACACACACACCTCCTCCTCCTTTCCCTCCCAGCTACTTTTCTCCATGGACATTCAGGGATAATGTTCCGCTGGCTTTCCCAGCCCTGCTTGACTGCGCTTCTAGGCGAAGCTGCTGAAGACTTTGAAAGCTTCAGCAACATCTCCAGAAGAAAAACAACCCCACAAGCCTGTTTCCCCAGCTCCCAGCTCCGGGTGTGCCGTAGGGAAACAGCGTTTGTAGCTCTGCACCTTACACCCCAGGTACCCCCAGGTCCATGCTGCTGCTCTGCTTCCCAAACACATGCCTGCCTTCTGTTTCCTTCCTCCTTTGCCCAGGCAGCCTGCAGGGCTAATTCCCAGGAACACCTTCTCCAGCTTCAGGGGTTCAGGGTCACCTGCAGAGGCTGGGCAGCATGGAACGGTGCTGGGCGCGCAGCACCGGTTGTGGACGAGCCGGTGGCTCTGCTGCCTGCAGACATAAATCTCTGCTCTCTACTCACCGGGCTGGATCTGGACGTTCATGCAGCCCAACAAAGCCTCTGCTGCAGCAACGCAGGCTTTCACTCCGCAGGGGCTGGAAAGATCCGCCCGGCTCAAGGCATCGCGGTGTTCCCTGCTGAGGTCGAGGTGGGTCTGAAAACAAAGCCAGGAAAGAGCAGGTACAAGCACATCCAGCGTCTCATCCTTTCTCATCCCACCCAGAAGGGTGTTGGCTTGACATAACCAAGTGCTACCTTCAGCTGCCACGCTGTGCGTGTCCACCAAGAAGGCCACGCTGCTCTGTTCCCACCAAACCCCAAAGATCTGCCCAGTAACAACTGCAGCAGTTCTGGAGGAAGCCCTGGCAAACCTCAGCGTGAATTTCCAAAGGGCCAGCACCTCTGGGATCACTACTGGCAGCAGAGCGGTGGCCAGGAGAAAGAAAAAGCAAACTGCGGCTTGAGTTACTCAGAAATTAAAAGGTCAATGGCCCCGAGGTCACTAAGTGGTGGAAGCGAGGATTAGCTGTGCTGTTACAGCACAGTTCTTGCATTTATGGTAGGGTATGTTTGTAAATAATCAGCTTCCCCATATTCCCAGAGCTCATCAAGAGTCTTTCTGCAGGCTGTGCTGACCCCCGCGCCGCTGGCTCTGTGGCCGTGAGGTACTGCAGGGAAAAGCTCCTTATTCCACCATGGATGCTGAGACAGGCTGATGTGCACAAGGTCCACAGCAGATGTTGACTCAACAGTTACGTTACCTTCAAGGATGGGGGGGGGGGGGGGGGGNAGGAGAGAAAAGGAGTGGACAAAATCCCATCAGTGGGAAGCGAAGCACCAGGGCACCTGGACAAATAGCCTCTCCAACAGGGAGAGGGAGTATCAGGGAGAGGGAGTCCCCCGAAAGCTCCTGCCATGTGTAGTTTCCCTCAGGACCCACTGCAAGTCCCCAGCAGTTTCTCCCCATGTGGGGTTATCAGTGCTGATGGCAGCAGGCTTTGACCAGGGGCAGGTGTCTCTAATTGCTCATTAACTAGCGAGCTTGCGTATTCCCAGCTAATGATTATTGGCTACTGAAACGGTTATTATCTGCTAATGAGAGCTGGTTTTCCCTGGTACAAAGATATAAACTGAAAGCTGTCAAGGGAAGGGAGGAAGAAAGCAACTACCCTCAGCCACAGTTGGTTCCCACAGGAAACCCCACAAACCAGGCACTGAATTTGAAGGCATAAGGCTGGGAAGAAGGTCCTAAAGCTGATAGTGGAAGGCAGAGCACGGCATTCCAAGTGAAAGGCTGCAGGGCTGTGTTCGGAAGGTCCTTGGCGTTACATCATTTGAGGCTCATCTTAAAAATGATCATCTTAAAAAGGACTTTCAGAGACACACCCCCCCCCTTACAGCCCTGGGCCACAGTGAGGGTACTGCACATCATGTCTGCTGCTGGTCCACCTGTAGTCCATCCCAGCTGTGTGGCCACCATCATATTCTCAAAACGCCATTTTTGACTCAAATGAGGGACTCAAAAAGTCCCTCATTTCTAGGCCAGAAAAGCTCTGCAGGCTTTCCAGACAGATAACAGTTTTCAGAGTGTTTGAGCTCACTGCAAGTTTTTTTCTAACAGATTCAACCACTGAAGATTTATGTCTTTGCAAATCCACATACCGTGAGGAAGAGGATCTCATCCATCAGCCTTGTCTTGTTGGAAACGATGCGATGTAGCAAGGAGTTCTCCCGGTGGATGTGGTCCATCTGCTGCTTCACGCTTCCCAGTAACTCATCGTAGATCTGCAAGGTCTCCTCCACTCTGGCCACCTCTGCCAGGGCCTCGTCAATGGAGCTCATCAGCTGTGTCACCTGCCTCTCCGAGGAGATGATGGCTCTAAGGTTGGCCTGAGAAATGGAGAAACACAAGGTTTCAGCGCCACCATCTCAGAGTCAAATATCCTGACCTTCTCCCTCCCAAGTCAAAGCAGAGTCCCTGTCATTATAACGTGCCAGATGCAGCTGTCCTGCATCACTACGAGCACAAGGTCAACGTCTTCTCTCTGCTGAACTTGGCTAAACTCCGTACCAGCAGCCATCTGCAAGTCCCAAGTGCCAGGGCAGAAGAAAACCCTTCCCTGAGCAAGGTGTACACACAGAGGACTTTCATCTGCCACAGCAAAAAGGTTCCTGCAGAGTCACTGGCCAGATCCAACCACGAACAAAACACAGTCTTTGTGGGTTTGGAGAGTGTATCGTTCCTCTGGTATATCTGCTGGTATTCCAGTTCTGTGATTCTGCATCACTTTTCCCTCTTTGCACTAGGAAAGTCCCAAGCGGACACTGCACGGAGTCTCCAACCGTCAACCCTGGTGAAGCCCCCTGAGGACCCGGGTGTCCGTTCCACAATATTTGTGAGGAAACACGCCGGTTTCCAGGCACTGGCCGTTTCTGTCTGGCTCTAAGGCATTTCTGTGGAGCGTGGCCATGCCAAGCGCCTGTCACAGCACATTTAGCGCAGCTCCGGGTGCTGCCACTGCTGCCAGGGTGTCACCCAGCTGAGCTGCTCTGGCAGTGGAATTAATAAACAGTTAAATCATGCATGAGACGTGCACATATATATGTCTCTAGTATGGAAACGGAAGGCAGGATTTGCCTAGGGAGATCTCAGGCGTTCGTTTTGACGGGTGGTAGAGACATAACGGCATCTTAATTGCTGCTGACAAGCTCCGCTAGAGATTAACTGCTTCCAAATGTTAATTGTGTTATTTTCAGGGCCTATGTACCACGCGGAATATCAAAGAAAACAATCAATAGACACGGGCCTGGGAGGCATGAGTCTTCCTGACTGCTATTTTTCTCTCCGTTAATAAAGCTCTTAAAGAAGTTTGTCTTTGCTGATATTTCAGTTATCTGAACTCTTTTCCATTAAATGAAGAGGAACAACAGAAGTGCGTGTGCACCCCCCAGCATGGCTCGCTGGTGGGAAATGATAAGAGGAAGAGAGGAAAAGTCTTCTTATCCCAAGTCAGGCTCCTGGGGCTTGGACCTGCCCCGTGCTCCGAACTAGGAAAGTGTCTGACAGCACAGCAGACGCTGGGCATCTACAGGGCATCTACAGCCCCCGAGCCAAGGACTTGCTCTTCTTCAAGCTCCACCTGCATCGCTATCGGGGTAAAGACAAGCCGGCAGCTCCAGCCCCGGAGGTGGTCCGTGCAGGACAAGACGTTGGAGCGGTGCAGAGGCGCTCCCGAAATGTGTGAGAGCCGCCCGGGTGGCTTCGCTCTCACCAGCAAAGCATGGATGACACTCTGCTGTGAGGAATGTAGCGCCGTTTTGGGGAAGAACGGGCTGTGGGGAATGGCTTCAGATGTAGGCAAATTCGCAAAGGATCGGGAGAGATCAGAGGAATGCTCTAGAAAAGCAAAGCCTGATGTCAGAGCGAATCATAGAATCCTAGAATGGTTTAGGTTGGAAGGGACCTTGCAGATCATCGAGTTCCAACCCCCCTGCCATGGGCAGGGACACCTCCCACTAGACCAGGTTGCCCAAGGCCACATCCAGCCTGGCCTTAAACACCTCCAGGGATGGGGCCTCAACCACCTCTCTGGGCAACCTGTTCCAGTGCCTCACCACCCTCAAAGCCAACAATTTCTTCCTCATGTTTAATCTAAAGCTGCCCTCTTCCAGTTTAAAGCCATTCCCCCTCGTCCTGTCACTACTTGCCCTAGTAAAAGGTCCTTCCCCTGCTCTCCTGTAGCCCCTTTAGGTACTGGAAGGACGCGATAAGATCTCCCCGGAGCCTTCTCTTCTCGATGCAGCAAAACACCTCTTTGACAGATGACAGAAACTACCCCAGTGTGAAGCGACGCAGCTTTCCCGCGGGGAGCGCAGCGATGGCAAGGAAGGCAGAGGTGCCACTCGCCAGCAGGATTTATAGAATCATAGAATCACTTGGGTTGGAAGAGACCTTCAAGATCACTGAGTCCAACCATAAACCTATGCCAAACCCACCCCTAACCCATGTCCCTCAGCACCACGTCTGCCTGGCTTTTAAATACCTCCAGGGACGGCGATTCCACCACCTCCCTGGGCAGCCTGTTCCAATGCCTGAGAACCCTTTCGGGAAAGAAGTTTTTCCTAATATCCAACCTAAACCTCCCCTGGCACAACTTGAGGACATTTCCTCTTGTCCTGTCCCCTCTTTGAAGCGGGACTTGCAGATACTCATCTCCAAAAGCCCCAACGATGTTCCTTTTTCCCGGAGCCCCACCATCCCATGCAGGCCAGCACGAGGGAGCAAACGGTGCCGCTCCCGGACTGCTGCTTTCCAGCCGCACGCCGGGGACCCTGCCCGGAGCTTCACATTTTATTAAATGTTCCTCAATTACAGCCATAAACCTCCCGCAAGCCTGTCACCGCCGCGCCTTCAGATTGTCTTATTAGGGCTTAACAGACCCACGGGGGTTTGCCCGGAGCAAAGCATCACCGGTGGCAGTGGCGGGGCAACTGCTGGCCCAGCCGGCTCTCCGGAGAACAGCCGCTCGGGTGAGGGTAATAACTCTCCCGCTGGAAGCGGCACAAAGCTGCCGGGAGCCGCCTGCCTTTCGGCGGGTGCCGGGATCCTGCAAGTACACAGGAATACCAATGTGAAAATCAGAGCGCGTGGCCTCCCAGGTGCCCCGGCTGTGCTTTCCTTCCCTCGGAAGCAGACACGCGCTTTCCCGCTGCCGGCACGGTGTTCCGCAATCCCCAGAAGAGACCGGCGAGCAGAGGGCGATTAGTATTGTAAGAGGAGGACAAGGTGTTACTGCTGGGGCGCACGGAAAAACATTTAAATATATGCATGTGCTAGTCTAACTTGCTGGCATTAATAACACTTAATATCACAGATTAAGCCTTAGAAATAGAAACATCTCATTAATGAGTTTGCATTAGCAGGAAGTGACATTTACTCATCAGAAGGCATTAAAACAATGTATTCGACAGCACCTTTCATCTCAAAGAACTTAACAGAGATTTATTAGCTCCTCTCGTAGGGCATTTTACAGCTGGGGAACAGTCAGAAAGCGCCTGTATGACTTGCCGAGAGCAAGCAGGAGCAGATCTCAGGAGTCTGCTCTTCCAGAGAAACTGCTAAGTTTCCAAGTGTAGTAATTCATGTAGAAATACAAACTGGGAATACAGCAAACACTGGAGCTAAAGGAGGCTGGATTTAGGGTTTGTGGTTTGTTCTATGTTTCAGGCTATTTCCTTTGGCTTATTTTTTCCCCTTTGTTCTTCAGTCACCTACCCACAAAATCCTGGCACCAGATATATTAGCATAAGATAAATGCTCGATGCAGCTATCTCGTTATTTTGCTCCAGCACTCAAAGAAACAAGTTATCCTCTGCAGAAATGCAATAAAATACAGCAACTCTAATAAAGTAAATAAAGCTCCCTAGTCTGAAAATACTGTCTGCCTTCTTCATTAGTTCTCTCTACTACAGTTTATCTTGTACTTTTTATCTCCTTCCAGCTCTTTTTCATTTTTTCCCTCTTTTCTTTCTCCCTAGATGCTGCTTTTCCTCCTGTAGGGATCATTGTTGGCCCTTTCCTTTTTTTCCCAGGCATCCCTGGTTGTCAGACCACCCTCTCTGCTCTGCATCACCCCCAACCTTTTACATGCACTTCCATCCCCTCCCTCCCTACTCAGCAGCCTTTATGCTTCCTACCCAGCTTTTCCATGTTCTCCCCTTCCCAAGGTGCTTGTGCTTGTGCTCAAGTTAAAAAAACAACCAAAACAAAACAAAACTGAAATAACAGGACTTTTTGAGGTATCTGTGACAGCCCTCATAGCATCGTGGCAGGACCCATCCCTATTGCGTCTGCACATCCTGCTTGTGGATGCCACGCTGGCCCAGGTGCTCTGTGGGCTGTGGACCTGGCTGCGGAGTTGGCAGGAGCCGGGGGAGCTCTCGGTGCCCCGAGGTGTCCGGCAGGCCAGCCCTTCCCGTGGGACACCCATCCCCATGCAGAAAACACACAGCGTGGGCATCGTCACTGTGTTTTGCCCTTGGAACAGTTGCTGTAAATCATCTCCAGACGTGGTTAAGGCTGTGGGATTGCTCAAGATTGCAGCTGACCACTGACCTGGCCGGAGGTGCAGCTCGTAGCCCTGGTGACAAGGGCCAGCGGCGACACCCCGAGACAAATTTCTTCTGCGTGGTGACTACAGAAATGACAGTCCTAATTCACACTGCCTGGCTGTCCTGGCTGGAGTGACACAGGACTAGTTTATTTTCTAACGCTTGGGAAAACTGCGCTTTTAGAAGACTCTAGTGTCTGAATTTGTGAAAATATTGACTTTACAGCCAGCCACGGTGGGTGGGTTTCAAGGTCTCAGTGTTTTTGAGCTGGCCGGGGCATGAGGAGGAGCCAGAGCCGGGCACTTGCCCCGAGCTGCCAACAGGGTTATTTCATACCATGAACGGCACATCCAGTAGAAATTAGAAAGTTTGCTGTGAAACTCTCTCTCCCTTGATGGCTGCGATCCAGAGAACTTCTTGCCCTGGTGCCAGAGCCCTGAGCCCGTCCCTTCCTCCCGAAGCCACAGCGCTCGCGGTGTCCTACATCGGCTGTCCCTGCTGGGAGCACACGGCTTCCTATGGATATAGTTGGCTGAGTATAACCCTTGTACAGCATATACAGGTATTGGGATCGATATTGGTTCTTTAGCATTAGTACTGTTAATTATCTTCTCTTATCCTACTAAATCTGTTTATCTTTCAACCCCCAGAGACAGACACTCAGTGCCGGGCTGCCGGTGCGGTGCACGGTGGGACAAACCCTGACCCTCCAGAGGGCAGCAGTGGTGGCCTCCTGACTCGCACGTGAGATGTGTTTTGAGCTGAAATGGCGCAACACCGAGACGACCTGCTGTCTGATCAAGCGCTCGCAGCAAACAAAGGGAGCTGCCAATGCCCAGAGAATCAGTCCAGGCACCTTCTTTTTGGCTGAGCCACAGCCTGCGGCCGCCCTTACCTCATCCAGCACATGGAGATCGTTGCTCAGCTGCTCTGCAAAGGCCACTGAGTTGTTCACAAGGGGCTCGTACTCCTCCATCAGCTTCAACACATCGGCAGCTTCCTTTGGTGTCATCTCCTGGTACGCGCTGAGCTCCTCCTGGCTCTCAGTCTCCGCAGTGTCCTTCCTGTCCTCCTGGGGCCTTTGTCTCCCTGCGTGGACAGGAGGAGACGTGGAGGTGGCCAAAGCCTTCTAGTTATGTCATTTTATTAGCCCTGCTAATATTAGCCCCTGGGTCCCATTGAGTCCAGGTGACGTGAGTCCAGTGGTCTCAGCCTGCTGGTGAGTTAGAACAAGACCACGGCGTGGAGCAAAGAAAGATGTGGATGGGACAAAGGCTGAGCTTTGTAAAAGGGACAAATCCAACATTTGAAACTTAATTCGAGCTCTGGTGGTGGTTTCACTCGCTCACGTCTCCAGGACTGTGTGTTGGGGCAGGTTGGTATGTTTGTTATACAAAGCTGAGACAAATTTCAGACAAGCTTCTCCTGATCAAATATACTGATAGTCATGTGTCGTAAAGTAAAAAATATTTTTATATCCATATATATATACCTGTATTTCTTGATACACTGCTGGGGAGTGTTGCCAGGCAGGCAGCCAGTCTCCCCCTGGCCTGACATTACCGACACTTCACGGCTCACCCTCCCCAAGCCGGAGTGCAGACAGCATCTCCGGAGATCAGATGAACCATCCATCTATTTTTCTTCCCAGCCGAGCACTGTGTCTCCATGGCAAGGGTCAGTGGATAAACTGGACGGCTGTGCCTCCAGATACACTAAACATGGATCCCCCTGCTTCCCTCTCACTGGTACCCACCTCAGCCTCTCCCACCATCCCCATTCACCTCCCATTCCTAAAAGCGATGACGGTGAGGATGCAAAAGACCCAAACCACTCTGTGTGACAAGGAAACTCATTACCTTCCACCGCACAGGAGGGGACGTTCACAAACGTGACAGCGCTGGCGAGGAACCGGTGGTTCAGCTTCCACAAGCATCTGATAAAGGTCCTCTTCTCGTCAAAGCTGCTAGCGGTCCACTTGTAAACCTTATCGAACTGCAGATCAAAATCCAGGCTGGCCTAGACGCCGCCGACAGTTAATGACCACACCAATTAGATGCCACTTGCCGCACCACATACACTCGTCACAGTTTTGCAGCACATTTTAACCCTGGGCACCGGTGTTGGGAAGACACCTTGTGCACCAGGAGGGAAAACACCTCCTGGCTGAAGGAGGGAGGGAGACAGACACACCTCTGCGCTGCAGTTTCAAGCTTTGGGGTTTTCAGTGGCCCCAGGAAGCCACGTGGAGATGAGCGCAGGGCTCCGATGTTACAGGAGAGAGCCCTGTCTGCACGGGCAGCTCAGCCCCTTCAACCAAAGGGATGGTCCTGGCAGCTCCCTGAGACCCCCTGGCAAAAAGCCAGGCTGGACGTGCTGGGAAGGCGACCCCAGGGAGACCAGTGCTACCGGCCACATCATGCCGATGACTAGACTGGTTTTGGTGGAGCTGCACAGGTACAGCCAGACTCAGATCTGATGAAGGGCCACATTGAGCTCTTGCCACCCACACCTGGTGTGATGGACACTGACTGTTCCATGCCCAGGGGAACTGTTGTCAGAAGTTTGATTTGAAGTCTTTCGATGAATGAATTCTTTTACAAGCTCTGTGCATCCAAGCTGACAGCAGGCAATTGCTCTAGTTAACTGTAAACCCTTCTTTGTGTTTCTTTCCTGCATATATAGACATCTTTCCCTGGACTTCTGTTGTTATCCCAGAGCAACAGGGTATGTTCGTGGCAAATAATCATAGGCATGATAAAAACACGGCAAATAAAAGGATCTACAGCAATTCTGACCCTGGAAGTGGACTCCAGGACACTCATAGTGGGTCAGACCAAGCAATCAACCGGTCGCAGTGTCCTGATCCAGCACGCTGATCTCTCCTCAGATTATGTAAATCCCTCACCTTTTACTGCAGCTTTTGGGAGCTAATGGGAACGCTGATGAATTTTGACAGTGGCCAGTGGCAGATGCTTGGGAGAAAAAGCGCTCAAAGGGCAAGTCCAGAGTTATATTGCCTTCAGGATTCCCTGCCAGCCTCCAGCAGCCCGTGACAGAGCAGCTCGCTGAGCCAGAGGCTGTACCCCCAGCACTGTGATTAACAGCCCTTGAAGGACCTACTGTCCCTGATTGTCCCTGATGGTGTTTTGAACTTATTCATAGCGTTGGCATCTACAGCATCCTGTGGCCACAAGCTCTGCAGCGTAAAGATGTGCTGAATGAGAAAGCTCAAATCAACTGGAGTTACGCGTTCGGGGTAAGCCCAGCGCCCGCCCTGTCTCCCACTGCAGATATTCCCCTCTGCCACCCTCATCCAACCTGAAATCTCAAACCTCTCCTCACTCCAGAATTGGGAACACCTGGAGAAAACCCAGAAGTGGGCTTCCACAAGTGCAGTCCTGAAATCTCCCCCAGCAGCACTGCGGTTTCACGCACGCTTCGCTTGGCATCTCCCAGTGGCCCCATTTCCTGGCAGGGGAAGGTCACCTGAGATAACAGGAGCACGGACTGGAAAAAGAGCACCCTTGGCATTTCCCCAGGTTGTTTTCACCCGTGTAAGTGTCAATGTCACAGCATCTATCTATGCCCAAATGACGTAGCCTCATGGAGGGGGAACTCCAGCCACGGGAGACTTAGTATTTGCCAGGAAGCATTGTATGGGTGCAGAAAATGAGGGAGGTTGCTGAACTAGAAACATCCCACAGAAAGAAACTCCTTCCTGCACCATCTCACTAGCTCTGCGGCACAGCCTGCTTTCGTCTTCTGGAGAACCTAGAAGCAGCACTTATTGATACTAATCATCATAACAGGCACGGAGTTTAGGAGGACTGCTGCAGTCCTACGATGCTTTGAGGGCTGTTTCCTGAACACCTTGAGGCGGTACATCGCGCCCCCGCATCGCTCTGCAGGCTCCGTAGCAGCCCTTGCAACGGCGCGGAGCAGCGACGTCCGGGGGAGGAATTCACAGCGCTTGTGGTTTACAGCAAGCCTCACGAGGAGCTGTTAAAGCAGGGAGGTATCCGTTAATCGCTTCATAAATATTAATGGTATTTTGGACGAGGGAGTTGTAGCTGTCAGCACCGCTGGACTTGCAGTGTCAGGACTTTGCTGGTGCCGGGGACCAGAGGGCTTCCCGACGCACCAGAGCGGACCTGACGACCGAGTACTCCGTGTCCTGGCTCTCGACGCGCGAGCGGGGGTTTGGCTGCGGTCGATACTGCCTGCTAAGCAACAGGGAGGAGCTCTTGGTTTGATTTCCACAGACCTGCCCAGCCACGCAACAGGGAGGGACTGTGGCTGCTTGAGCACTGGGCTGCACTGGGGAGGTTGCCTCCATGGTGGGACCCTGGGAGATGTCAACACGTCCTGCGTGCAGCCTAATGCTTCAGCCTCTCCTCTGTCTGGGGACCTTGTGCATCAACCTCAGCCGGGCAGTAGGTCCCGTTTTTGGAACGGTATGGACAATTCTGGCTGCCTGTGCTCAAGAAAGATCAATTCAGCCTGGAAGAGGCAAGGAAGAGGGCTCCGGGCATGACCAAGGGGAGAGAGAAGTCAACACAGAAGAGGACACTAATGGGTCAGTGGCTTAGCCTGCCGGAAGAAAGGTTAATAGGGGAGGTGACTGCAATCTAAAAATACATCTGCAAAGGATAAGAGCTGTCTAACCTAAAGGACAGCCGTGGTACAAGCGCAAACAGGGATGATGGGGGTAGGAATACGGGCTGGGAGTCATAAGAAGGCGTCAGCCATCGGGACAACCAAGTTCACTGTTTGCCTCCCAGTAGGAGGGGATTCAAAACGCTTCAAGATAGAACGTGACCAGTGCTTCTCATTGGGATGGCAAGTGGTGGGAAAAGGACTGAAAATCCTGGAGGCATCTTGTAATCCTAATTCCTCAGGAGCCAAAGCAGTTTTAGAAGACTTGGTGGAGCCAGGCTCATCTGCTAGAGTAAAGCTCAGGCAGGATGAAAACATGTTCTTCCTTGTGCACAGGAGAATGTAAGACAGTGAGAGATCAGTTCAGTTCCACCCATAGGATCACGATGCCCTGCAAACCTGCAAATGTGGGTTTCCTCTCAGACGTGCTGTGCAGATGTACTTTATTTGTCCTGGACGTAGAATTGGAAAGCTGTTCTTTTTCTCATTTATTTCTACGCTTGTGAAAACCCAGTCACCTTGCCAAAGCCCCCAGAACATTCACATTAATAAGAAACCTAATTATAACATCTTTAATGACACTCTAGCAGCCCCAGAGGCAGAAGGGGAATATCTTGTCCATACTTTCTTTCCCAAAAACCCTAATGTCACCCTAAAAGCGCAGACTCACACTGACCCCAGCTCTCTATAATCCTTCTTTCAGTAAATGCCTCCATTTAATCTTTAAATACCCTATGCAAATGTCTGTCAAGAAGCTTTGTCAACACGGATCGACAGATGGGCCTGACAATGTGTTCTGCAAATGCTGGAGACCTGACAAGAGCAGGGCTTTGCAGTCCATCTCTCCAGCCTCCGAGGGCTGCTGCAAAGAGCTTCAGGACGGGCTCTGCCTGAGGGATAAGGAGAGTTTGCCCACTGATTTTGGTGGGAGCTGTGTCCATGGAGTGGTCACCCACTCACCGCTCACCCTGGTCAGGTATTTTGCCAGCCTGAGATCTCCTGACTTAGAGAGGGGTGACTCAGGAGGGAGGAAATCAATCCAACCTCAGCATCCTGGGCACAGGCATCTTCCGGGAAGGGATGAGGGAAATGAGAAGTCCAAAAGCACTGATGTAGGGTCGAGGGACCATCCAGGGAGGGACCTCAGTTCACCATACTCTAGGAAACAGCTTGAAGGGAAGGCAGAGGGATTTTACATTTTTTTAATGGTGGTTGTTTTCTCAAAATTAGGGTCATTCAGGCTGGGTCAGTCCTGTATTAGAAATCACACGCACACACACACACTGCTACTGCTCTTCCCACCATCTAAACGTATGGGCTGAGCTCCAGAGGATCCAAATCCCATTACAGATCCTGGCCTGGGTCTCTCTAGATTCATATTCACATCTCTCCCCCATGATCAGTTCTGCCCTTTGCCACAGAAGGAAAATCAATCAATCCTACCTGATTGAGAGTCTTGCCGTCCACCAGCTTCAGCTCGGCTAAAGGCCACCTGTAGGCTATCTTGTACTGCTCTCCTCGGTCTACCTTGACCTTCACCAGAAATGGCTGCATCGGCCTAAAGGTGTCCACTGAGGATGAGGGACAGGAAAAAAACCCAAAACAATCCACAGGTTATTGTTAGCCCAGTACACAACAGCTCAGTGTGAGCGGACGGGTAGAGATGGACACATGGCCACTAACTTTGCATTGTGACGGTACGGAGACATGCTACAGGGTTTCTACTGGCTTTTCTCTTCATTGAGTATTTAGATACGGGAAGTGCTCTCCGAGGCCTAATCCAGATCACTTTGAAGTCTATGGAGGGATTCCCAGTAATTTCATCGAGTTTTAAACTGGGCCGTTGTGCTCTACACAAAGCACAAGTAATATTTCAGCAAGATCTAAATGTGAGGGGAACAGGGTGCCCTCGTGCAGCAAGATTTAGGACAGTTACATACCATATTGCTGGCCCTACAACCGGGTCCAAAAGCGCTGGGTTGTTTGACTGATGCCCACACTAACGTATCCCACCCAAACCCAATTCCAGCACCAATTAGCTTACAGTCACCTCTTGGTTCACCTGGGAGGTGCCCCCTGTACATCTTTCTGGCTATTATAATTTAGATCTCCCACGATGGGACCAGTCTGTTTTCAGTGGTGCCCAGTGAGAGGACAAGAGGGAACGGGCACAAACTTGGACATCACAAGTTCCATCTGAACATGAGGAGGAACTTCTTTCCTTTGAAGGTGGAGAGCACTGCGACAGGCTGCCCAGGGAGGTGGTGGAATCTCCGACTCTGGAGACATTCCAAACCCACCTGAACGCCATCCTGTGCCACCTGCTATAGGTGGACCTGCTCTGGCAGGGGGCTTGGACCAGATGATCTCCAGAGGGCCCTGCCAACCCCAGGGATTCTGTAGTTCCGTGATATGAGCTAGATATCTCCAGAAAGAGGACACGGACAATTCCAGGGGTAACTCATGTATTTTAGATGCTATTTATAGGGTGGCTACAGCATCCCTTGGAGACATTCCTCCTGGCCTCCGCTGCCTACAGAGGGAGTTGAAGCACATCACGTGGGTCAGACACTATGGCTAAGGCTGACAGAAATTAATCCTGCAGTAGGTGACTACACTGCCTAGAAGCTCACTGGCAGGAAAATCTCTCCCAGGTAAATTTGTAAAAAAAACACGTTAACAAATTCTCAGGAGTAGTGGAGCAACTAGAAGAGAGCATAGACCAAAGGAAATGGAAAATTTCCCAAAGCACTTGCACCTTTGGATCCTAATCCGATAGTTGTGTACTCCTGAAGTGTCTGGGTTCTGTTAAAACTTTCACCAAAACTATGGAGAGACAGAACAAGGCTGTGTTGCATTTAGAATGGTTTGTTGCTGACCTCTAATGACAGATTTGATGCAAATGGTAAAAATAAATAATCTTACACAGGTGGAGGGAGCAGTCCTGCAGACCGTGGCTCTCTCTAGCCAGCTAAAGATCATACGACATTCAAGAGGGAACTTGTGCTTTTGTTGTCGCATCTTGACGTACTATACTGACATGGCACCACTCCTGCCTTTGGTTTGAGATTTCCTTCATTTAATCTCAAAATACAGTATTCCAAGTAGTGGTCATATCTCTTCCCCCAAAGCAAAGAGCCGTCAGAAACTAAACTCTCTGACTAGAGCTGCAAGAAACCTCCCTTGGTTTGCAACTCAACCTGTCTCCCGGCCCCCCATAGTTCTCACCCACGACACAGAGAATGGACATCTTCTTCTTCTTCCCCGTCTTCCAGACCCGGACGGTTTCCAGCAGCCTCTTTTTCTGTGGGTTGAACACATCTTTTTCCAGCGAGCTCCAAAGAGAAGCCATGGCGATACCCAAACACGACAGCAAGTGGTAGCTGCGTGTGCCTCCCGCTGATGGTCGTGGTCACCGCAGGCTGCACAGCACCTCCTGTGAAACACAGACAGGCTGGAGAGATGATGGACATGGACTTCTTGGAGCAAGTCCAGAGAGGAGGCCACGGAGATGCTGGGAGGGCTGGAGCCCCTCTGCTGGGAGGACAGGCTGGGAGAGCTGGGCGGGTTCAGCCGGGAGAAGAGAAGGCTCCGGGGAGACCTTCCAGCCCCTGCCAGTGTCTGAAAGGGGCTCCAGGAAAGCTGGGGAGGGATTTTTACAGGGGCGTGTAGTGATAGGACAAGGGGTGATGGCTTCAAACTGAAAGAGGGAAGACTTAGATTGGATATAAGTAAGAAATTTGTCACTCTGAGGGTGGTGAACCCCTGGCCGGGGTTGCCCAGAGCAGCTGTGGCTGCCCCATCCCTGGAGGTTCAAGGTCAGGTTGGATGGGGCTGGGAGCAGCCTGGTGTGGTGGGAGGTGTCCCTGCCCAGGGCAGGGGGTGGCACTGGGTGGGCTTTAAGGTCCCTTCCAACCCAAACCATTCTACGGATCCGTGATTCTACGATGCATGTGCAAGCTCCTGGCACACCAGTAAAATACATTACAGCCCCATAGATTTTGTCTCTGTTGTCCTGCAGACAGCATGAGTGTTCAGTAACTGTCCCAGACTTGAGGCCAGAAGGGCCTTTTATAATCAGCTGGTCTGAACTCCTGCCCAGTGCAAGCAGGACATGCCAGTGCATCCAGCCCAATAAGGCCACATTAAAACTTCCCCAATTTCTTCAAAAAAACCAACCTTTTGAGTTCCAACTCAGCACAGTGTCTTGATCCACAGGACCACGTCCATGGGCAGGCGAAACAGGTTAGCAGCTACAGGCAATCAATTATTTGATTTTTTTTCCCCCCCCTGATTATCTCCTGATTATTTTTGTTGGCCCGCATTGTTTCAGCACTTGCAGCTCAAGAAGTCACCCCCCTGGGTCACACAGGTTGAGCTGGGGTGCCCCGCGGTCCGCATGGGAATGGCCATCCATGACCGCGCAAGTCATCGCTGCAAAAAAAAAAGCAGCCCAGGTCCACTTTGGGAGCTCAGCTCCTGGGGGATCCCGGGGGCTTTGGCATGGTAGAGACACACGGCAACGCTCCGAGGGTGGACCAGAGTGCCTTGTCAGCCCCGTCCCGCGCTGCGCAGCCCCAGTGTGCAGAAGGCAGGCGGCTTGCGAAGCCACCGGCCCCGCGGGAGGTGCTGTGCTGTCTCTCCCGTGCCACGGCCGCCGCGTGGGGCTGGAAATGCAGAGCCCCTGCATCCTCCCCGGCCACATCCTGCCACCACAGCCTGCGCCCACCTCGCTGCCCCTCTGTGCTCCCCAAATCTCTCCCTCCTTGCCCTGGGCTGTGCCCCGCTCAGCAGCTCTCGCCGCTGCAGACCTCCAGCTGCTCTTCCTTCCTCCTCGGCTGACCGCTCTGGGATACCCTGCTCACTCCTCGGTCCCCTAAAAGACTCATTTTTTGGAGAAATAGCAGGAGAAGAGGAGCCTCAGGCCACCACCTCTTCCCCCTCCACTTCCATCCCCAGTTCCCCTCCCATGGGTCCCCTCCTGGTCTCCTGCAGCCATGCAGACCAGGGCAGAGGCGCCCTAAAATGGCTGGCTTGCCTTCCCGAGCCCCCTGCCCCTGTCCCTGGGGCTCGGATCCATGAGAAGCAGAGGGAAAGTACCCTGTGCAGAACGTGGAAATGCTCACAGGCTTCACATGCTTGCCACCTTGTTAGCACCTCAATATTAAGAGCCCACAGCTCCTAAACTCCCAAGGAGTTTCCCCTCACTCTCCTGCTCTTTTGAGCTTTCCTAGTTTCAAGCTAATCAGCTAATTAACCCGAAGGGAGAAGGGGGGAACACGGAGGGAATGGGAAGCCCAAGCGTGGTCTTGGTTACCGGGGCTGAGCCCCTCCTGTGGACCACCAGGGTTCTGTCGTGGGTTTGGGCTGGATTGGCCCAAGCGAGCCGAGCGACAGATGTTCCCTCTCTCCTGCCGAGCAGGAGAGAGAGGCGAGACTAGTTTAGTGAGAACTAAACTACTTTAATGAAATATAAAGAATAAAAGAATAAAAAGAAAATAATGAAATATATGCAAAATCATATCAAGCTCCCAGGATGACAGTCCCGTCACCAGCAGGCACTGGGGAAGTCCCAGACTGGACTCAGCGATGGAAGGGAACTGGATTCAGGAACACACGGGTCGGGATCAAAGGCAGACGAACCAACGGAGTCCTCCTCGGACGCCGGCCATTGAAGAAGGAAAGCCAGAGCAAGAGCAAGAGCCCGAGCAAGAGCGCTGACCCTTTGTTCCCTCAGCGTTTATCCTGAGCACGATGCAGACGGGATGGAATACCCTGTTTGGTCAGTTTTGGGTTCCCTGTCCTGTCCGCTCCTCCCCACAGGTGGGACCCCTCTACGCTTCTCTGCTTCCCACCCTCCAACGGGGCAAATAACAAAGTTGGCTGCCCTTGGTCGTTCCAGCAATAAGGATAAGCCAGGGCCTCTCTGCCCCCCGTGCCTCGGCATCAGCTGTAAACATGGGTCTGATCGCTCTGAGAAAGAGCAGTTTTCTGCACAATCTGCTGGTAATTTCAGCAGTTAAAGAGGCCTTGTTAGAAACAGAGTTACTGAACAACATTGGTCCTCTTCTACCTCAAAGCAGGACAGTTGTGTTCCCTGGCTGCGCGCTGCCAGCGAGCGCTTCGTGGACGTGGACGTGCGCCCGCGCCTGGGCTCTCCAGCCAGCTGAACAAGTGCTAACTTTTTTTGTTTCATAGTCTAAGAGGAAACAAACTTCTTCTCTCCCTCATTTTGCTTACGTAGCTGAACGTGCTTCTCCACAGCCCGGGAACGGCCGTGATGGGCACGACTAACAGTCACCTAAGGAAAAGGCAGCTTTAAACCATCGCCGCGTCTCATGACATTTTGCAAGAGTGACGTGGCCACCACCTGACAGCCGAGGAAAGAGCAGTAAGAAAGTGACCGAATCAAGAGGATCTCTCCCGGCTGTCCCCTTCATGGCAATGCTCAAAGCACCGTGGGTCTCCCGGCAGACACGGGTGCCACAGGAGAGTCCTGCCCCCGAGCCCAGCCCCCGCGAGGACGGGGGACGGCGACCGCAACCTCCGGAGGGCTCAGACAAGCTCAGCTCACTGCTACCCTGGCACAAGACAACTTGACTCTGTTTGAGGTATCGAAATACACCAACTCAGGTCAACCCTGTGCAAGAAGGAAAGGGTTTGTCTAAATCATCTTAGAAGCAGTGTTTTTAGCAAGAACCCATTGCTTATTCACAAACTGCTTTGTTTTTTTTTTTTTCAGAATCACAGAATCATCTAGGTTGGAAGGGACCTTTAAAAGCATCGAGTCCAACCATCAACCCAACCCGTGTCCCTCAGCACCACGTCTGCCCGGCTGGGAAACACCTCCAGGGGTGGCGACTCCACCACTGCCCTGGGCAGCCTCTGCCAGTGCCTGTCAACCCTTTGGATGAAGAAATTTTCCCTAATATCCATCCTAAACCTCCCCTGGTGCAACTTGAGGCCATTTCCTATCACCTGTTGCTTTGGAGAAGAGATCCCCCCACCTTGCCACAACCTCCTTTTTTTAGTCCACAACATTAATGGAAAGTTCTCACACAACTTCCCGGTCAGCCCTAAGGCTCCTGGAGATGTTTCTCCAGTACAAATCAACCCCAGCACTGTCAGGGAGGAGATGGCAGTTTGTGTCCCGTGTGTCAGGTAAAAACACCGGAAAGAACCAGCAGCTTCTGATCTAGGTAGTGAGGGAATGAGCAAAGTGGTTGCAACTAAAAGGTTACATTTAATGCAAACATTTTAGTAAGAATTAGGGAAAAATAAAAACACAGGCTGTGAGAAAAATAATAATATTTAGAGCACGCACTTTCAATGTTTTTCTAAGAGAAATTCATTGTTATCGAAATTTACCAGTCCCTTGAACGGAAACAAATGAAGCCTCCACCAGCTCCCTCCCCACGGTGAGGGGGCGTTCAGCTCCGCCACGTAGTGAACGAGCTTGAAATCACATCCGCAGTTATTTAAGCTTTTTCTACCATGGCTGTGACCAAGAAAAGAAACTAAATTAAAAAAAAAAAAAAAAAGAAATGTACTGCTAGTATGATTCTGTCACCACAGCACATCTTTGAATGCTGGCCCTCACTGGGTTATCCTGGTTTCTCCATCCCTGTCAGCCCACTGGTGTTCACCCCCGAGGCAGGGAGGGTGGCAGCCCTGAATCCCAACCATCTGCACCCATTATTGCTTTCGAACTCACTAATTCGGTTATAATAGCACTTGAGCAACAGCTACAGGAAAATGATTGAAAGCCAAAGCAAGAGAGGGCTCCCAGCTCCCGGCTCAGTTCCCGCAGAAAGCCCAACGCTTCCCACGGATGGAATTGAAACGCTGGCTGCAGTGGAGCCAGGTAGCGCGCCACCCCCACCCCAGTTTTCTAGAGACAACCCGTGAGACTGAAAGATCTCGGCGGAACCTTCCTGAAACGGTCACAGCGACGCACGTCGCCCGGCCCAAGAGCTGGCAGCAAGGAAGAGAGCGTTAGCAAAAGGAAGAGCGTTCGAAGACTTTACCAGCCACGTCTTGCTGAGGATAAACTGCGGGATTTCGGTCGCCAGAAGCCTTAGAACAGGAAACAACTTGCTGGTAAAATGAAAGCTTTGAGAGCAAAACAGGAAGCCTGAAGGGACCTGAGCAAAGCTGCCGGCTTGAGGTCAGGGCAGGAAACCCCCGGTGCAAACGCCGCCGCCGGGACCAGGTGTAGTGAGAGCACCCAGCCCCCGGGGCGGGGGGGGGGTTGGACGAAAAGCAAAGCCAGGTGAAATTGCCCCCCGTTTTCTCCCTGTTTCGTTAAAGAGAGTCAACGCGCTGAAGGGAGAGCAGCTGTGGTTCAGCCTCCAGTCAGATGCTGTCTCCCTAGTGCTCCTCCTCCTCCTCCATTGACAAAGGGTCTCAGAGACCTGCAGGAGGTTCGGGAGTCAGAGAGGATGCTAACGGCACGGTACGTGCCCTCGTTAAGCAAGATGCATAATCGTGAAGCATAATTTCCCTTTAAGCACAAAGGGAGCTTTGTGACACCTTGGGGCACACTTGAGCATTAACCAAGAGCCAGGTCCTGGTGGAGCCAAAGGACCATTGGTGTTTGGGGACAGGCATCGCTGCGAGTGCTGTCCCACAAATAACTGAGGTCCGTGCTGGAGCCCAAAGTAAGAATCTGGAGAGGAGTCAGAGTGAGGAGCTAGGAATGAGGATTTGGGGGGTGGTGTGGAGAAGCAGGGTCAAGGTTTAGGTTGGATATTAGGAAAAACTTCTTTACCGAAAGGGTTCTGAAGCATTGGAACAGGCTGCCCAGGGAGGTGGTGGAATCGCCGTCCCTGGAGGTATTTAAAAGCCGGGCAGACGTGGTGCTGAGGGACATGGGTTAGGGGTGGTTTTTTGGCATAGGTTTATGGTTGGACTCAATGATCTTGAAGGTCTTTTCCAACCCAAGTGATTCTACGATTCTATGATTCTAAGGTCTAGCTGTGAGGCAGCAGGGCAGTAGCTTAAGGATCCCTCTGGTGGCCCAGGTGGAACCAACTGGTTCTTCCATTCATTCCTTGTGGTCTTCAGCTGGGGAGGAAGCCCAGGATATACTCTTCTGGCGGAAGTATTTTAGGGGAAATGAGAGCTCTGTGTTTGCCTAATCTCTGCAGGCTTCATGGCCGTAACCCAAGGAACACCCTGGTTCCAGCTCACGTGGGCTGGGCTCGGAGCTTGGCTTCAGGAGCTGTGCTGGTGCAGAACTCTCAGTCTTGAATGTACCTGGGGCTTGAGCCATGGACGCCTCCGAAGGGTAACAAATCTGGTTTTCAGGTGGTGCCAGGAACTGCGTGGGAGCCACGTTCCCGGAGCTGACCTGCACAGGGTGACGTTAGCCAGACCCCTCCCTGGTGCAGCCGGCGTGTTGCCTTCCTATTTAGCTTCAGAATCTCAGTTTGCAGCCCTGAACGATCCTGATCGTTCACCGAGAAGCTCTATCCCAAACCTCTGCACCACCTTAGGTGTTTTGGTGTCACTGGCATATACCCATGCCGTACTTCTCCACCCCAGCATGAATCCAAACTAGCAGAATAAGGGCTTAAAAAGCAACAGTCGCTGGGAAGTGGCAACGCTTTAATTGAACTATTCATTTACCGGGTGTTGACGGGTACGGGGGACACGGAGTCACAGCCCGCAGCGAGCTGTGGTCGCGTCTTCTCCAGGGCCACGACCGAACAGTGGTTGTGTTGACTCCAAGTTGACATCCCGGTGCCACGTCTGGGTGCCAAACGCGGCCGAGTAAAGGCGGATCTACACGCCTGCTGCGTTCGGTGCCTTGCAAAAACGACTCGCTCAATCTGCAAGCTTCCAGGACATTATGTGCACTCCGGAGGGTAAATTAGATGAGGCAAGCGTTATGGAAGAGCGGAAAATACGATGGCACTGCGCAGCAGGGCTGCATTAACACAGCATCATTTACCGCAGGACAGTAAAGATGCTATGCCAGGGCTTCCATTCGTGATTTCATATCATTTCCATAAACTCAGACTTCTTAACCTCTTCTCACGGGCAGAGTGGATTTTCTTCTCTTCCAGCCGGCTGCGCACGCCTTCATTAGCATTCATGGGCGGCACAGGGAGCACAAGGGGGAAAATGCCTCTTGCACGAACAGGGTTGGGGAGAACAGCTCGTCCAGAGGCCAGCCTGGCTACCAGTTCCCCTGGGAGCAGGGATGAGGTTTTTTTAAGACCGTCCAGAAATATTCAGGAGTAAACCCGGAAAGAAGGTGTTACTGGGGGATTTCTGGCTCACTGAAAGCTGCTCTGGAGCACTGCAGTCTCAGGCAGCAGCGCCCAGACAGATCGTTCCCCGGGATTATTTCCCTCAAAATATTTCCCTGGTGTAGGCACTGAGGAATCAAAGCTTTTATTTTCAGCAGAGGGTACACGTCTAGCCTGCTGAAGGCTGGGGAAGAAAAAAAACCAACTCCAAAGAAGCCTTGAAAAAGGCAGTGGTTGCTGGCACGCACTTCCCTGCCCGCATCTGCAAACAGGATGGAGCAGCTGCAGGAGTGATGCAAACGGCCAATTAATCTCAATTGCTGCAAACTCATAATCCTAATGAATTACTTTTAAAAATACAGGGGTGTTTTTAACGGTTTTCAGGCAGAGAGAAATTTGGAAATTGCCTGCACAAATGAGCTAATAAAGAAAAGGGAAATACAAGTGGGGAAATACAGTGTGCCTCGCATTAATTTTTCTACCCAATTCCAAGTGCAGTAATAACTTTATTATTTTAACATTCAGGCTGAAGGAATCCAAACCATCCACCATTTGGAGTGTGTAATTGTCGCTCCCTGACCAAGGTTAGCAATCTGCAGCAGTTTGCTTTTCTCTTCCTTCCCAAAACAGGGAACAGAAAGCTGGTTTTGCCGCAGGGCACAGCAGAGAATTTAAGCCATTTAATTTTTCCGCTGCGGGGACCTGTAGACATCATTTGATGTCGAATCTTATTTTGGGTGCTTAAACATCCTGCGTTCCCAGAGTACCCAACCAGTGCAATGCTTAATGGACGGCTCCTGCCACTGCCCCTAAAAAAAGAGGTGGAAACCGGGACTCCTCAGGAAGGAATTGCTCTGGACCATTGGAAAGCCAGATAAGCATGGGCACTGCTGCTCCAAAAATAAGCGGATGTCCCAATCCTTCTCCTTGCTCCTACTCTGGATTTATTTTCTTAATTTCAGCCTCCTTGCTGCACATGAAGGAAAAAATCCCCTTTGCCTTGCACCAGCTCCAGGAGCTGCTGAGGGTGAAACCTGCTCATCTCTCCTGGGACTCAGGTGGGGAGAAACTCAGCTGAATAACACAGGACGGGGGAAGGCTTTTGAAAACCAAATGAAAAGCTTGTTAGTTCATGTCTGATGAATGACTTTGCCTCTTTACCCCCAGAAAAGCATATTAAGGTAGACTCTAACACCCATACCCCCACCCAAACCACACTCCACCTCACCTGGGGAGATGGGAAACCCGAGGTGAAGCTGTCACTGTAACAGTGGGGTGGGTCACACTGACACAGCCGACATAAAAGGGGAAAATACACACACCTGGGGTGGGTATTTTTTTTTTCTTCTTCTCTTGGGGGATACACAGCAGAGTGCTCCTACCAACCAGAGACATCTCTCCATCCCTTTGGCTGGACCAGCGCTGGAACCGGGACTGGTGATTGATCTCTGTCTCTTTCTATCCCTCTGTTTTCTCTTAGAGTTAAGTAATGCAAGGCACACCTTACCACGAGCCATAATTCATTGTATCTCTGTTGTTAATTACTACTTGCCATAACTTGTTGTGTATCCATTGCTAAGTAATGCAAGGTGCACCTTACCACTTGCCATAATTTGTGATATACCAAAGCAACTGTTGTGGACCTAGTTAAGAAATATTAATCACTGTGGGAGTCTAATAAATGTTTGTATACAGACCTTGAGAGTTGCCTCACCTCAGCCCACACCACCGGGATTTGTGAACTGGAGTCACAGTCCCACTGCTCCCCACCTCTTACGAGTGGGATGTGACAGGAGGACACGGACTTGTTGGAGCAGGGCCAGAGGAGGCCCCGGAGATGCTGGGGGGCTGGAGCCCCTCTGCTGGGAGGACAGGCTGGGAGAGCTGGGGGGGTTCAGCCGGGAGAAGAGAAGGCTCCGGGGAGACCTTCCAGCCCCTGCCAGTGTCTGAAAGGGGCTCCAGGAAAGCTGGGGAGGGACTCGGGATCAGGGAGTGGAGCCCCAGGATGAGGGGGAATGGTTTTAAACTGGAAGGGGGAGATTTAGATGAGATATTGGGATGAAATTCCTGGCTGTGAGGGTGGGGAGCCCCTGGCCAGGGTTGCCCAGAGCAGCTGTGGCTGCCCCATCCCTGGAGGTTCAAGGTCAGGTTGGATGGGGCTGGGAGCAGCCTGGTGTGGTGGGAGGTGCCCCTGCCCAGGGCAGGGGGTGGCACTGGGTGGGCTTTAAGGTCCCTTCCAACCCAAACCATTCTATGGTTCTGTGATTCTACAATGCAAGTGCAAGCCCCCGGCACACCAGTAAAATACATTACAGCCCCATAGATTTTGTCTCTGTTGTCCTGCAGACAGCATGAGTGTTCAGTAACTGTCCCAGACTTGAGGCCAGAAGGGCCTTTTATAATCAGCTGGTCTGAATTCTATGATTGGGAATTTTCCCACTAAGCCAAGACTGAGATAAGTGACAGATTAGGGCAAGGCAAATGCAAGAAAAAAGGAGCTTCCTTGTCCTGGTCCTTATTGTGACTCCCTGTGCCCAGTGTCTGGAGGCAGTTGTGACCTGTGTTGCACAGCAAGCAGCGATGCTGGTGCACACTGGACACTGCTTTCTGCCCTCTCCTTCTCCTGGAAAACTGTTTCCACAGGAGAGCTTGTCCCCTGTGCTCGGCACAGTTGCACTGCTCCTGCCTTGGCCCCGCTGCAGGTTCTGCCTGATCCTGCTGGCAGCCGAAGGCTGGATCCTTCCTTCCATAAACACGACTTCCCACGCGGCAAAGAACAGGTAGTCCAGGTTGTGGTTTCTTATTCCTCCAATGCCAGGCTGTGTGCAAGCCAAGGAGGGAGGGAAGGGGAAAAAATGCCACATCTCAGGGCATCCTTGTGGCTGCTGCGAATTATGCAAGCCGTAGAAATCCCACAGTGAGCTCTGCACGCACCAAAGGGGAAATCCTTAACCTCTCTGTCCTTCCCCAGGTCTCCCTCTGCTTGCTCCCAGCTTTTCTGCCTCGACTTATGGCTGATGCTTTTTCTGCCTTCTTAAACAGGGACATGGGGCAGGAAGAGAGCAAGGGCTGCACTGACCCCACCTGGGGACACCTCATTTTCCCTGCCAGGTGAAAATGATGTGAATGATGACATGCTGCAAAGCAGATGGAGCCCAACGGTTACCTAATGGATTGTTTTGCATGAAATGTAAAAGTAATATAAAATTTTGCGGAAGTCAAGTGCCTAAACTTTTCAGTACAGACTTCCCTTTTCAGTTTCTTCTCTCACCTCTTCAAAGAGATTAGGATGGGCTGGACTGGCATGGTTTGCTTCTGGTTAAAGTCTCCTGGCTTCCTCTTGTCAAGCATTTCTCTTTGTCACGTCCCATCTACTGGTGCGTGGAAAGTCCCTGCTTGCTGGGACCAAAATTATCCCAGTTGCAGCAGAGTATCTGCTTCAGACCTTCTAACCAAGTCAGGCAGCAGTGGGCTGAGCAACCCTCCGAAAGCACCTTTGATGCTAAGACAGGTGGCCCCGTGCTCCCACGTGCTCGGATGTGGCTGTTGCCAAGAGCAGCAACTGCTTCCTGAAAACAACCGAGATGGGCATGAGGCCAAGGTCATCTCCCTCCTACTTGTGTCTCTCATCTTCTGATCTGCTGTTGTTGCCGCTTCTTAAACTCAATGAATGATGAGGAAATATGGGGCAGTGATCTGGTCCAAAAATTAGTATCTCCTCCTCCTCAGTTCTCTTAATACTATGGGCACTGGTCACGGAGACATCATCGTTTCTCCAAAGTTACTGCTGCAGCTTTGCAAGCCAGTTGTGTCCAGCCCACCACAGAGTGATCCCATTTTCAGGCTGGCAGCGATGGTGTAAAAGCAGAGTAAGCCAGGCAGCATACGCCCAGTGGTCAGTCGCTAACAGGGTGGGTTACCTGCGCCAAGTAAGAGCTCTGCTGAAGCTCGCCTTTCTGCTGAGGTCTGGCTGGGGAGATGGCCTGGTGCCTTGTGACCTTGCCAGCACAGGCAGACTCTTGCCTTGACCTCCTGAGGGGACTTTCCAGAGTCCTTCTGTAGCTTCCCAGCTAGTCTCATGTCCCCATCTGCTCTTCTGCGTTGGTATTCCAAAGTTCTTCAGCAACTTCACTTCTCTCTCATGCACTTTGCCCTCACCCTTTCAGCAGTGTTGCTCAGCACTTTGGGAACCCACTAGGAACATCAAGAATTTAAACCTACACCAGGGTCAAATCCCAGCTAGTTCGGCCCATCTTCCTCCTTCCCAGGGAAAGCAGTTGGAAGGACAGTGTGCTACAACATGATCTTAGAATCACAGAATCACTTGGGTTGGAAGAGACCTTCAAGATTATCGAGTCCAACCATAAACCTATGCCAAAACCACCCCTAACCCATGTCCCTCAGCACCACGTCCACCTGCCTTTTAAATACCTCCAGGGACGGCGATTCCACCACCTCCCTGGGCAGCCTGTTCCAATGCTTCATAACCCTTTTGGTAAAAAAGATTTTCGTAATATCCATGTTATGATGAAAGATGAGTGCTGACTTTTGATGTAGAGGAAAGATGAGACTGGCATGAAAAATTTACTTGATGACTTCCCCTTTCTTTCCTTTCCTCTCCCCAGACCAAGCCATAAGCATTTCCAGTCACATCCTTAATTTCTCTGGTAAGTCTTTTGCAGTGGTGGAGGATCAGCAGTGTAACGCTGCTCCTGCCTCCGGTCAGCGCTCCAGCACACTGCGAGCTCTGCCAGGTACCAGATGTCAACGGTAAAGCCCCACACAAAGATCTTCCCAAAGCCTCTGTCAAAACACGTCCATGGGGTGGGAGGAATTAAAATTGCAGAGGCAGCTGCAGAGCTGGACTTTCTTACCTTTGCAGCGCTCTGCCTTGCAAACTCAGTCGCTGTCTTGCTTCTCTATAGGTTTGGAAGCGAGAGGGAGAAGTTGGCAGGAATAAATGAGCTAAAGGGTCCCCTGCAAGACTATATTGCTTCAGCACCCCTGGCTGCCGTCACTGAGCCAGGAGGGACCTGCCCTGCTACACGGGAGGGTGAAATTTGAATTTCAAGATGCCCCGGACCTCACGGGTGAATTTGGATAAGATTTTTTTCCTTGCTTCCCCGTGCCATGAGAGTGCAAGCTGCTGAGGATGGTGCATGCGTACGGATGGGTGGGTGGCTTTTAGGTCTATGGACAAGATCTAGCACACGGTAACCTCCGTGGCCCGGGATGAGCTGCTGTTGCCTGCCTGCTGGCCTTCACTCCTGACCTGCCAGACCACGGTGACCTCGGTGACTACGTTGTACAGACAGCCATGCATGTGTCTACCCGTCTGCTTAGTAAGACGATGCTATTTAAACATAAAATAGTATGATTAATAAAACACAATGCCTTGTTTTTCCCCACTGTTTTCACCTCCTGTGCTCTCTTCTCGCATTTTTGCTGGGCCGATGGTTTTCTTGCATGCCCTAGATAACTCATCGAGTTTCATCCTCACTGCTCTTTCCACCCGCCTGCTCTTCTTTCATTTTTTATGAAGACTCTTTCTTGCTCTGCTAACATGCTCTTAATCTCACTGGTAAATCAAGGTGGCTGTTTGTCTTTAGCTCTCTATTTGCTCTCCTGAACACCAAGATAAATCTAGGCACTGTGCTGGAGCTAGAGCAACAAGAAAGCTGATTTCTTCCCTCCCTGCTCATAGTTGTGTGCGGCTGGCAATAAGCTGCGTTTGGGATCTAAGAATGCTCCCTCTCCACTTTCTGGGGTGAAACTGGTAAAACAAATAGAAAGACCGAGAAATGACCTCTCCCGGGCTCTTCTGCGTGAAACCACACTGCAGAAAGCTCTGAGATATGATGTTACTCCAAGAGCCCAAATTTGGGTCAGTGCAAAGGCTCCCGTTAACTTCATCTGATGGTCTCCAATTTAGAAACTCTGTAAATTTTCCACATCTTTGTGCTGATCTCTCCAGCCACCGGATTGGGACCTGGACTGTAAAGAGGCCCACGCTCGTGGTGGCTTCCTTGCAGGCTGCAACATGCTGTGGAGTGATAGCCTGCAGCCTGCTGGAGATAGGAAAGCCGGTCACGAAGCAGCTTCCCTCTCAGTCGGGAAGAGACGAGGAACAGGGCATGGCGTGTCTCCCTCTGATTCCCTCTCTGCTCCCTGAGATGATGGCTGCAGGCAGCAGCGTCCGAGCGGGATACGGGTGTCCAGATCCAGAAGAGCAGGTCTCCGTGCAGCCGGCTGCTCTGCAGGGCTGGCCCTGTGAACACGCCGTGCGCCTGCTGCAGCTTTGCCCTGTCATCTTTCCCACAGAGGAATTACATGTGGGATTAAAAAAACCCCCAAAAAAATCAAAAAACCCAAAAAAAAAACGAAACAAAAAAAACCAAACCACAACCAAACCAGCATTTTTAGCTGGGTTCAGTGCAGTTTCATACGTCTGCAAGGGATATAGCAGCATAATCAAGATTTATGAAAGAAAGAAAATATTTTAGGGGAGGCCATTTATTCTGTTCTATATCCCATAAAATCTCCAGAAGTTATTTGTCGGTCAATGTGGCAGCAACGCTCAGCGCGGCAGCTGGGGAACAAAAGGCCACTCTACGGATGAAGAGGCAAAGCATTAAAAGACACAAAGCAGCATCTTTTTAGGCCACCTATAATTGCCCTGGGGAACTCGCTGCCTCAGGATTCCGGTCAGACAAATGGCTCCTCAGTTCACGAAAACCCATCTGCGTGTATCCAAACATAACCCAGGAGGGCTGGAATCTCTGGCTGTGATCCGGGCATGGGCAGCTGCTTCTCTGGAAGATCATGTCAATGCACATATTGGTCTAGCACAGGAGAACAGAGTACCATGGTGGTGGGACAGCCCCCAGCGTTTGCTGCCCATGGAGAAACTAAATCAGGCCAAGCAAGGCGCTGGTTTCTTGTGGGGAGGTATTTTGCCCCTCTTCTTTAATGGCAAATTCCTGTAGGATGATTTTCATCTCCTTCATGTTTCTTGCTTTGCAGCCAGAAAGGAAACGTGCATGGGGATGCAGCAAAACTGCAGAATTTGGGACCTTCCATGCTGGAGGCAGCGCAGCTGACCTCCTGCTCTGGCCAGAGGATTAGTCCTGGCCCCATCCCGGGAGCTGGGAGGGCTCTGTCACCCCCAGAGCAGCCCCGGGGTGCCCTGATCTGGTCTCTGGCTCCATTTGCCATCTCCGGCAGAGCAGAGGCACAGGAGGGCTGAGGGACTCGGCTCGGGCAGTGTGGGCAGCTTGTTATCTAAGTGTGGGCATCTCTTACCTAAGAGGGGAGATTTAGATTAGATCTTGGGAGGAATTTTTTCACTCTGAAGGTGGTGAGCCCCTGGCCGGGGTTGCCCAGAGCAGCTGTGGCTGTCCCATCCCTGGAGGTTCAAGGCCAGGTTGGACGGGGCTGGGAGCAGGCTGGTGTGGTGGGAGGTGTCCCTGCCCAGGGCAGGGGGTGGCACTGGGTGGGTTTTAAGGTGCCTCCCAGCCCAAACCATTCCGTGGTTCTACTTTTGCTCTGTGATTCACAGAGCAGCCCATTTGGCATCTCCATCACTATCCCTCACCTCTCTGAGTGAGGTCCTGATGTTGAAGGGACCTTCACCTTTCTGCATGAGCAGACCTTGGCAAGCTCTTGGGTGGACCCTCAACTCACTAGTGGGTGAAAGGGCTGCACATCCTCATCCTCCCTCGACGCCTGTGCTTTTAGGGGATGCTTGTGGAGAGCCGGCCAAGATGGAGATCCCACTAGAGGGTGCTGCCCAACTCTGCTGGGAGACACCAACAGGCTCTGCCTGCTCCTGGGCCTCCAAACATCCCTAACTCTTGGTGTCTTATTTCCCTGCAAGCCCTTGCTGTCTTCCCTTTCCTCCTGATTTATCTCCAGCACCGTGAGCGCTGTCTCTCTGCTCTCCGTTGCCGCTGGCAGCAGGACAAATAAGCCCATCTGTAGTTTATGGACCCACTTTTTCTTTTTTTTTTTTCCCCTCAAGCAAACATGAACGATAAACAGAGTCCAAGCAGGGAACGATGATTACAGGGCAGCCACGTGCTCAGCTCACTTGGCATCCAGCACAACAAAAGCCAGTCGCACAGCTGGGCAGTGAGAGGCTTCTTCCCCGCAGCAGTGACCTATGGCAGTACCCAAGAGCAAAAGGGAGGCATTTACCCACCTCTGGACCATCTTAGAAGACAGACTCATAGGTCCTAAAGGTCTCCCATGACCTGCAAGACCTACATGGATGTCCTCAGGGGAACTGGGGGGAGTCTACCTCGTGTCTACGTTCCTCCCAACCCACAGCACTTTTCTTCTCTTCCCTGAGGCAGCACCGGGCACCCTTCGTGGCAGAGGATGCCCTGGGTGGGTGCCTGGGTGCGCAGCCAGCCAGAGCCCAGGGCTGCACACGGAATGGGACGCCGACATCCTACTTGCGCAATATCTCTTTGAAAGATAAACTGCGCATCGGCACCGAATTCCCATCTACAAAACCTGCAGCACCAGAGAGTGAGACACAGGTACTAGTCCTTTGACAGGAATGCCCTTTCAAAACGCTGTTCCAAACCAGCTGGATTGAAAGCCAAAATTCCTATTCCTTCTGCCTCGGGGATGCTCTCATCAGCAGTCTGCGAGCAGGTGGCGTCTTACCCACGTAGCGGCGCCTGTGATTAATGTAAGGCTAATGGAGCCAAATACGCTCCCGGGAGCCGGCGCAGCAATGTGGAGGTGTAACTGCTGCTTGACAGCTCCTTGCCCCACACCTTCTGCAAACTGGGGCCCCTGCCTGGGTGCTGGGAGCCCGTACCGCCCCCCAGTGCTCTACTCAGCCCTGAAACAGATGGGGCAAGCAGTGAGGACACAGGCACCCGGCTACTGCCAGGGCAGCGGCAGATCTGTTGTCCTACAGGAGTTCAAACCGGGGCCAGAACGGCTCAGGGATGTCAGTCCCACCATCCCAGCCTGGGGGAGCCTCTTTGCCTCGAAAGGCAGAGACATCAGCTCGAAGGAGTCTCAAACATCCAGCCCAGCAGCCTGTCTCCAACTGGCCAGAGCTACTTGCCCAAAGGCAGGCAAAAGAATGGGGCAAGTATGTAGTGGTTTCCCTGTCCACCCAAAGAAAATCCTTGGTGAGCTGCAGTTTAAGGATTTCCTAAGCGTGTGACAGCCTCTTCTTGTGTCATAGCTGTGACGGAGCCCTCTCCCATGAATTCCTCACCTCGCTCTCTGAAACCAAATGCGTTTGCAGCTTCCACCCTAACCTCTAGCAAGAGTCCCATGGTTTGAAGACACGCTTTCAATACTCAACTTGTTTTGGTTGGCTTGAAGCTGCCACCTGCCAGGTTTCCTCTAGAGATGGAGTTTTGATCCTTCTCCTTGCTCTGAAGTGCCAGACGTGGTGGGGACCACACACCTGGGCTTCTCCAGGGCTGTGGGAGGACAGCAGGTTGGACCAAGGCTGTGCCAGGAGGCCACACCACCAAACTCCACTCCATTAACACCGCTGCACTTGAAGGGACAACCGCAGTACCTGAGTGTTTTCCTGCAATTAAACCCCCACTTCTCATCCATGCAGGTCAAGTATTCTGCAATGCCTTCAGCTCGGTGGTGCCTTCAAGACCATCTCTGCACGATGGAGGACACCAGCCCCCCGACTGTCCAACTTCCCAACTCCATGCGGATATTCCTCCCACACAGGCTTGTGTTGTCCCCTCCTTTGCCGCATTGCAGCTAATTTCCTCTTCCCTACAGTTGTCGTTGGAGTAAAGATGAGTCCAGCTCTTGGCCACCAGCAGCTCTTAATCAGATGCTTGTAGAGCGTACGAGGCAGATGCTGCACTCAGCTGCCCAGGGGCACGGGAGCCACACCGCGCTGAGGGCTGCCTGCTCCAGACCGATGCCGTGTTAACGGCGGTGACAACAGGGCAGGGGCGAGTCGTGGGATCCCAGGGACCGCTCCACACCTGCAGGACTGGCACGTCCTAGCACGTGTCCTTCGCCGCTGGCTCCTTTTTGCAAAACCCATCCCCATCCCCGCTGCGTTTCAGAGACGGCTGATTCTCTTCTTCACACGGCAAGGGGAGGGCATGGATGCAAATACTCCAGCCGTGACCCAAGATGTTTCCCAGCTAAGCAATCCCTCCTTTTGCACAGCAGCTGCATTAAAAGATAACATCTACCTTAAAACTGCTTAATGGGAAAATGGCTTTCATTGCGTACCATTTACATGAAAAATTCAACGTTTTGCCCGTAGAGTTTTTCTGCTGCTCATTAAGCCGGCCTTAAACTTTGACAGAAGCTGGTTTGCCATTTGCTGACAGTGGGGCCGTGCAATGCCAGAGGGCAAGAAACTGTGTCGCTCTGCAGTGGGATGGCCCCTCTGTCCTTGCTTTCTAAATCCAGTCGCTGCCATCGGCATTGCTGCGGGTCAGATGCGATGCCAAGCCTTTATTGGCAGCAAGGGACGAGCTTTATGAGAGGAGAGGTAATGAAGGGTAAAGGATGAGGGAAGGAAGAGAGTCCTGTGGCTCAGGTGGTGGCCCCAGTCCATTTTTTGAGGTGACTGGGAGTTTTCCAAGAGAACAGTAGTACTGAGTGATGGACACCAAAACTTTTTAGTCAGAGCAGCAGTTTTTGAGGGTCGTCTGCCCGGTGAAGCTGCCTTGGGCTCAAAGTGGAAGAACTGCTCAAACTCAGCACCTCCCACCCTTACACAGCTGGTCCCTTGGCAGTTTGGAGGTGACAAAGACTCAGGTACCTGTAGAAGAGCCGGGCACGGTCCTCACCAGTCCCGGTTCACATCAAGGACTGAAACGTGCCGCCTGGGGAGGTCTCTTACTTTGTGCATGGAAAAACTCCAGAACATCTTGGCTTCTGCTCCGTGCTGAACTGCAACTTTTCTGAATCCTCAGTTTCAACCCGGGCAAGACATTTCCTTCCCCGTCATTGCCACTCCTCGTGTGGCCGTGGGGAAACCGCTCACCTCTCTGTGACCTGGGTCCTCGTTTGTAGGATGAGGACAGCGATCCCGATTGTCCACTAGCTCTGTAGCAGAGAAGAATGCTTATGAGGGAGGTGGGCACCACTTTGAGGCAGGGGAGAGGAGAGAAAAGTCCACCAAACATGGACAGAGCGAGGGTACCTCAGGAGTCAGACCACTACCAAGACGATGATGGACGGTAAAGCCATATGTTACAGCCAGATGTGTTGCAGGGCAATTACAGTGAGCTGCTTTGAATTCCTGCCTCCAATTTTATGTCCATTCAGCATTTTTTCATGCTTCCTTGGCCACAGTTTTGTGGCCTTAACAGCTGTCGTGCTTTTGGCCTGGCACCTGACGCATTCCTCTGGAGGGGGATGCGATCAAGCGCGTTTCTCCTCAAACTCCCTTAAATATTGAGAGCGTCAATATGCCTGAATGACACTTTGGATGCTCAGAAGGAGGGAAGTAATAAGAAAAAGACAAAAACATTATTTCTAGATGGGACCATGGAGTGGGCACGTTGCAGATGCAGGAGAGATGGTGGTAGCTTTGGTGTCCATCTCCTGAGTCCTTCTCACCTGTCCTGCAGGCTTCCAGAAGTCACTTGGTGACCCCGCTGTCTTGTTTGCAAGGGCAAAAGAGGTCACTGACCCGTGTCTGGAACACACTTTGGCATTTTTTTGATGGAATGTTAAACGTTGTCATTATTTGTAGCGGATTTTTCCAGTGCTGCTACTGTGCGGGTTGCCTAGCATTGCCATGGCATCGTTTCTGGCAATAATTGAAGCGAAAGACACGGCAGGGCTGACAGCTGAGCATTTCCAGCAGGTAATGTGAGGGCAGAGTCTGAGTCACCTATTCTAGGGGTAGCATGACCATCACTGTCACTGTGCTCTCTATGGAAACACGGTGGCAAGTAGTCAGGAGATGCCAGAGAACAAATTGCTTTCATGTTTTCAGAGGATCATTCCGGGACTTTTTCAGTTCTAGTTAAATCCACTTGTGAAACAGCTCTTAAGTGGCATTTTGCTAATGGGAGTAAGCTGACGTTTGGATGGGAGAAGGGTGAATTAAAACAAGAGATAGGGTTTGGTCGAGGTGGGGCTCTATGGGTTTTCTCATCTCCTGTACCCAGGCTCGCAGGGAGGACCTGTGCCGTGGAAAACAAGGCACCTAGATTCGTCCATTGAAGTACTCTACAAGGTTTCAGGGTGGAATCCACCTTTGGGAGAGAACTGTGACCCTCACATCCCCCTCTGCTTGTGCTCAGGGAGGGAAGGCAGGAGAGCAACCACAGCTCCTCCATGGTCCAACTCCACAGGGGAGGGACGCTGATGTTTTGACCCCATCCCGACTCCCTCCAGAGCTTTGCCAGTGGTGAAGTGCACATCTGGAGGATTCACAGAGGGCAGCACGTCTCGCTCTGACAGCAGAGCCTGCCTGCATGGGCTGGTGGATGAAACATCTGCCACCAGTGGGGACGCAGGAGTGTCCTGTGGGTGAGTCCCGCAGCCTCGGACACCCACCTGAATCGGAAAGGGCTGACACCAGACTGAAAAAGGCAGCAAACCCCATCTCACTCCTTGGCGTGTTTCCGTAGATAAGTCACTCCAGAGATGATAAACACTCCCAAAGCGGCCGATGAATGAGATGTCCCCATCATGCCCAGACCCCGTCCCTGGCTCCCAAAGCCACCAGCTGCCTAAAGGCAAAACGCTGCCAAAGGAGAAGCCGCTCCCAGGCAATACAGCCACCCTCTAGCCTGGCTCTGAAGTCTGGAGGGCGCAGGGCAGGGCTCAACCCCTTCGGGAGTATTTAGCCAAGCTCTGTCCATCATTATTTATTTCCTCATAACCACAACACTAGTGTAACTGTGCCATGATGGACGGTGTTGTCAAAGTTGCATTAAGTTTATCCTTTTCCTTGACCTTTAGGGCATTATATAAATAGGCTACAGCTGCGGCAGGCTGGGCTGTGCCGCAAGCAGCACCATGTCCTTAACACTGAAAATCAACACAACAGCCTATAGGAGGAAGCATTGTCCAGGGGCCGAAGCACCGGCGTGGAAGGGCTGGGAGATGTGGGGTTTCCTTCTGTCTTTCCTGTATGGTACTGGGAGAATAATTTTAAAAGGGGGATGAAGAAGAAAATAAAGAAAAAACCCCAACTGCATCGCCACCTAATGTGCCTGGTCCTGCAATTCAGTGTTTAGCATGTAACAGGTGACCTCAGCTAGAGGAACCCCTTCAAAGCCAAAATCACAACCAACAACAAACCATGTTTGTAACAGTTCTTCCTTTTAATGTTTCTGCTGAAGAACCTGCCCGGTGCAAACAGGTCGGGCGGTCGCGGCCCCAGCTGGCTCCGGTGCCCACAGGACACCAGCCTCAACGTTCCTCTCAAGCCCTTCATGGGGGTTTTTCGCGTGTGTGTCCCCATCTGGATTTCATAGCGGTTGGAGCTTTGTACGATACATGCAGAGATGAGATGAAGCTTTGATCCAATGCAAGTTATAAACTGGGAAGAGGGTTATCACTCTTTTTCTGATGTTTTCATAGTCCCAGCAGAGCAAAATGGTGATAAATATAATGAATATTAATAAATATCTACTAATTCGGCACACTTAGCTAGCTATTAAAGTTTCTTTTTCTGATAGATTGTACAGATAATCAGATTAATTTGATTAAATGATGTCTAGGAGGGGGGAGAGAGGGAGAGATTTGCCACACAGGCTAAACCGGGAATTTAAGAGTTGAGTTTTACTGTCAGCTGGGAACCACACAGGAACTGGCCCACTTTAATTCAGCTGGTTTTGCTCCCTCCCAGTGTATATTGACTGGTGTGACTGCTCCAGCAGCCTCAGCCTGCAGGAACCAGCCCTCTGCTACCCTCTTCCTGCGCATCCTCCTGGAAACCCCGTGGTAACTAAAGCAGCGGCGAGTAAATCTTGGGTCAGCTGAAGAAAAAAGCGTGTGCGTGCATTCCTGAAACGCGCACATCACAGAAACCTTGCTTAAAACTAGCCGCTGCGGGAAGCCCAGGGCTGTGATTTTTCAAAGCCTTCATCAGCCGCAAATAACACCAAAAAACTCAGCTGCCAGTTAGGCACGAAGATGCAGAAATGGTTGGATTGGAAGAAGCGGAAGATCCCTGAGCTGTACGGTGTGGCCAAAAGAGCCTCCCCCAGCAAACCCAGTGTCACGTCCAGTGAAAGCTCCTGGAAAAAAAGAGCAGAATACCCCCTTTTTGTGCCACTCTGACTACCTTAAAAATCAAACTACTTCTGTGAATACAGGATATGCCCTGCTATAATAATACCGGTGAAAACGTGGCTTATTGCAGCCTGTCACACTTCAGGTTCTGTGGCCGAACAGGGTGGCACGAGCTAACAGCAGCCTGTTCTGTTGTGTGCCCTGTTCCGCTGATGAGTCATGTCGCTGTTGCGTGCCTCGGTTTCCCGATTTATAAAACAGAGGTTATTCTTCTAATCTCTCTGATAAAACACCATGAGACTACGGCCACAGGGAGCTGAGACTCCCCATCCTCAGGGGAACACACCCGTGCCAAGGCACGGCTACCTCTGCACCTGTGGACACACACCCGCGGCGCACAGAGGCTGAGACCAGCACATTTTTAAATCAGCATTGACTCCTACAAACAGCCAGAGTCTAAAATGCTCACATGCGGGGGGCTGGGTTCTCATCCAGCGTGGCGATCTTCACCTGGTTGGCCGGGCCATCAGAGGAAACGCTGATTTGTGGGAACTTTGGGGAATCATAGAATCACAGAGTGGTTAGAGTTGGAAGGGACCTTAAAGATCACCAAGTTCCAACCCCCCTGCCATGGGCAGGGACACCTCTGACTAGAGCAGGTTGCTCAAAGCCCCATCCAGCCTGGCCTTAAACACTTCCAGGGATGGGGCATCCACAACTTCCCTGGGTAACCTGTTCCAGTGCCTCACCACCCTCACAGTAAAGAACTTCTTCCTAATATCTAATCTAAATCTCCCCTCTTCCAATTTAAAACCATTACCCCTTGTCCTATCACTGGACTTCCTGACCAAGAGTCCCTCTCCAATGAGGGCTGAATGAAGCTCCTATTCTGAGACCTAAGAAAGGGCCAGGCTGAGAATCTGCATTTGTTGTTGCTGAGCAATGGGAAATACGGCCCCACACGAATGCCGTCTCTCTCGGGCTGCTTGGGAAGCAGCTGCCTGAGTTTACTGTAATGGGAGAGAAAAAAGAAATTACTCTGGAAAAAAAAAAACGGTTAGGGATTTCTCTGCTTCACTCCTGCTTTTGGGATGAAGGGGTTTCATCTCCATTCACGACATGTGAAGCCATTTACCAGCTCTCCTCCATGACTACCGCGTTGGGAGTTGTCTGTAGCAAAAGCTGTTGGTTACTGGTGGCCACTGCCACGGGTGATGTCTGACCCCAGGTGTGACCCCAGGCGCTCCTCCTGCCGCTCCCCATCACCCCATGGGCTGTTGACCCACACAGTTGACAACCCGTCAACCCCCCAACACCATGAGGCTGGAGCAAAGAGCAGCGCCGGTACCACTGGAGGCATGAGCTGTGCTCAACCTGCCCGGGGGAGACGCTGAAGATCCTCTAAACAAGACTCATCCAGAGACAAGTCACAGCTCCCCCCGCCTCGTCTTCCGAGTGGGTCTGAGTGGGGTGTGACACTACCCCAGTACAGCACCACGTGGCGTTCGCTGCCACCTACGGAGCCTTCCTCTGTCCTGGCAACTTTTCAAGGCTAAATTGACTATTTGGAAAGCTCCCCGCTTCTCCTGGCAGTTTCCAGAGCTCTGTCCCCATGCCACCCCGCAGCCCCTTGAAGAGCGCTTGGCAGCCCCCAAGTCCCCAGCAGGGCTCTGGTCTTCAAACCCAGCCTCATGGGAAGAGCCCTTCCCAAACCGGAGTCAGATGTGAGCGGCTGAGCTGGAGAAATCAGCAGGGCTGCGCTGCAAACACCCTTTTAAGCAGGAGGAAATCTCTCTTCCGAGTCCGCCTCTCTCCGCCGATGCTCCAGGTCACGAGGCACGCAGGGCACGGCGCCAGAAAAACAGGCCAACGAGTCTCTTCGGCGCAGTGCTTGAATGAGACCGTGCTTTTCCGAAGCTGGTCCTTGGCTCCCAGGGCTGGCAAAGTCACACTGATGCTCTTGTGCCTCGGTCTCTCCAACCGCAAACTGGAGGCGGTAAATCCCCTCTGCATTGCCAAGAGGGCTGGAACCGAGTCCCCTGATGTTTCCAACACGCCTTGAGCTCCTGGGTGTGCTACCCCACGGCTGCTGGGCTGCTTTGGGTCTTGGTCCTGCCTTCTTTTTGACCTGCTATGACAGTGGAAAATCAGGCAAATCTCTCTCCCTCTCTGTGTTTCAGGCTGCCTGTGAAGGGGCAAGACCTGTCTCAGCTAAAGGACGATGGTGGCATGAGAAGAAGCAGGAAGAACAAGCCATGCACCTATTCAGGCTGGAGATGAGAAGGATCTCAGCATGACCTCTTTTAGTTGCAGTGGTAAAAATCCTGGCCACTTTCTAGGTGGAATTTGATACCTTCAGGAGATGGTTTGTATGACGAGGCTGGTGTGATAGCACAGGTCGGGACTACATGACCTTGGAGGACTCTTCCAGCCTAACATTCCTGGCAGATTTACAACACTGCATTGCTGTTGGCACGAGAGATGGTGTTTCTAGCAGCGACAGACCAAAGCTATGGAGTTTGGTGCTACAGCCCCATTTCCAAGACAGTTTTTCAGGCGCTCCCATGTCTATGTCAGCAACAGCTCGGTCCTCCCATCTCCTGAGTCAGGAGTGTTTGAGCCTTTCCCTTTGCACCCCAGGTTGAAAGCAAGCTTTCCAGTGTGCTCAAAATGCTCCTCTTGTCCTCTTGGAGTTTGCAGGGTGTCCTCATACCATGTTGAGCAGATAGAATTTTTTTCTCATCATCAGCATTGGTACAGTACGAGAAACTTGTCTAAGCTGGGAGACATGGAAACCTTGGAGGTCAAAACCCTCCCATTTGCAGGAGAGTATGGAGAGGGCAGAGACAAGAGCTTGTTTGGGGGTACCCTGGATTTATGGCTCAGCGCACAGGGCCAGGAGGCTTCTCGGACGATCCCGAGAGATTCACAACAGCTCACTCCCTTCAAGGGCAACGCTGGGGTGTTCCCCGATCCAAGGTTTTGGGGGCAGATGAGCTGGTGCCTCTCGGTTTCCCCCATGTTTCTCCACTCTGATTCAGCCCCAGCCCCAAGCTGGGACATGACGAGCAGTCTGGCAGCCGGGTTTGCAGAAAGGCTGGCTTTAAACCAGGCATGTGCTGAAGCAGATCCTCCTATCGCCCTCTGCCTGCACCAGCACCGTCCCCAGGCTGGCTGCTCTGCCGAGCCAGATGGCATCTTCACCCTGGGGCACCGCGTTGGCAGAGCCCAAGGAACAGACCGTCTGCGAGGAGGCTGACATAGGTTCCTCCTGCAACCTGCCTGCCATCTACCTCAGTTTAGACCTGAGGTCCTCTTCTTATCGCGTGTCTCTGTTGTATGATGCAAGCTTGGGTCTTGCTGCACAGCGCCTAAATATATCCTCTGGGCACGAAAATCTGTATGTACATGGAGAGTTTTACAGCCCAGGTTGTTTCCAGCTCACTGTCTAAATGATCCGCATCCTAGAAACACAGTGGGCAGGATGTTTGCTTTTGCAGAGAGTTCCCAAGTACCCACAGGAGAGTGACATTGTGATAAGGCAAAGGCCACGGTAGCTGCTTCGGCAGAAGGTCGAACTGGCTGGGTGAGCAGCTGGTACCCAGGGCAGAATTTGGTCTGGAGAACTCACTCGGAGGCAAAAAGTCCTCCAGAGTGATCACAGCGAGCACAAGGCAGAGAAACATTGGGAGTGTTTAGCGTGCCAACGTCCCACGTGGTCAGGGGTGCTCTGCTGCTTCGCAGAGGATGCTTCTGCTGTGGCCAGGCCATTCCTGATCCCCCTTCCCTCCGAGAACTAAAGACATTTCCAAACCTGCTCCAGCATCCTTCCCTGCTGGGCTTTGCTCTGACCATGCTCGCCTGAAGTGCAGCGGCGTTTGCGGTCCTGCGTCATGATTTTAATTTCCCAGCTTGAAAGAGGTCGTGAAGGAAAGGCTGCGTGAGACATCTGCTCTAGGGATGAGTAGTTTCAAAGTGGCCATCCAGTTCCTGGCTCCAGATGGTGAAATGAGATCAATGGATACGCATGTTCTTGTTACTGTTAGCAAATACCGCACGGGATGGAAACGGATCTCCGAACTACTGTAGTATTTCCATCATCCCTGAAGTCAGTAGTTTCATCACCGCCCAAGAGGATCCTAGAAAATCCTCCTGTAGTGATGACACTGAACCAAAATCTTGATCCTCAGCGACTCCCCCGTTTCGGGAGGAGTTCGCAGCCTAGTCCTCATCCTGCTACTGATTTCTGACTGCACTTGCTGCAGAGGCATCTAAGCTTTCATAATGAAAAGCCAATTAAAGCCCACCATTAAGCATAGCCTTTCTCCTCCTGTGTCCAAACCTATCTGTCACAGAAAGGACACAACAACTGTAGTGCAAGTTGGCAGATGCTGCTAAAAATGGGAAAGACAAGACGTGTTAAGTAAATTATTGAACTGCCAGCCTGGAGCCTCAAACGAGACCACGGCAGCCGGGGTCAGATGTAAGTGGCCGCTTTACCCCCAGCGCTGTGAAGCCACCTGAGCTCCTTGCCCAGCAGAAGCAGATTAACCACTTTTTATAGAAGATTAACCACTTTTTATAGAAGCTGGCAGTGGCTGAAGTTTCCAGGCTACTCGTTCAGACGCAGCAAGTCCTTGGCAGGGAGAGCAGAGGGGTGTTACGGGCTGAGCCACCAAAGGCTCGTCGCTTCCATTTAACTTCACGTGCACACGCGGTCTGCGCCGACCGGCAGCGCTGGAGGGCTCCTGCAGAAGGGAGGTGAGGGAAGAGCACCAAAGACGTGGCTCGGTGATGCCAGTGGGGGTTTGCTGCCGATTTACGGGCATCTAGGAGCCTGCCTGGGATCAGTGGGATGAGGGATGAGAGCCCCTTTGACCCTCCGCTATTCTCCCTGACACTCCAAAACCCCACGGCGGGGTTTTCATCAGCCCACAGAGAGGGAATGGCGAGAGGAACGCTGGAAGAAACAGGGCGCAGAGTAAGAGGAGAGGCGAAATGCAGATGGGGAAGAGGGAGACATAGCTGGAAGTACGGGGGAGGAACAGAGATGCTGCGAAGGGGAATTTTCCCACTGACTAACGGCGATACAGCCGTAAGGACCCGAACATATTAAAAGTAACACAGTGCCCCACAAGAGTCTTGCACTCGGGGCTTCTGCTGCCTTTTTAGGACTAGCTCCACTTTGTTTAAGGATGAAGGATTCCTGCATTTAGCCCTCATCAGTGAATCATAACAGTGGCACAGTGGAATGTGAACCTCTGTGTGCTGGACCCTTCTGACGTACATGAAATCAGCGATTTTTTCCTCTAATAAATATTCCTCCCTCAACACGCATTTCTCCTTGTTATCTCTAGATAAGAAACTGATCAAGCAGATGTAGCAGCTTCGGTTCTCTGTGACAACATTCTTGCAACGTGTTGTATCACCAGATCATCATCAGAGCAGGGCACGTAACTGGATTTGGGGTTTTTTTTCACTTTTAGCTGAGAAAAAAATGAGGCAATAGAAAAATATATGTCTTATTATCAGTTCATAGCACTTTCAGCCCTTAAAAACACATATTTAAAGACCTTTCAAAGAGGTTTGGAGCAGCACAAGGGGGCTTTTTGCACTGCTCATGGTGAGTGGAGAGCGGGCAGGACCTCCCAGTCTGGGGATGAGGAGGTCGAGGTACCGCGAGGTGAAGTGAATTGTGTCCAAGCTCAGGAAACATGAAGAGCTGGACCCAGCCAGCAGGAAGCTATGCCAGCGCCTGCCTTGCAATCACCAGACCACATTCTGGGTAATAACAGAGCGGACACAAACAAAAACACATTAAGCCCATTCCTTCCTCCTCTTGGGACGTGGACGAATCACGTTCCACTCTTGCGGTTGATAAAAGTCTTCAGAAGTCAGAGAGGGACCCAAATTCTTGGTGCGTTCTTTTTCGGAAGAACTTGTAAATGCTGGTTTGTAAAACCTCTTGGCAACTTCATCTGAGTTTCCAGCCCCCCTCGGAGATTTTGCAGTGCCAAACGTCTTCCCCTTCTCTGGAGATGACACTTCAAGTCGCCTCAAGACGTGTCAGCAATGGCCTGGATGCTTTCCATTTCAGCTCAGGGAAATGTTTGCACCAGTTTGGGTCTCAGTAATGTGGAGGACGAAGCGCTGAAGCAGCACAGTGCGGTTTCACTTGGACTTGAAGGTCTGCTGAAGGCAGCAGTGGTTCATCACATGGGATGAAGCACAGGGGCTGGCGTGAGACTTGCGGTGGGCTGAACTGCTGCTCAGATGATGGTGGACAGGAATTTGAAGGCAGAATGAGGATAATCCATCTGCACACCAACAGGAGAGGAAAGTGACATCTAATATTCATCGCTCCAGTCACAAAAGGAGGCTGGAGGAGATCAACTGAACTTGGTCTTCACCCCAACTCTTTCAGCACGGTGGTGCACAGCCTCCAGGATAACTCTGCTGACCCCAAAATATGAGATATTAGGAAGAAATTTGTCACTCTGAGGGTGGTGAGACATGGGAATAGGTTGCCTGGAGAAGCTGTGGCTGCCCCATCCCTGGAGGTTCAAGGCCAGGTTGGACGGGGCTTGGAGCACCCTGGTCTAGTGGGAGGTGTCCCTGCCCAGGGCAGGGAGTTGGGACTGGGTGGTTTTTAAGGTCCCTTCCAACCCAAACCATTCAATGATTCTACGATTTCTAAAATAAGGTCCCCATCCCTCCAGCCTCGCAGCTCCTGCTCTGGGCAGGGATGTCACCTTGCCAAGGGCACTGGGCAGAGCGTTTTCCGTGGGGAGCCTCCAACTACTTCCCCTGGGACAGCCTTGCTTTTGTATCCTTCCAAAAGCGTTATCAAACTCGGGTTATTTTTAGGCTCGTTTCCTAAGGAAACAAGATTAATATGATGGCAGCACAGGCACGCGCACTGCGTGGGACAGTGTGCCTCTGCGTCTGCCCTCCCCTGGATATTTTGAATACTTTGGGCAATTTCAACTAGGTTTGATGGAACACTATAAGGTCTCAAAGAGAATTGGGGAAAACCGGACTGGAGAGAGAAGAAACTTAACGTAAGTACTTCCAGCAAATAAAGGTTAATATACTCACCAGACCAACCCCCTCCAGCTCGCCCTTCCCGCAGGCTCAGAGCCTTTGCCCTTGTTGCACTGGTGCTGGGAGGGGAACAAGCCATGGGGATTCCTTCAGCCAAAACTCACAGCCCACCCAGTCCTTGTGGCCTGGGGGATGTTGAGTGGACAACACCTCCCACTCAGCACACCAGGGTGTTCTATGGAGTTACAGCCCATGGTGGAGGTCCATCTTCTGGAGAGGGACAGTTGTACCCCGACAGAGCTGAAACTTCACTGGGAATTATTCCATGAAGTTGTTGTCACATTGGACCAGGCCTCCAGAAGACCGAGATGGAAATATTCTGGATTTCATCCTGACCCAACCCTCCCAATCAAACAGGCTCATGGTGACCGAGTTTGCCCACAGGCCATTTTCAAAGAGGACTCCTCAACTACTTCTTGAGCCTCCATCCTCCATCCATCCATCCATCCATCCATCCATCCATCCATCCATCCATCCATCCACCCATCTATCCA